>CM056053.1:139681550-140271550 GCA_029574335.1 Rana kukunoris | reverse complement strand
GTATAACTAGTTTGATAGCTGTTGAAATCGAGCTGTTTTATTCACCTCTGTCACTCCTGAATCGTTATTCTCACTGACTTCCTGGTTTGCGGTACGCATTTATTCTTGCTACATCTCGGCCTAATGGGAACTACAGTTCCTATTAGGCTTAGCCTCCATGTCTATGAGGATTAAGAGAGCATCTTCACGCAGGGCTGTAGTCATAGGGAGGGGTTGAGTACATTCTGCTTTCCACCATGCAGGTGCTGGTGGAAAGCAAGAAGAAGAGAGACAGGAAATGGCATTTTCAAACCTGGATTACTGTATTTTGGAGGTCAAAAGGAAAAACGAGGTAAGTGATATTTAAATGCTCTAGCTTACAGCAATCAATTGATCTAATAAAAAACGAACCTTTAGTGTTCCTTTAAGCTGTTATATAGATAGACTGTTTTATACAAAATTTGTGCATAATGTCCTCACCTAAAATTTCAGCGCTTGCTCCGCTTTCGAGTCTATGCTTTCTGTACAAATTCTTCAGAACTTTGGCACTGCCGAAACGTTTGAAGCGACTTTTCACATTGTTGTAATACCATTCCAATGACTGGGTTCTCAAGAGCCTAAAAGAAAAACAGAGACATGAATAAGTATATCACATAGATCTTTTTTATGGATAAGGACATACATTTGTACACTATTCACACAGCTGTATTTACTATTCATTATAATGAGAAGTATAGCCTATTAAATTTAGACTACTCTTATGCCGGTACACACTGAGGCCGCGTACACACGGAGGGACATGTCCGATGGAAACGGTCCGCGGACCATCGAATCCGTCAGACCAGTTTCAGCGGACAAATTCGAACGTGTGTAAGACTTCTTTTACTGGGGCCGTGCTTTATCGCTGTTTAAGCAACGCTTTTCGGCCGCTAGCGGGGCACTTTTAACCCCCAAGAAAGGGTTAACAAGGGGTTAAAAAGGCCCGTGTTTTGGCGCTTCCAAAGCGCTTTTCAGCCGCTTTGGATACACTGCCCAATTATTCCAATGTAATGTAGGAGCACTGTATACAGTGCTCCTACACCACCCCAAAAATGCTGCTTGCGGGACTTTTTTCCACGTCCCGCAAAAGCACCACCCCAGTGTGAAAGCACTCGGAATTTCACACTGGGGAGGCATGAGAAGCAGTTTTCAGGTGCTTTACAGGAAAGGAAAACTGCCTCAGTGTGAAAGGGGTATAAACGTTTTTTTTTTTATTCAACCCAGCTGGTTGAACGAAAAAAACTGACAGCTCCGGAGTCGCTGTACTATGTACTAACGACCCAATGTTAGTTAAAGCGGAGTTCCACCCAAAAGTGGAACTTCTGCTTGAACCACTCCTTGCCCCCTTACATGCCACATTTGGCATGTCATTTTTTTGGGGGAGGAGTGGAGGCTTCAGTAGGAGTGGGACTTCCTGTCCTACTTCCTCCTTCTGCCCAGGGACCGCTTAGGCGATACGTCATATCGCCTATGGCGGCCCCTCCCTGTAGGCGATCGCCTGGGACACGTGACAGGTCTCAGGCGAACGCCTGACCACTCATAGAGCGCAGCGCCGCTCGCGCATGCGCAGTGAGTACCCAACCGTGAAGCCGAAAGCTGTCATGGCCGGGTGCCCACACTAGGAATGGAGGCGCCGGCCTGAGAGGGGGGAGAGGAGCGGAGCTCCTGGCGTCGCGTCGCTGGAATGTGGAGCAAGTGAGTGTCTGTTTATTAAAAGCCAGCAGCTACACTTTTTGTAGCTGCTGACTTTTAATAAACATAAAAAATCTCCTCCGTTGAGCTGTTGTGTTCTGACAAAGGGAAAGGCCCAACCGCCAGAACATTTTGGTCAGCTCTCTCAGCCGGCTGCTGGTTTTCCACATGGACAGCTTCTGTCAGACCGGCTGCCATACACATGGGTTTTATTGAACTGGATGATGTCACCCGACATTCAACCCGTGTGTACTAGGCTTTAAAGGCTTAAAGTGACACAATACAGTATCATTATTCTCCAAAAATAATCCATACACATCCACTACTTAATGGTTATGTAATCTAGTTTTCATTCAATTCTTTCCTGCTGTGTTTTTCTGCCTCCTTGTAAGGTCCTTCACAAGCTCCTAAACCTTTCCTTTTATTTCCTCACTTCTGTCTGTTTGGAACAAGCTGTGCATGTTAGTTAACCACTTCCCGCCCGGCCAATAGCCGATTTACGGCAGGGAAGTGGTTATGAAATTGTGACTAGACGTTCTCAAACGTCTAGCACGATTTCAATGCCGCGCGCGCCCGTGGGGGCGCGCAGCGCGGCGATCGGTGATGCGGGGTGTCAGTCTGACACCCTGCACCTCCGATCTCGGTAACGAGTCTCCGGCGGAGCCTCGTTACCACGTGATCAGCCGTGTCCAATCACGGCTGATCACGATGTAAACAGGAAGAGCCGCCGACGGCTCTTCCTCACTCGCGTCTGACAGACGCGAGTACAGGAGAGCCGATCAGCGGCTCTCCTGACAGGGGGGGTTCGCGCTGATTGTTTATCAGCGCAGCCCCCCCTCGGATCGCCACACGGACCACCAGGGAAATAAAAAAAATACAAAAAAAAATGACAAAAAAAAAAAATGACAAAAAAAAAAAATGACAAAAAAAAAAAATGACAAAAAAAAAGGGGGGGCAGTAAAAAAAAATGATGCCAATCAGTGCCCACACATGGGCACTGATTGGCAACATTGATCCATCAGTGCCACCCCTCAGTGATCATCAGTGCCACCCCAGTGTCTGTCAGTGCCAATCCATGCCCAGTGCCCACCTATCAGTGCCCACCTGTGCCGCCTATCAGTGCCCACCTGTGCCGCCTATCAGTGCCCACCTGTGCCGCCTATCAGTGCCCACCTGTGCCGCCTATCAGTGCCCACCTGTGCCACCTATGAGTGCCCACCTGTGCCACCTATGAGTGCCCACCTGTGCCGCCTATGAGTGCCCATCTGTGCTGCCTATGAGTGCCCAGTGCTGCCTATGAGTGCCCATCAGTGCCGCCCATGAGTGCCCATCAGTGCCGCCCATGAGTGCCCATCAGTGCCCAATACCAGCGCCGCCTATCAGTGCCCATCAGTGCTACCTAATCAGTGCCCATCAGAACTACCTCATCGGTGCCCATCAGTGCCACCTCATCGGTGCCCATCAGTGCCACCATATCAGTGCCCATAATTGAAAGAGAAAACATACTCATTTACAAAAAAATTAACAGAAAAAAATAAAAACTTTATTTTTTTTTCAAAATCTTCGCTCTATTTTTAGTTGTTGCACAAAAAAAAAAAAAACGCAGAGGTGATCAAATACCACCAAAAGAAAGCTCTATTTGTGGGGAAAAAAGGACGCCAATTTTGTTTGGGTGCAGTGTAGCATGACCGCGCAATTGTCATTCAAATTGCGACAGTGCTGAAAGCTGAAAATTGGCTTGGGCGGGAAGGTGCGTAAGTGCCTGGTATGGAAGTGGTTAATGGTAATGGGTTAATACCGCGCTAATGTGAATGAACTCTAAATTAAACTAAAGGATTGGATTAAAAAGCTGCTACTCAAATGTGAGATAAACACAAAATACAACATAATCAAAAAGGAACCGCACTAATTATACATTAAATAAATTAAATAAATGAATGCCAAGTCCATGGGGCTGTGGGTACAAATGATGGCTGACCACCCAATATTGGTGAAGTTAAAATCAATCCGTAATTGCAACAACACCAGAGTGATTCACCCCATCTTTGTTTACACCACCGCCTTGAGAAAAACTTGCTTACCAGATGGCAAGTAATACAGGCTTGTCTGCGTAGATAGGAACTGAGAAGGGAAAGAAGACATCTGACCCAAGGACTTGCACCCACATATCCAATCACTGGAGTGAACCCATATCCCATTCGGCAGACATACCCCAAAAATAAATCTCGTCATAGTGTAAGATTGCTAAGACTTTATTTGATAAAAAAAAAAGTATTGCACATACAGCAAAGTTGATAAAATCTCACATAAAATCAAGAGCCGGCCAGCTAACATCGAACACCAGTCCTTTCCGGGATAGAAACAGTGTGGTGACCTCAACATGTCCCATCTCCATGCATGTTAGTTGCAGTCAAACAATACAAATCCCATAGTCCTTAGTCTACCTGGTGGGTAAGGGAGAGAGGGTGGCTACGTTCATGCATACAGTCTCTAGTTCATCTAGTGGGTGAGGGAGAGAGGGTGGCTATGTTCATACATACATTCCCTGGTCTACCTGGTTGGTGAGGGAGAGAGGGTGGCTACGTTCATGCATACAGTCTCAGGTCTACCTGGTGGGTGAGGGAGAGAGGGTGGCTATCTTCATGCATACAGTCTCTAGTCTACCTGGCGGGTGAGGGAGAGAGGGTGGCTATGTTCATACATACAGTCCCTGGTCTACCTGGTGGGTGAGGGAGAGAGGGTGGCTACATTCATGCATACTGTCCCTGGTGTATCTGGTGGGGGAGAAAGAGAGGTTGGCTATGTTCCTACATACAGTCTCTAGTCTACCTGGTAGGTAAGCGAGAGAGGGTGGCTACGTTCATACATACAGTCCCTGGTCTACCTGGTGGACAAGAAAGAGAGGTTGGCTACGTTCATACATACAGTCCCTGGTCTACCTGGTGGGTGAGGGAGAGAGGGTGGCTACCTTCATACATACAGTCCCTGGTCTACCTTGTGGGTGAGGGTGGCTATGTTCATACATACAGGCCCTGGTCTACCTGGTGGGTGAGGCAGAGAGGGTGGCTATGTTCATACATACAGTCCCTGGTCTACCTGATGGGTGAGGGAGAGAGGGTGGCTATGTTCATACATACAGTCCCTGGTCTACCTGGTGGGCAAGAAAGCTTAGAGGTTGGCTACGTTCATACATACAGTCCCTGGTCTACCTGGTGGGTGAGGGAGAGAGGGTGGCTATGTTCATACATACAGTCCCTGGTCTACCTGGTGGGTGAGGGAGAGAGGGTGGCTATGTTCACACATACAGTCCCTGGTCTACCTAGTGGGCAAGAAAGAGAGGTTGGCTACGTTCATACATACAGTCCCTGGTCTACCTGGTGGGTGAGGGAGAGAGGGTGGCTACGTTCATACATACAGTCCCTGGTCTACCTGGTGGGTGAGGGAGAGAGGGTGGCTATGTTCATACATACAGTCCCTGGTCTACCTGGTGGGCAAGAAAAAGAGGTTGGCTACATTCCTACATACAGTGAGGCCATAGAGAAGGAACGTAGCCACCCTCTAACAGGCCGGCTAACATCGAACACCAGTCCTTTCCGGGATAGAAACAGTGTGGTGACCTCAACATGTCCCATCTCCATGCATGTTAGTTGCAGTCAAACAATACAAATCCCATAGTCCTTAGTCTACCTGGTGGGTAAGGGAGAGAGGGTGGCTACGTTCATGCATACAGTCTCTAGTTCATCTAGTGGGTGAGGGAGAGAGGGTGGCTATGTTCATACATACATTCCCTGGTCTACCTGGTTGGTGAGGGAGAGAGGGTGGCTACGTTCATGCATACAGTCTCAGGTCTACCTGGTGGGTGAGGGAGAGAGGGTGGCTATCTTCATGCATACAGTCTCTAGTCTACCTGGCGGGTGAGGGAGAGAGGGTGGCTATGTTCATACATACAGTCCCTGGTCTACCTGGTGGGTGAGGGAGAGAGGGTGGCTACATTCATGCATACTGTCCCTGGTGTATCTGGTGGGGGAGAAAGAGAGGTTGGCTATGTTCCTACATACAGTCTCTAGTCTACCTGGTAGGTGAGCGAGAGAGGGTGGCTACGTTCATACATACAGTCCCTGGTCTACCTGGTGGACAAGAAAGAGAGGTTGGCTACGTTCATACATACAGTCCCTGGTCTACCTGGTGGGTGAGGGAGAGAGGGTGGCTACCTTCATACATACAGTCCCTGGTCTACCTTGTGGGTGAGGGTGGCTATGTTCATACATACAGGCCCTGGTCTACCTGGTGGGTGAGGCAGAGAGGGTGGCTATGTTCATACATACAGTCCCTGGTCTACCTGATGGGTGAGGGAGAGAGGGTGGCTATGTTCATACATACAGTCCCTGGTCTACCTGGTGGGTGAGGGAGAGAGGGTGGCTATGTTCATACATACAGTCCCTGGTCTACCTGGTGGGTGAGGGAGAGAGGGTGGCTATGTTCACACATACAGTCCCTGGTCTACCTAGTGGGCAAGAAAGAGAGGTTGGCTACGTTCATACATACAGTCCCTGGTCTACCTGGTGGGTGAGGGAGAGAGGGTGGCTACGTTCATACATACAGTCCCTGGTCTACCTGGTGGGTGAGGGAGAGAGGGTGGCTATGTTCATACATACAGTCCCTGGTCTACCTGGTGGGCAAGAAAAAGAGGTTGGCTACATTCCTACATACAGTGAGGCCATAGAGAAGGAACGTAGCCACCCTCTAACAGGCCGGCTAACATCGAACACCAGTCCTTTCCGGGATAGAAACAGTGTGGTGACCTCAACATGTCCCATCTCCATGCATGTTAGTTGCAGTCAAACAATACAAATCCCATAGTCCTTAGTCTACCTGGTGGGTAAGGGAGAGAGGGTGGCTACGTTCATGCATACAGTCTCTAGTTCATCTAGTGGGTGAGGGAGAGAGGGTGGCTATGTTCATACATACATTCCCTGGTCTACCTGGTTGGTGAGGGAGAGAGGGTGGCTACGTTCATGCATACAGTCTCAGGTCTACCTGGTGGGTGAGGGAGAGAGGGTGGCTATCTTCATGCATACAGTCTCTAGTCTACCTGGCGGGTGAGGGAGAGAGGGTGGCTATGTTCATACATACAGTCCCTGGTCTACCTGGTGGGTGAGGGAGAGAGGGTGGCTACATTCATGCATACTGTCCCTGGTGTATCTGGTGGGGGAGAAAGAGAGGTTGGCTATGTTCCTACATACAGTCTCTAGTCTACCTGGTAGGTGAGCGAGAGAGGGTGGCTACGTTCATACATACAGTCCCTGGTCTACCTGGTGGACAAGAAAGAGAGGTTGGCTACGTTCATACATACAGTCCCTGGTCTACCTGGTGGGTGAGGGAGAGAGGGTGGCTACCTTCATACATACAGTCCCTGGTCTACCTTGTGGGTGAGGGTGGCTATGTTCATACATACAGGCCCTGGTCTACCTGGTGGGTGAGGCAGAGAGGGTGGCTATGTTCATACATACAGTCCCTGGTCTACCTGATGGGTGAGGGAGAGAGGGTGGCTATGTTCATACATACAGTCCCTGGTCTACCTGGTGGGCAAGAAAGCTTAGAGGTTGGCTACGTTCATACATACAGTCCCTGGTCTACCTGGTGGGTGAGGGAGAGAGGGTGGCTATGTTCATACATACAGTCCCTGGTCTACCTGGTGGGTGAGGGAGAGAGGGTGGCTATGTTCACACATACAGTCCCTGGTCTACCTAGTGGGCAAGAAAGAGAGGTTGGCTACGTTCATACATACAGTCCCTGGTCTACCTGGTGGGTGAGGGAGAGAGGGTGGCTACGTTCATACATACAGTCCCTGGTCTACCTGGTGGGTGAGGGAGAGAGGGTGGCTATGTTCATACATACAGTCCCTGGTCTACCTGGTGGGCAAGAAAGAGAGGTTGGCTACATTCCTACATACAGTGAGGCCATAGAGAAGGAACGTAGCCACCCTCTAACAGGCCGGCTAACATCGAACACCAGTCCTTTCCGGGATAGAAACAGTGTGGTGACCTCAACATGTCCCATCTCCATGCATGTTAGTTGCAGTCAAACAATACAAATCCCATAGTCCTTAGTCTACCTGGTGGGTAAGGGAGAGAGGGTGGCTACGTTCATGCATACAGTCTCTAGTTCATCTAGTGGGTGAGGGAGAGAGGGTGGCTATGTTCATACATACATTCCCTGGTCTACCTGGTTGGTGAGGGAGAGAGGGTGGCTACGTTCATGCATACAGTCTCAGGTCTACCTGGTGGGTGAGGGAGAGAGGGTGGCTATCTTCATGCATACAGTCTCTAGTCTACCTGGCGGGTGAGGGAGAGAGGGTGGCTATGTTCATACATACAGTCCCTGGTCTACCTGGTGGGTGAGGGAGAGAGGGTGGCTACATTCATGCATACTGTCCCTGGTGTATCTGGTGGGGGAGAAAGAGAGGTTGGCTATGTTCCTACATACAGTCTCTAGTCTACCTGGTGGGTGAGGGAGAGAGGGTGGCTATGTTCATACATACAGTCCCTGGTCTACCTGGTGGGTGAGGGAGAGAGGGTGGCTACATTCATGCATACGGTCCCTGGTGTACCTGGTGGGGGAGAAAGAGAGGTTGGCTATGTTCCTACATACAGTCTCTAGTCTACCTGGTAGGTGAGCGAGAGAGGGTGGCTACGTTCATACATACAGTCCCTGGTCTACCTGGTGGACAAGAAAGAGAGGTTGGCTACGTTCATACATACAGTCCCTGGTCTACCTGGTGGGTGAGGGAGAGAGGGTGGCTACCTTCATACATACAGTCCCTGGTCTACCTTGTGGGTGAGGGTGGCTATGTTCATACATACAGGCCCTGGTCTACCTGGTGGGTGAGGCAGAGAGGGTGGCTATGTTCATACATACAGTCCCTGGTCTACCTGATGGGTGAGGGAGAGAGGGTGGCTATGTTCATACATACATTCCCTGGTCTACCTGGTGGGCAAGAAAGCTTAGAGGTTGGCTACGTTCATACATACAGTCCCTGGTCTACCTGGTGGGTGAGGGAGAGAGGGTGGCTATGTTCATACATACAGTCCCTGGTCTACCTGGTGGGTGAGGGAGAGAGGGTGGCTATGTTCACACATACAGTCCCTGGTCTACCTAGTGGGCAAGAAAGAGAGGTTGGCTACGTTCATACATACAGTCCCTGGTCTACCTGGTGGGTGAGGGAGAGAGGGTGGCTACGTTCATACATACAGTCCCTGGTCTACCTGGTGGGTGAGGGAGAGAGGGTGGCTATGTTCATACATACAGTCCCTGGTCTACCTGGTGGGCAAGAAAGCTTAGAGGTTGGCTACGTTCATACATACAGTCCCTGGTCTATCTGGTGGGTGAGGGAGAGAGGGTGGCTATGTTCATACATACAGTCCCTGGTCTACCTGGTGGGTGAGGGAGAGAGGGTGGCTATGTTCATACATACAGTCCCTGGTCTACCTGGTGGGCAAGAAAGAGAGGTTGGCTACATTCCTACATACAGTGAGGCCATAGAGAAGGAACGTAGCCACCCTCTAACAGGAAGTCTGATCACAGCAGACAATTATGTTTATTGGGTTATAAGATAAATAGGTACAGACAGGATAGCAATATCACAATGTACACAGTAAATTGAGCAAAATAACAATGCATTAAAAGGAAACAGAAAAAAAAAAACACATCGTGAAGTTCATAACATCAAATCAGTGATCCATGGATACACCATAATGACATATAGTACACAATAAATCACTCAAGGGGGGAAAGGGAAAAAACAAGGAAAGGTAAAGGCAAGGAAGGATTGAGAGCACCACCTCCGTAGAATTAATTTAAAACAAAACAATATAAAATTAGAGAGAAGAGTAACCAAAGTATTATATCAGATTCAGGATTCTTCTAAGAGCACATTAAAGTATGGTATTCTGCAGACTCTGTGAAGCGAGACCAACATGCCCATTTATCTCGGAAGGTCCTAGAAGAGTCTTTAGAATGGGATATCAAGTCTTCCATATATGCGATATGGTCAACTTTGCGTATACAGTCAGAAATTTTAGGGGGGGAAGCATGTGACCACTGAACGGGGATACACAACCTGGCCGCATTGATAAGATGAATGACAATAGAGTTTTTATAAACCGAATTGGGCAGCGACGAGAGGTGTAATAGGTATTGTTCAGCTGTAAAGTCTGGGGTGTAAGTGGTGATAGATACTATAATGCCGCGTACACACGATCATTTTTTGTGATGAAAAAAAAACGACATTTTCTGTGAAGTAAAAAACTACGTTTTTAAAACGTCACTTTTCAAAGACGATGTTGCATACACACCATCGTTTTTTTCACAAAAAGTGAGGTTACGTTCACCACTCTTTTCCATTGAAGCTCGCTTCATAACTAGCTTCTGGGCATGCGCGGGTTGAAAAACGTCATTGTAAACGACGTTTTTGCTACACACGGTGACTTTTTGTGAAACAAAAAACGACGTTTTCCCCACACACGATCAATTTAAATGACGTTTTAAAAAACAACGTTTTTTTTCATCGCAAAAAACGACCGTGTGTACGCGGCATAAGATCATGGACGGATTTCCAGAAGGCTGCGATAACCGAGCACTCCCACCATATATGGAAAAGAGTACCATTCCCTAGTCTACACCGCCAACACAAAGACGATATGTTTGAACTGTATTTATTGATAATATAAGGGGTTCTATACCACCTTGAATATATCTTGTAACTATTCTCCTGGATCAGGACGTTTAATGAACCTTTGTGTAGGCGGTGAAAGACCGAATTCCATTGGTCGTTAGAAATTGAAATTTTTAAATCTGTTTCCCATTTCCTATTAGTATCATCCAATTGTGGGTCCACTGTCGAACTCAAAACACTATACATGAGGGATATTAAATGGCCCTGAGGAGTACCTCTCATACAGATGGATTCAAAAGTGGTCTTAGGTCTGTGCCAGATGTTAGTGAAACCAAATTTATTAAAAAAACAAGTGATCAATTCAAAGTTACGTGAAGAAACAATAAGGTTCGGGAATTTAGCGGAAAAACTTTCAAAGGACATAAGATTACCACGTTCAAAGAAAAGTTCAGCCCTGCAAGCCACTTCGGAAGTAGAGTCAGAGGAAGTGAAAATATAAGGACTCCGGGATACTTCGGGTTTAAAGGCTTTCGGGGTAACAGGTCCATATATGGTAGAGATTTTCAGGCTTTTACACAGGGATCTGAAGATTTTGAGGGAAGTCCCTGTAATGGGATGAGTGTTAGCAGATTGCGCAATCTTCCTAGGGTCGATCCATGGAAGTTTTTTTAAAGGGATCGATGTAGAGAATAAAGATTTTTCTAAGCGAATCCAATCTTTAGAGCTCCTGTGTAAGTGCCAATTGATAATCCTAGACAGATGGCAAGCGCAATAGTCATTTTTAATATCCGGCAGCCCAATCCAACCTAAGGATTTTGGGACAACAAGCTTGTCCCATTTAATTCGGGGTTGTCTAGAATTCCATAGAAATTTCAGGCAAATTTGTTTCAAAGTTTTGAAAAATGTGTTAGGGATTTTAATATGAATAGTCTGGAAGAGGTATAGAACTCTAGGCAAGATACACATTTTGATGATGTTGGCTCTCCCAAACCACGAGAAGAAATCTTTGTGCACAGGTGTCAAACACAAGGCCCGCGGGCCGAATCCGGCCCTCCAGGCCATTTCATGTGGCCCTCGCACCTCTCCTGCAGCTGAAGGAGAGCTCCAGCCCTCCTCTGGTCCTTCTCCAGACCCTTACTTTCTGCTTTTAAGCAATGCACCCAGCCTCTTCCCAGCAGCAGCATAAGGAAAGGGGGTGCACTGTGATGTAAGGGAGGGTGGGGGACTCGACTTCTCATGGTGGGGGGGCTCTTGACATCTAATGTAAGGGGGGGGATGCGCTGGACACCCAATCTTACAAATACAACCGGCCCTTTTGAGGACAATCATAATGCTGATGTGGCCCACGATGAAATTGAGTTTGACACCCCTACTATTGCATTCAAGCAAATCTATCTTGATCGCGTTTGAATTTGGAGATTTGAAGAAGGCTGAGAGCAATAGGAGGTACTTTTTTTAATTGAAAATACACACTTGAATATATTTTTTTTTTAAACTGAGTTTAAGGTCACATTAATACAACTCTGTTTTTTTTTTTTTTTTTTTTTTTAATACAAGAAAAAAGCAAAGTAAGCAAGAAATATTTTTCTGCTCTGTTGTCTGAGTTGCAAATTTCTACTGTGATGAAGAGAGATGATTGCTGAAGGGTATTCATCATCTGTCTGCACCCTGTGGTTTCTTCTGTCATGCTCTACTACACTACTGTGCCTTGAAGTGAAATAGGGTTGCAGGTAAAACTTTACAGCGTGGTGGAAAATATCAGCATCTGACACTCCCAGAAGTTTGTAGTCTGTAGCTGAACACTACAGCAAGCTTATCTCCTTAAAAGAGAAATGCAGTAAAGTAAAAAAAAAAAAAAAACGTTACATACTTACCTATAAGGCTGCAGCATCGATCCGATGCTGCAGCAGTTTCCAGTTTGATTCAAACCAAAAACTGAGCGATCAAAGACTGCTGATTGCTCCGTTTTTTGGTCCCACACTGAGTGCAGATTGGTAACTGCCTATCACAACTCTGTGCTCTGCCCCTCCAGTACTCACTGGAGCGCTTGGTTGTGGCGGGGGCAGCAGCGGGAGCAGCGAAATTTAGACCACTGTCGGTTGAATGTGGGTTACAGGAAAGCAGATCTAAGTGCATTCCTGTGACCCACAGGACAAGTATGACCAAAACAGCTTTGGCCACACTTTTAATTTCCTGTAAGCTGCTTAAACTGCCATTTGGCCTGGATCCTTCAACACAAGAAGCACATTTCTCTTACTTGAAATTATGGCAACAGTCTTCAGTTTACAGTGAGGATTTCCATTATTTCTGATCCTTTGCACCCGTACTTGTCCCAAAAGTCAGCACCAGACCTGTTGCATGGAATGTGATCTCTCTACCATTTCCTTCAGCTTTCTGAACTTTGGTTTTACATTAGCTCACTGTGTATTTTTAAAATAATTCCAATGGGGCAGTGCTTCCTATTGTAACAATGCAACTGGAAGTATAGTAAAGTATAGAGGTGGCCAGGAGGAAACTCTTTCCCAATAACACCTGAGCTTTGTCATTATGGTAACTATAATGTATTGCTTTATAGCAACTCTGTCTCTCATTTTTTTTTTTTAAACAAACAAAAAAATGAATCCCTGCAAAATAAACAATCAATAATTATCCGTGCAACACAACCAAACTCAGCTATGGTAAACCAGTGTCTGTTTTATACAAAGCAGCCCTGATCCTCCTCTTCTGGGGTCCCCGTCGGTGCTTGTGGCTACTCCCCCTTACCGAGTGCCCCCCATTGAAAGCCGCTTGCTTTTGGGGCACTCGTGCAAACTTGATCCAGCGCCACACTGTATGGGCCAGATTCTTTAGGCGGGCGTAGCGTATCTCAGATACACTACGCCGCCATAACTTACACCGCCAGGTTCCTTATTCAGAAACAACTTGCGCCGTAAGTAACGGCGGCGTAGTGTAAATGTGTCGGCGTAAGCCCGCGCAATTCAAATGTGGAAGATGGGGGCGTGATTTATGTAAAATCATCGTGACCCCGCGTAAATGACGTTTTTTTAACGGCGCATGCGCCGTCCGTGGACGTATCCCAGTGCGAATGCGCAAAAATCACGTCAGAAATACTCATTGATAACGACGTGAACGTAACTTACGCCCAGCTCCATTCCCGAACGATTTACGCAAACAACGTAAAATTAGACGCTGTCCCGACATCCATACTTAACATTGCCTGCGCCTCATATAGCAGGGGTAACTTTATGCCGGAAAAAGACTTACGCAAACGGCGCAAATAGATACGCCGGGCACAACTATGTTCGTGAATCGGCGTATCTACCTAATTTACATATTCTATGCGTAAATTGACGGAAGCGCCACCTAGCGGCCAGCGTAAATATGCAACTAAGATACGACGGCGTAAGAGACTTACGCCGCTCGTATCTTAGCTAAATTCCGGCGTATCTTCTTTTCTGAATACAGAAAAAAAAAGAGATTTTTATAAACAGCTTACCTGTAAAATCCTTTTCTTGATGTACATCACGGGACACAGAGCAGCATAGTAATTACTATGTGGGTTATAGAGCCTACCTTCAGGTGATGGACACTGGCACTCTTCAGACAGGAAGTCCCTCCCTATATAACCCCCTCCCCTAACAGGAGTACCTCAGTTTTGTAGCAAGCAATAATTTGTCCCAAAAATTCCCCAAAAAAAGAGGGGTGGGAGCTCTGTGTCCCGTAATGTACTTCAAGAAAAAGATTTTACAGGTAAGCTGTTTATAAAAATCCCTTTTTCTTTATCGTACATCACGGGACACAGAGCAGCATAGTAATTACTATGTGGGATGTCCAGAAGCAATGCCAACTGAGGGGAGGGAGGCCCCAAAAGAAGGACCAAAAGATGCCACCGGGTGCAAGGAAACTAAAGGGCGGCGCTTAAGACCGCTTAGCCAAAGGCCAGGTCCTCGCGCCTCCTCACGTCCACTTGATAAAACCTTGTGAACGTGTGAACTGACGACCAGGTTGCTGCTTTGCAGACCTGGTCCATGGAAACCTGATGCTGGACTGCCCAAGAAGTCCCTAAAGCCCTGGTTGAGTGAGCCTTGATAGAGGCCGGGGGGTCCCTACCCCTCAGGCCGTAGGCCTGTGAGATTACCTGACGAACCCACCTGGCTAGTGTGGCTTTTGATGCCGCCTGACCAATTCTGGGCCCCTCCGGCAAAACGAACAACGTATCCGTCTTCCTGATATGGGCTGTGGCCTGCAAATAGACCTTAATAGCCCTTACCACGTCTAAGGAATGCAATAACTTTTCCTCCCTGGAACCCGGTTTGGGAAAAAACGACGGGAGGATCAAGTCCTGGTTTAAACGAAAAACCTGAGACCCTCTTAGGCAAAAAGGTGGGCAAGGTTCGTAAAATGACTCTGTCCTCATGAATAATCAAGTATGGCTCCCTGCAAGAAAGGGCCACCAGCTCCGAGACCCTTCTGGCCGAGGTTATTGCCACCAAAATATCAACTTCCTCGATAACAGCACTAACGGGATCTGACCTAGGGGCTCAAAGGGGCGCCTCTGCAGGGCCGAGAGGACCAAATTTAGGTCCCAGGGACAAACCGGGAGTCTGACTGGGGGATTAATCCGCAGAACCCCCTGCAAAAAAGTCTTGACCAACGAGTGCGTGGCTAACGGCCTCTGAAAGAGAACTGACAATGCTGACACCTGGCCTTTAATAGTGCCGACAGCCAGTCCCTTCTCTACTCCGCGTTGCAGGAACTCCAGGATCCTACCGAACACAAACCTACAGGGGTGCCACCCTTTGGTCTCACACCAAGCGTCATAGGTTCTCCACACCCTGTAATATATATGCCTCAAATCTGGTTTCCTCGCATTGATTACAGTAGAAAGTACAGACCTCAAGAGCCCCCTCTTCCTTAGAACGTAGGCCTCAGCCGCCACGCCGTCAAACCCAGCGACTGTGAGGCAGGGTGGTATATTGGTCCCTGAGATAGCAGGTCTGGCCGGAGTGGCAGAGGCCAGGGGTCTCCGATTGACATTCTCACAATTAGGGAGAACCAAGACCTCCGGGGCCACGCCGGAGCCACTAGGATTATGGTCTTGCCCTCTGACCTGATCCGACGCAGGAGTCGGGGAAGCAGCTGAAGCGGCGGGAAGGCATATATCAGCGAATACTGGTGCCATGGACAAACCAGGGCGTCCGTACCACAGGCCCGTGGGTCCCTCGTTCTGGACACAAACCTGGGCAGTTTTGTGTTTAATCTTGACGCCATTAGGTCCACATCTGGTGTCCCTCATCTCTGACAGATGTCTCGGAAAACCTGGGGATGGAGGGCCCATTCCCCTGGTAATAATTGTCTCCTGCTGAGATAATCTGCCCGCCAATTCTGTACTCCCGGAATGAATATCGCTGAGAGGCACTGTATGTGGGCCTCCGCCCACGCAAATATCTGATCTGCCTCCCTCTGAGCTGCCCGACTCCTTGTAACTCCTTGGTGATTTATATATGCTACCGCCGTAGCATTGTCCGACTGTATCCTGACAGCCGTCCCCACCAGCTTGGATGTCCAAGCCTTCAGAGACAACTGGACTGCCCGCATCTCTAAGATGTTGATGGGCAGAAGTTGCTCCGTGGTTGACCACCTCCCCTGTTGGGATAGGTTCTCCAGGACTGCACCCCAACCAGTCCGGCTGGCATCTGTCGTGACTATCTGCCTCGGTCCTGGGTTGAAGGGTTTCTCCCGGACTACCGGGGAGAGAAAATGGGTAGATCTAAGGCCTGAACCTGTTTGTTCCACCTTGATAGGATGATCCACTGTAATTTCCTGGAGTGCATCTGAGCGTAGGGTACCGCCTCGAAAGTTGACACCATCTTCCCTAACAGCCGCATGCAGAGTCGCATGGATGGCTTCCTCTTCTTCAGTATCAACAGAATTAATGCCCTCAAGACGAGAATCTTTGATTGTGGCAAAAAGATTCTTTGTCGACTCGTATCGAGACGCATGCCTAGGTATTCTAGGACCCTGGTTGGCCGCAGGGCAGATTTGTCCCTGTTTATGACCCAACCGAAGGTCTCTAGATACCGAACAGTGGTCTGAACTGACCGTCTTAGGCTGGGGGCAGACTGGTCTATTAAGAGGAGATCGTCCAAATAGGCCAGAACCAGAATCCCATGGGTACTTAGATCTGCGAGTAGTGGAGCCAGGATCTTTGTAAACACCCTGGGGGCCGTGGCCAACCCGAAAGGGAGGGCTACAAACTGAAAATGGCGCCGACCTACGATGAACCGCAGGAATTTGTGATGGCCAGAAAATATAGGCATATGCAGATACGCGTCCTTTATGTCTACGGACGCTAGAAACTCTCCCCCATGGAGGACAGAGGTAACTGAACGGATGGACTCCATCCGAAAGGTCTGGACAGACAGGTACTTGTTTAGGCCCTTCAAATCCAGGATAGGCCTTACATCGCCATTTGGTTTTGGGATAATAAAGAGATTGGAATAAAATCCCATCCCTCTTTCCTGAACTGGTACCTTGACAATCACCCCCTGATCCAAGAGGCGGTCTAATGATGCCAAGAGCGCCGCCGCCTTCCTTGGGTCGCTTGGTACGCAAGACCTGCGGAATCGAGTTGGGGGAGAATGTTGAAACTCCAGCCGATATCCTGAAGTGACTGTGGAGCGGACCCATCTGTCGGAGATCCTTGCTTCCCAGACCCTTGCGAAGTGCTGGAGCCTTCCCCCCACCCGTGAGGATGGGGGCGCCCCTTCAGAGAGACGCCTTAGGAGCGGTTTCCCCGCTTTGCGGGTCCAGGGTCTTTTGTTTGCTGAAAACTGACCCTGAGACTTGCTCTCCCCGGCAGGCCGACCTGCCGGCCGTCGATACTGCCTAGAGTTGGAAGACCTGGCGAGGGGAGAAGCAGGGCGCTTAAATGTGGGCCCTCTAAATCTCTTTTTTACTGGCAGCAACGTGCTCTTTTCGCTGGATATTTTCTGGATATATGCATCCAGGTCCTCCCCGAATAGCCTCTCCCCGTGAAAGGGAAACCCAGTCAGGAGTCTTTTACACGGAGTCTCGGCTGCCCAATTCTTTAACCAAAGAAGTCTACGCATATGAACGAGGGACATAGAGAGGCGGGAGGCTTGCTGGATCGAATCTTTAATTGCATCGATCGCAAAACAGAGTGCCCTTGGCAAATCTGCCAAATCCCGTGCCTGTTGGGCTGGGAGGTCCCTTAGGACCTGCTTGGTCTGGTCCCTAAGAGCCTGGCAGACCCCAATGGCGGCAACAGCCAAAGGAGGCCTTCAACAAGGTCTCCAACCGCTTATCGACCGGGTCCTTGAACATCTGGACGTTGTCGACAGGGCAGGTCAGTGTTTTATTGACACACGAAATAGCCGCGTCCACCACTGGGACCGCCCACTTCTTTTCAAATCTTTCTTCCATGGGATATAGTACCGCGAATCTCCTAGGGGGTACAAAGATCCTATCCGGCTTACCCCACTCTTTATACATTACATCCTCTAGGAGGGGATGGACCGGAAAACACGTAGAAGCCTGAGGTGCCTTTAAGGACCCTAAAGAGGATACTGTACCAACCGGAGGCACCGGTGTGGGTAATTTAAAGGCAGACCGAACCATCTCTGTTAGAGATTGGACCCATAGTTTCTCTGCCTGAGAAGCCGAGAAGGGTTCCTCGATGGTGGACTCCTCATCCTCCCCTTCCTCCAGCTCCTCTCCCTGGTATCCTGAGAATTCCGATTCGTCTGAGGAGAGATCTAAACCTGGAGCCTGCAATGCAGGAGAAGGAGATCTAGTGCGTTTCTTCCATGGTAGGGAGGCAGCAATCAAGGCTGCAAGTCTACTTTCCAACCCCCCCAAGGTGGCAGCCAGTACCTCCTCAGTCACGTAGACCGGGGGTGGCTGATTAGGGCCAGCCTCAGCACCCGCTGGTTCCAATGACTCGCTCTGGAGCCCCAACACTAATCTCTCTGGGGAAGGCAGAGTGACCGAGGCCTGACCCAAATCCTCTGAGCCTGATGGGGATCCCTTAGCCTTCTTTGCCGTCTTAGACCCCTTGGCAGAGCCTGATCCCTTGGGAGCCATGTGTACAACCCCGAGGTACCCCTGTAGTACAGCCACTCTGGGGTAATTAGGCCACTGGTAGGAGAGCCCAGGGACTTAGGTAGCTGTCTGAGGCAACAACCGATCTGCTGACCAAGTGTAGAGCCTGTCTCCTCTGGGGGGAAGGAAGCTAGGGAGTATTCCTGCAGTGCTCTTTTAGGCTGAGCAGTGTGTCCAGATTTGGGCTCACAGCCCCTGAACTGGTGCACGTCTGAGTGTCCTGGATCCCTCCTGAAGGCACTACACCCGCTCTCTGTGAGTCCCCACGCCACACTGACAAACCTGCTTTATTCTTCCGGCATCCGCACGCCGCTCCACCTCCCCCTCAGGCCGCCACGCCACGCCGTGCGCCGCCGCACGCAGCAGCGTGCCGCCACACATCGCCGCGCGCCGCCACGCGCCCACGCTCCTATTTCTCAAAAGAGAAGCATTATAGGCAAGACCCCGGTCTTCTAAGCGGGGCCCGGGTACCGTCCACTTTGGCACTGCGGGACTTTGGACGGATCCGGTAAGCAGCTGGCCTAGCCACAATGGACCAGGCCTTAACCGTGACCAACACCTAGACACTGGCGAAAAAACTGAGGTACTCCTGTTAGGGGAGGGGGTTATATAGGGAGGGACTTCCTGTCTGAAGAGTGCCAGTGTCCATCACCTGAAGGTAGGCTCTATAACCCACATAGTAATTACTATGCTGCTCTGTGTCCCGTGATGTACGTTAAAGAAAGATACGCCGCCACATCTTAGAAGTTACGCGACGTATCTCGAGATACGCCGACGTATCTTGTTTCTGAATCTGGCCCCGTGTGTCTATAGAAACAAACAGCATGGCTTAGCCTTGCTTCTTGCTCTCTCCTCACAGGCTGTGATTGACAGCAGCAGCAGCCAATGCCTCCTATTGCTGTCTCCATTACAAGTGAGGAAGTATAGAAAGGAGAGAGCCCCTGCTCTATAGCCCATCGCTGGCTCAAGATCAGGCTCAAGTAAGTTTAAGGATTGGAGGTTGGGGGGGCTGTACACAGACTTTCCACCATCTCCAATCACTTTAACTAAGTGCAAACTTAAAAATCTTGTGAGCTGCCAGAGATATTCACTAGAGATAACCTATTTATATATACATACAGTGGGCCAGATTCACGTACATCGGCGCATTGTTTGACTGGCGTAGCGCACCTCCTTTACGTTAGACCGCCGCAATGTAGCGGCGCAATCACCGTATTCTCGTTTGATTTGCACAGAAATTAGCGCCTGTGCAACGTAATTTCAGAGACGTAAGGCGGAGTAATTCAAATTGGAAAGGACGTGGGCGTGTTACATTGAAATGAGCCGTGACCCCATGCAAATAAAGGGCCGGCCGGATCGCGCATGCGCGCATAAAGCAGACCATGGTCAGCACCTCTGTGCGCATGCTCACAACTCGGGAACGGCGCAATCAGTGAAATTGGAAGTGGACCCGGGCAACTTAGTGAACTACGCAGACAGCATAAATAGACAGACACAAACGCCCTTCCTTTGCAAAAGTACATCCCTTTGTATCCCTTCCTATACAGCAAGGTGCTTTTGTTCTGTTGTTTATTAGCGTTTGTTTGTTTGTTTGTGACGTGTCTTTGAGATATTTGGGGACTGTTTTGCAGAGTTATTTTTGTCTTTTATGTGTTTTCTTTGTTGTTATTTTTTTTTAATTAGATTTTTGCTGGGCATTTTTTATTTTTGCTGGTCAATTTTTTTTTTTTTTGGTTCTGTTTGTGAATGATTTTGGAATGTGGGGGTGACATTCCTGCCGGAAAAGGGGTGTCACCCTCATTTGTGGTGGAGAAGTGATCCCCAGGTCCGTGTGAATGGTGTATGAATGTACAGTGACATAATTGGAGCCGTGGCATGGCGTTGCTGCTCACAAGTCCTGCATGGTGGGCTTGTGCCAATTCAATGTGATGAGGATGTGATGTGTCTGTGCTAGGGACCACAGTGGTGTTGCATGCATGCATTCTCATTGTGCCATGATTAATGTGTGTGTTTAACGTGCAAACATGCCAAATGTGAGCTGGCTCCTGGCTCAGAAGACGGGGTAGCCTCGGTTAGGGGGGGATTGTCTGGTTCAGGGGTCAGGTCATCACTTATGTCAATCTCCAGGCCCTTTCTCACTGCGAAGTTGTGCAGCATGCAACATGCACCAATGATCTGGCATACAAAGTTTGGGGAATACAACAGGGTACCATGGGGGGTTCCGTATAGGAGTCATGAGATGGGGTCCCAGTGCACATGCAGAGTCACCCTAAAGGGATAAGACAGGAGGATGTTAGTAGTGCATGTGCCCCTTGTGATTTCAGCATCATGGGGGGGGACAGTCATGCCTGCCACCCATGTCACTCACCAACCAGCCAGCTGTCCGCATACATGTTCTGTTTGAAATCTGTGGGGATGGGGCTAGGATTGTATATGTAGCTGTCATGGGTGTCATGGGTGGTGTCATGTGTTGGGCTGGTGATGTCCTCCTGCAGGTTTGTGGTTAATTCCAGGATGGCATGAGGGGTGAATCTGAAGATGCGAGACACCTCAGAATCACAAGCCAAAGATGTCTATGCATGTGTGATATATCAAGTGAAGAATGAGGGGCTTGTATCAGATAAGAATATTGTATTAGATTAGATTATTATATCCATCAAGGTTTTAAAGTGCTATTGAAATTTGTATGTATGTTATGTATTGATGTATATATGTATGTATTTTTTTGATAAAAACGTTTATAAAAGCAAAGAATTTTTTTTTGGAAAAAAAAAAATCCTCTCCCATGCCCTCCTCCGTGCCCTCCTCCTTCTTTGCTCATCTAAAATCCGTAGTATAGCTATGAGCATGGATGCCACTGGCATGTTGGCATACAGTTTGTTTGGCAGCAAGTGTGACTGCTCAGCTCCTCACTAACAGTGTTGCTTTAGCTGACATGTAGACGGATTGTCTAATTTCATACCACCTTTTATATGGTCTAATTTTAGACAGGACGTGCAGCTGTTGCTGAAATCAAGAAATCATGTTTATTTATTCTGCTTCACACATGATTGGATGTTCAAAGAGAACACAGACCCTACTTCTGTAGGGAATCAATCTGAATGGCTTAACTTGCACTAACAAGAAAAAGAAACGAGTCAAGCCCTGTACACACGCCGGGATTCTCGTCAGGAAAAAAAAAAGTTGTTTTTCCTGACGAGATTCCTGGCAAGATTTTCTGGCTGGCCGATTCCGGTGCGATTCAAAAGAACCGCCGTTCTTTTGAATGGCATGAACGACTACGACGACCATGCGCTCATCACATTTAATGCCGTCGCGGCCATCTTGCTTCACCCTACCTATGCCTTGGAAGCTACCCCGCATGTGCCAATGTCATATCGAGCATGTGCAGGTTTCCATGGAGGCGGTAATTATACAGACGCTCGGGTTTCTCGCCAGGAAAACAGAAAATAGAGATCAGGTTCTCTATTCTTTTTGTCTAGATTCTGGGCAGTTTTCTCAAAAAGAAACCTCAAAGCCTCATACACACACACATGCGGTTTACTCGGCAAGAAAGCTCTGGCAACCGTGTGTGTGTACGAGGCTTCAGTGAAAAAGTTATTGGCTTGACATAACGTTTTTTAAATATATTGATCACTTTCAAACCAAGACATCTCCCATATGTAGCCAGAGAACTGTATCTATTTCCAAAATGTTGTGTACGTTCACTACACCTAATTAATTCGCAAATGTGCTGTAATGATGAATTATTGCTGCACTGCAGAGCATTGTTATTTTTTCTGTAATACGAATATACACAGTGTGAATCATTAATGAATTCATGCATATAATAGAAGTATCCAGACAGTGAATGGCCAATGGGACCGTCAGTCAATGTGAATATTGTCATGTTTTGCCTGGAATCTAAGTCATCCAATTAGACCAAACAATTGCACAGAAATGAAACTGCAGTTAATTTGTGGTTGGGATCTTATCAATATTCCAAACACAGCTAAAGTAGTTTTTAATATAAAAGCTACAAGGCTTAAGGGATGCGAGTAAACTACTTGCAACAGACATGATTCACGTATGCATACAATACCTATTACCATGGGATAATGTAAAGGAACCAGAAAACAAAACGTTGTATACGCTTTCTGCACACACCACAGGACACCACTCTAATTGCTTCGATACGTACCTGGATTTTAAATTTTATTTATAAACATGCATTGTTCAGTTTGGAGCCTCCGATGCCCCAGGGTGAGTTTTCTGCAAAATCACACTAGATAATAGGACAGACTTGTCAGAGTCAGGTGACAGGTTTCATGCTTCTAGCAATTTTTTCCCCTATTCAATAAAACAAATGGGTCTTCGGAACAACGCTTTCTAAAGAGATTTTTTTTTTACTTATGATGATGGCTATAATTATGCCATACCTTCAACATAAAAAATACACACAAAGTTTGTGTGGAGTTCAGCGCTAAAAAGAAACCTGGTAGTGCCAACAAAGGTATACAAATACTTAAATTGTCTTATAATGTAAATATAAAAAAGTGACATCAAAAAGATGCAATTAAAAGTTTGTAAGAAACAGAGTATGTGTTTCAGTATAATAATAGGGGTGGCATATGCCCTTTAAATAAGTCTTTGTTAAGATGGTGAAGCTGCTTCAGGTAAGGGCTGGGAACCCAGGAACTGTGGAAGATAAAAGTAAGAGAGGGAAGAGAAGCGCCAGGCAAGTCCTAGTACAGCATGGTTTATTGGAAATACAATTCAATGATAGAAATAGATTGCACTCACATAGTGCTCAGTGGATGCGGGCTTGCCAGGTCCAGCAAAGTGACAGAGATCGCCGATATGACCCTTGGATGGTGAACTGTGAGCAGCAGGGAGCTGGAGCCTCAATGATTCTCGGCTGGACGCCGGCTGGGTGACTCGGCGTGGAGATGATCTGAAGCTATGGACCTGGGAGCCACCTACCACTGTAACAGGCTAATCAGAATGGTTTCGGAAGCACGGCCACGCCCCTTTCTCAGCTGATGCTTATGCTCCTGCTTTATAAATCGGCCCCAAAGTGAGGCTAATTGTAGATTTGTACAGCAAATTTTTGAGTTCACTTATTGCACAGCGCAGTATTTCCCATATATAATTTTTTGCAAGTTTTAACATTGTTACATTTTGGCTGCCTCTTTCCTGCGGAGATATTTTCATCAGGGTACTCGTCTATGGAGTCATCACTCTATCGCGTTCCACAGTGGGGTGGGGGATATTGGCCATCCAAGCTGATTTCACCGAGGCTTGAAGCTTTCATCAGACCTGCCCGCTGCCAGGGCAGATTAGCAGCGTTGGTGTCGTTTCCCTGCTGGGTCACCCTTGGGTCAAAGCAGTCCTTACTTGACACCAACGTCCCTTTGTGGGCCCACAATGGTAGGTTCGCGACAATATCATCCTTTGGTGCTAATCTCTTGCTTGCAAGGTTGTCGGGTCCACTGGGCAGATACGTCAGACCTTACATCTTTTGTCTGATCCCCAGCCTGTTCCAACGGGGGCTTACAGTCACTCGGGCATGCTGTATCATGCCATGATATTTATTCCTCAGGGTGGAGTCTGGCCTCCTTCCCCTGTTTCAGGACTCCGATGCGATTGTCAGGTTGTAGGCAGAGGTACGACCCGATTGAATCATGCGTGTCTGGTTTCTTTGTGTTATCGTTGTATATCACTACAGCATGTTGGCCTCATCCGTCAACACCAGCAAACTCGTCTTTCTGGTATCCAGCACTTACATCCCTTCACTCCTGTCAGTTTTTTCCGCTTTTGGCAGCCCTCCCTCTTAAACCTCCCCATACCAGGTATGGTTAGTTAGGCCAGTGGTTGTGGGTATTTTTAACGGAGCTACTTGTCAGTGTCCATTTTTGAAGGTTGCTACCTTTGCTATTATTTCACAGGGCTCCTCAGGTCAGCCCTTGTTCCTTTTCCCCCCAAGCATCCTCCCGCCACAAGCAGTTTGTTCCCATGCCTGTGTTTTCTCGTAAGTAGGCCTAATCCAATTGGTTACGGGACATTCATTTTGTTTCTGGGTAATTTCATAGGTTCCAAATGGGTTGGGTGCCTTGTTATCATCACTTCATAGGATGCTGGTCTCCTGCTGTCATAGATGTTTCATACCGGATCCATACACTGAAGCTACCCAGGCGTGTGCCACTCTACCAGATGGATTGTTACCTTCCCTTCTTCAAGCTTCCCTTTCACACCTACGTTCATGTCTTTTTGCCCTCTTTTAGGCTTACTGACCAACTAGGCCAAGGCACACCTCAGGCCTTGGTAGTTAGGGTATCACATTTCCAAGTGAAGACTTTGACTACAAGTTTGAAGGCTGGCCACAAGCTAGCCTGTATTTGTAGGAGGAGTCTGAGGGCTATTTATCCCTTCTCCTCTGGCTGTTCTGCGTCAGCTCATTTTTGGGTTCCCACCCACCTGTTTCCCCCTATTTCACATACTCATTCACATCGTACATTTCTTCATAGTGGTATATTCAGGGTGTGCCCTCTTTTAGGCATACTGACAGCTAGGCCAAAGCACCTCAGGCCTTGGTAGTTAGGGTATTGCATTTCCGAGTGAAGACTTTGACTACAAATATTTTAATCTTAAGATCTCGCAACACTACATTAGCGACCTTTTCATGCAAAAAATAAATAAAAAATTTAGAATTGTAGAAGGATCCTTTCACTAGGTCCTTCCTCCCAAGATAATAAGGTGGTTTTAAAAAGTAAGCATTGTCAGTAAGATGAAACAGGAGTATTCTCCATGTCTCGTGCCAGTCAAGCAGAAAGTGATAGGGGTGTTTTCTGCATGACAGCATATGGATACACTAGATTGGGTGGGCCATTGGGACATCATGAAGATACCTACTGCTACTCTCTTCGCTAGAAGCAAGCAGTAATGAATGTGGGAGGGGAGTCTGACAATAGCCTGATCAAGATAAAATTACTGTCTGGTGAGATACCAGCTGAAGGTTTTTAAGGTGTCCATTATTTTTCGTTTGATGTCCCTGGAGAGTGCCTGAGCCTACTGAAACCATTTATTTTATATGCTGAATACTGCAGAAATTTCAGGTGTTTTGAAAGATTTTAAAATGCAACATATTTAATCAAAGCAGGGTTCCAACCACAATTAGCATTTTTTAAATGTATGTCCTTTCATCATGCGTTTTTATAATATAAATCCGGTCACTTACTATTTTACAATCCGCCACCGCTCTGCATAGTTATTCAAAAAAGATAGTTTATAAAACTATGTCCACACCGTTGTCATTTTACTTGTGGGCATTGTGAAGCCCACAAGCACTTACTTCCTGGAAGTCTTGGATGGGGAGTGATAATTGGGTAGCGCACCGCATCCTGGGAAATGATGACACACATTTCCCAGGAGCATTAGAGGGAGACGATGTCAGAATCCTACGTGACTCCAAAGGCAGATTTTGTGGGAGCGCATAGCAACAGGCATTTCCAGATGAGTAAAACATTTTTTTATTTTTTAGGTCAAATGAGCACAATAATGAAAAAACATTTTGGGATGAAAACTCCACGTACTAATCCTGAAAATGTTACTGAAGCACCTACACCCTACAGTACAGTTAGGCCGAGTACACACGAGAAGATATATCCGATGAAAACGGTCCGACGGACCGTTTTCATCAGACATGTCTCCTGGGAGATTTTGGTCTGATATGTGTACACACAATCAAACCAAAATCCCCGCGGACAGACAGCGCGGTGACATGGCATTGACGTTGACGCCGCCACGTCACCAAACCAGGAAGTAAAATACTTCCACGCATGCGTCAAATCAATTCGACGCATGCAGGAGATTTCGGTCCGCTGGTTAGGCGTACTAACCAGCGGACATATCCGACAGACAGCTTTCCAGCAGACAGGTTTTAGGCCTTGTACACACGAGGCAATCTATTTGTTCAAATCGGTCGGACCGACCGATTTGAACAAATCTGTCTGATAGGATTTTGGTTTGCTCGTGTGTACACACGAGCAAACCAAAATCCCCGCCAGCAGACGGCGCGCTGACGTGGCGGTGACGTTGACGCCGCCACGTCACCGCACCAGGAAGTAAAACACTTCCGCGCATGCGCCGAATCCATTCGGCGGCGGTGCGGGACGACATGTCTGCTGGTAAGTGTACTAACCAACAGACATGTCGGGCGGACGGATTCCCACCCGATAGATTTCAAAGCATGCTTTGAAATCTGTCGGGTGGCCAAATCCGTCGGCTCGCCCGTACACACGATCGAATCTGTCTGCTGGGACGGTCTAGCAGACCGTTTCCAGCAGACAGATTTGATCGTGTGTACGAGGCCTTAAAGTGTGCTTTAAAACTTTTGTCTGCTGGAAACCTGTCTGCTAGCCCGTACACACGATCGGATATGTCCGCTGAAACTGGTCTGCGGACCAGTTTCAGCAGATATGTTTGATCGTGTGTACGCGGCCTTACACATGCAGTACAAATTAGGCATCCCAAAGGAATGCATGCAAAGGAGCATATTTAAAATGTAATTACTTTCATCTAAATAAACACAGTGACAATATCCAACTTCTTTCAGTGGTATTAAATTATTAATTGCATTAAATTTACAATAATGAATAAAATGTTATCTTGATGAGTGACTGAATGTGACAAAAGAATTTACTTTCAATGCATGTATTTTTACATCTCTAGTGGCCATGTTTTTTTTTTTTTTTAAAGATAAGTGCAATTTCAAAAACTGATTCGAACAATTTTATGGTGGAATGCAGAAGCTGCAATCAGTCACAAGGATACCAGTGGCTTAGGAAATGTGCAAAAATCTCTGTTTTGCTCACAGGCTTTTGACTGGTGCATTATTCACCTTATCTGAAGCCCTGGTTCACACTGGGCTGCGGGGGTGAAGCCACTCGCACAATTTCACTCCCGCTGGCAGTCCCGATTTCGGTCGCTATTTAATGTATGTATGTATGTATCAATGTAAATCGCAGCCCGAAATCGCAAAAATTAGTACAGGAACTACTTTTTGAAATCGGTGCAGCGCCGCAAATGCGGCGTCGCACCGATTAGGACGGTGTCATTGCCAGCAAATGCCGCCGATTTGAGATGCGATTTGACATGTGAAATCGCATCTCAAATCGTACCAAATTGTACCCAGTGTGAACCTGAGCTAAATCTGCATTGAGCATACAGTGAAAGGATAACGAGATTGCCATACAGTCTTTAGTCCAATTTATCTGCACAGTAGTAGCATAAGGTTTCTATAGAAGTCACCACACTAGTATACATACATATTTTGTTACAAAGATATGTTGAACTCAAGACTGGGTACAGATTGCCTCATTCTTGCACTGTATAATATAGTCTGAATGGAGCCTGGAGTGGTAATGTAATTCCTTTGCATTTTGAATAGCCCCCCTAATGGCAAACAACATAAAAACCTGCTCTAGTGTTTTGCTCACACCAATGCTCTACTGTACAATTAGAGAGAGACATGAGTAGAGTTTCCTCATTCCTGATGGACTAATAAAGTTGTTTTGAGATACATGGATCAGCGGTGTGCAGCTTTATGTTTGCATTAGTGGAAGTGGTTTGACAAGTGACAGATCCCAGAGGTAGTCAGCTCCTGCAGTTGAAGTAAATACAGCATGGGACCTGAGTGTGATATCATGCTTTTCTGAGTACTAGACAGGTTCATACTGAATAAACTTCAGTTAAAGATAAACTGACAGTCTTCAAATATTACAAAATTATTTGGTCTAAAAAAGGCATTAAAATAAATGAGGCCCCATGTTCCACTTTAAAACTGATCACCACAAACTGTTTCTTGATCTCCTAGGGCCCGCAACTAACTTTATAGAAAGACAAATTGACTTAAAACATAACATAATAAGGAATCCCAAAAAAAGAAGCATATTTGGCCAAGCTAAAGGTCTAGAGCCAGCTAGCCACATAGGACAAAAAAATAGCCGACCTAACTGGCATGTGCTTAGACCTAGGCCTCATGCACAGTTGCACACTGGGCGTTTTTACAGCTGCTTTTTTTGGTATCAGCGTTTTTTGGCAGAGGCGTTTTCTGGCTGGGAAAAAACCCCCAGAACTAGTGGGTTTTAAGAGGATTTTTCCCAGCTATAAAAATGCTAGGCTCCAAGCTTAAAAATGCAGAAAAATGCCCAAAAATTGAGCATAAGCTTTTGTGGGAGTATAGTTTTGCTAAAAAAAGCTTCAAAATGCTGAAAAAAGGCTAATACAAAAACACTGCAAAACTCTTTCTACAGCTTTCTACAGCTAACGCTATATGTTTTTTTAACGTCCAGTGTGCATGAGGCCTTACAGCGGACATCTTCCCCTCAAGGCTATTAATAACAACCTACCTTCTATACCTGGGCACACAAAATTGTCAAACTCTAAGCACGATCACACATGTCCGATGAAACAGGTCCGACGGACCGGTTTTATCGGACATGTCTGAAGGATCTTTTGGTCTGATGTGTGTACACACCATTGGACCAAAATCCCCTCGGACCAGAACGCGGTGACGTAGAACACACCGACGTGCTGGAAAAAGCACGTTCAATGCTTCCACGCATGCATCAAATCAATTCGACGCATTCGCGGGATTTCGGTCCGATGGTTGGGCGTACTAACCAGCGGACATATCCGACAGACAGCTTTCCAGCAGACAGGTTTTAGGCCTCGTACACACGAGGCAATCTATTTGTTCAAATCGGTCGGACCGGCCAGGTGTCCAACGGCCAGGTTTCCAGCGGACAAGTTTCTAAGCATGTTTAGAAACTTTTGTCTGCTGGAAAACTGTCCGCTAGGCCGTACACGCGATCTAACATGTCCGCTGAATCTGGTTTGCGGACCAGTTTCAGCGGACATGTTCGATCGTGTGTACGGGGCCTAAGGCCCCATACACACTATTAGATTTTCTGAAGATTTTTGTCTTCAGATTTAACAAAACCAGATAATACGAGGTCAAACCTTAAGAGTCTCATGGGACTGTAGTCTTAACCCTTTGAGAACTAATATAATATTTTAATAGATAAATAAATAAATAATACTACAAAATATACCTGTGGTATGAAATGGCCGTGGCCTTTATTTATAGGTGTAAATAAATTGATTATATCAAACAATTCTTAAATCAAAATTAAATAATCAATTTAAGTATATTAAATACATTTTATTAACATATAACCATATATATATCTTATAATAATAAAATTAGCTTAGCCATTTAAGCTCAAGCTAAAACAATCATGAAATATACCATCCCCTTACAAGAAGGGATTAAAACCTCATAAAAAAGGCCACGATAGGGAGGGAGGGTGGGATGTGCTTCTCCAAATCTTCTCCAATCTTCTGCCCACTGCTGACGCATCCTCTATATTTTTATAGGGTTAGAGGACCGTTGTTTGGGGCAACTGTCAACAAAAGCTCAACCAATCATAGGTAAGTAATTTTTTTAAAATTATTAATTAAACTTTAATTTTATTTTCTGGTATGACACAGTCCCATAGGTGGTGGGGGCGGGGACATTTCATGCCCCGCCCTTCACCTTCAATTTGTTTACAATCAGGCAGGTTCTTGCACTACATAGTTTTGCTAAATCTGAGGACAAAGTCTGCAGAAAATCTAATAGTGTGTATGGGGGCTAAGGGAGTACATAGCAGAAAAGCAGGTTCTGATGCCCCGTACACACGTGCAGTATTTTCGACGGGAAAAGTTCCCGTCGGAAATCCCGAGGGGAAAGCCAGAAATCTGCTCCGTCAGTCTTTCCCCCTACACACGAGATGTTTTCCCGACAGGAAAACTTTGATAGAGCTTTGGTCGGGAATCCCGGCCGTGTGTATGCTCCATTGCAGTTTTTCCCATTGCCAAAAACTGCCAGGCAAAAGTCCGCCGGTTTTCCCGGTGGGGAAAAAAGAGAGCTAATTCTCTTTTTTTGTTCAGCGGTTTTTGGGCAGTTTTCCCGGCAGAAAAACTGCGAGATGCATAAACACGGCTGGGATTGCTGGCCAAAATCTCTCCTCCCAGTTTTCCCGTTGGGAAAATCGGCCGTGTGTGTGTACGGGGCTTAAGGCAGATTTCTACTACACGCAGACTTGCAAAAGAGTGAAGCATAAGGAAAAGGCGCAACAACTGGAAACTGGAAAAGATAATCAGAAGGACAAAGACAAGGACTAATTACAATATGGAGGATAGCTAGATGACATTTCAACAACCCATGTGTAATTAATGCAATGACCTATGCAGTTATAGCAAAGCCAGACACCGAAACAGACACAAAAAAAGATGCAAAAAGTGTATAAAAAAGAATTAAAACAGAAAAAAAAACTTTATAGAAATCCACTAATCAACAACTAGACTACATCTGTTGCTATATGCCTGCAAAGTATGTGTATTGGAAACTGCTGTAGAAAGTAAATGTTACGTTTGGCATGTGGTGTTCATTTGTGGGAGAAAACTACAGTGTAAAAAAAGCCCACACAGGCCTGGAGAGAATAAAAAAACTTAAAGAGAAGGTCCACACAAAAATGGAACCTCTGCTGTCCGGTTTCCTCCCCCCCTCAGGTGTCACATTTGGCACCTTTCAGCCTTGCGGCTTCACTTCCCGATTCCCTTACCGAAGATGGCAGCGGCAGCATCCGAGGACCGAAGGGATGGGTCAGCCTCGGGTGCCGACATCGCGGGCGCGCTGGACAGGTAAGTGTCCTTATTTTAAAAGTCAGTAGCTGATGACTTTAAGGAAAAAAATAAAAAATTGGCGGACCTCCGCTTTAATACAGTTTCTGTTCTGGTGGAATTTAACTCAGTCATCAGTTTTAGCCACTTTGTCACAATACTTCGAATTGACAGCAGACTGTCTTCAAAGGCAAAGGTTAAGTACTGTACTGCTTTTTCTGATACAGTTCTCTTACTAGTATTTCTATTTCATACACTACAATCAGGGCCATTTGTGCTAGCTGACTACTGCAGAATACTGGCTTTGCTAGCAAAAAAAATAGCTCAGGGAAGGCCATCATCATACTGAGTTTTAAACGCATTAACCACTTAAGGACCCCTTCACGCCGATATATGTCGGCAGAATGGAAAGGCTGGGCACAATCACGTACCTGTACGTGTCTCTTTAAGCCCAGCTGTGGGGCTTAAAGAAACACGTGACCGTGCCAGCGGGACCCGCGGACCCGATCGCCGCTGGTGTCCTGCTATCGTTCACCGGAGCTGAAGAACAGAGACCTTCCCCGATCTTCATTGTGGCAGTGTCAGCGATCGTCTGTTCCCTGATATAGGGAAAGACGATCACTGACGTCACACGTCCAGCCCCGCCCCCTACAGTTAGAAACACATATGAGGTCACACTTAACCCCTACAGTGCCCCCTAGTGGTTAACCCCCTCACTGCTATTGTCATTTTAACAGTAAACAGTGCATTTTTATAGCACTTTTTGCTGTGAAAATGACAATGGTCCCAAAAATGTGTCAAAATTGTCAGATGTTTCTGCCATAATGTCGCAGTCACGAAAAAAAATCGATAATCGCCGCCATTAGTAGTTAAAAAAAAATATTAATAAAAATGCAATAAAACTATCCCCTATTGTGTAAACGCTATAAATTTTGCGCAAACCAATCGATTATTATCGCTTATTGCAATTTTTTTTTTATCAAAAATAGTTAGAATATGTATCGGCCTAAACTGAGGAAAAAAATATGTTTTTTTATATTTTGGGGGATATTTATTATAGCAAAAAAATTAAAAATATAGCATTTTTTCCAAAATTGTCGCTCTATTTTTGTTTAGAGCGCAAAAAATAAAAAGCGCAGAGGTGATCAAATACCACCAAATAAAAGCTCTATCTGTGGGAAAAAAAAGGACACCAATTTTGTTTGGGAGCCACGTCGCACGATCGCGCAATTGTCAGTTAAAGCGACGCAGTGCTGAATTGCAAAAAGGGGCAAGGTCCTTAACTTGCATAATGGTCTGGCTCTTAAAGCGGGGGTTCACCTGAATTTTTTTTTAAAAAGCCACCAGCTACAAATACAGCAGCTGCTGACTTACAAAAAACGAACACTTACCTGTCCAAGTCGCCGGCGACATCAGCAGCCGAATCCGAGCGGTAAGGGAATCGGGAAGTGAAGCTGCGGCTTCACTGCCCGGTTCCCAACTACGCATGCGCGAGTCGCGCTGTGCAGTTCCCACTGGTCCCTGTTGTGTTCTGGGAGCCGAGTGTTTCTCAGAACACAACGGGGGGGGGGGGGGGTGACGCGGAGGGGCCGGACTACCGTGGTAATCTTTACCCGGAAGTGGTGCAAATACCTGTTTTATACAGGTATCTGCACCCCCTCCCCCCTGAAAGGTGTCAAATGTGACACCGGAGGGGGGGAGGGTTCCGAAAAGTGGAGGTTCATTAAGTGGTGAAATGATCACTCATTGGATCAGATAATATTATGTATGAATAATCCACCCACTCAAATGTGATATTTTAGTTATACATGGAAAATGTTGGACCGAGTCAGAGCCTGGCTTCTTAAATAGTACCCTCAGGATATGCAGACCAGGAAACTCATTTACAGATGATGTGTATCACCACCGGAGTTGGAGTGTTAAATGGTTTAAATCTCTGTTTTGGGTGACTGACCATTTATAAATAGATGTGAGTCAGTCACCTATAAATCTACTAAATATATTACTCAGAATTTGAGTATTTCTGACAATTAAAGTATATCTGACAAGTCTGATACTGTAAGGGCTCTTTCACACGAGCGGCCCGTTCAGATCCGCCTGCCAGTTTTTTAGGCGGACCTGAATGGGCGCTCTGTGCTCCTCTATGGAGCCGTGGATATCAGCGGTGACATGCCCGCTGACATCCGACTCGCTCCGATCTGCCAAACTGTCTGGCGGATTGGATCGGGTGAACGCGGACAGACGGTCCGTGTTCATCCGATCCCCCCCCCATAGAGGAGAGGGACCGCCCTGTCATCCGCCGGCTCAGCGGGGATCAACGGAGTGATCCCCGCTGAGCAAGCGGAGGTTCACGGGGCGGATCAGTAAGGGGCCTAAGGGGAAGCAATTAATTATCTTGAAAATAATTTTCCTTACTTACTTTGTTTTGAAAGGGCTTTTTAAAGTATCCTTTATGCCCAACTGGAAATGTTGATATTGTTTGCTGCCATACATGCTGCCAGGTGGACGTCCCTGGACGTCCTTTTATTTGCATTCCCCGAGTGCGCCGCTGGGGCAGCCCAGCAGGGAAAAACTTTGCCCGGTGCATCGCTGAGACGCCAATGCGCGTGCCGGGCGGCCGCAATGTCCACCAGGTACTCACGATCGGCAGTGACAGCAGGGACGTGGAGCTCTGTGTGTAAACACAGAGCTCCACGTCCTGTCAGGGAGAGAGGAGACCGATGCTGTGTCCCTTGTACATCGGTCACCTCCCCCAGTCACCCCCCTCCACACACAGTTACAAACACACCAAGGGAATTCATTTAACCCCCTTCCTCACCCCCTAGTGTTAACCCCTTCCCTGACAGTCACATTTATACAGTAATCAGTGCATTTTTATAGCACTGATAGCTGTATAAATGTGAATGGTCCCAAAATGGTGTCAAAAGTGTCTGATATGTCCGCCGCTATAGCACAGGCCTGACAAAAAAAAAAAAAAATTGCAGATCGCCGCCATTACTAGTAAAAAATAAAAACAAATTCATAAATCTATCGCCTATTTTGTAGGCGCTATAACTTTTGCGCAAACCAATCAATATATGCTTATTGCGATTTTTTTTAACAAAAAATATGTAAAAGAATACGTATCGGCCTAAACTGAGGAAAAAAATATATATATACAAAAACATTTTTTTTTTCTTTGTCTGAGGAACTTCCTGTTCCTCCTCAGTAAGCTTGCCCCCATCATCTGAGCCATTCTGGCTGGGGGTTAGTCAGCCAGAACAGCTTACTGAGAAGGAACAGGAAGTGAGAAATTCAGACAAAGAAAACAAAGAAAAAAAATATATTTAGGAGGGAAATTGAAGGAAAAGTAAACCAACAATGCACTAGCTTAAAGGAACCTATTTAGAAAATAAAAAACAAACCTTTACAACCCCTTTAACTATGGAATTACATAGGTAATGCATTACTTGGTACCTATTGTTACAACACAGCACCTAGCCGTGGGTTTTGGATGAACGGTGAAAAGAAACATAATGATTCCGAAGAACAATGGAATATAATATGAAACAAATGCAATTTTACAAAGTTGATGATTTGGTACAAAATATAAATTAAAAGTGAATAAAGATGAAGTTATCCTTCAAATATCGAATAGCTCTGTAGCCCTCAAATATGGCTCAACTTATGCAAATATCATTTAATTAACTCAGATAGTTACTGGTACCATATGTTGTTCAAAATAATGTTTTGGCATTAGACATGGATATGATTTTAAATAAGGGACCAAACATGATTCATCTTCCTATATTCACAGGCAAATGTTATACTTCTACAGATGGCACCTGGTATACATAGCCAAAAACATAATATAGCAACATGTGCATGAACTAGAATTATTACTAATGGAAAAAATGCTATTTCATTTACTTGATCCTTATGTATTTTGGGGCGGGGAGGCTTTTTGCTTCAGCCGGCCTCTGGCTGTGAGTAAAAGGTTGAGTTGCAAGAATTGAAACAGAGGTGGCTCTAGGCTTTGTGAGGCCTTAGGCAAAACTTGACATGGGGCCCCACTCACACCCATGATGGGAAAAATATTTCAAGGACAGGAGCCTCTTCCCCACAAACCTGGCCGGTGGTTGTGGGGGTCTGCGGGCAGGGGGCTTATCCGAAACAAGGGGTGGTGTCACCGATATTTACTGGTTATTAGGGACGCTGGCGACCCCGCTCCTGAGTCAGGGCTCTTAATGCTGCCTGAGCACATCAGCGTTAAGGTCCCTTGTGCCTCAAAACTGGGGTAATGCATTGGGTAAGTTAGGCGGACACGAGGCCCTTGTGAGTACGAGGCCTTAGGCGACCGCCTAATTTGCCTAATTAAAGAGCCGCCTCTGACTTGAAATATTTAATAAGAGCAATCTGTACCAGATTTCTCTACATTTCACTGAATATAGCAAACCAAACCTAATCAGGTTTGTGTATAACTACAATTCGGTCTACAAAAAAACAAAAACAAATTAATTGCATGTTTAATGCTCTTCTATAGCTTAGGCAAGCCATATTATTATATGAGGGTTGGTATATCTATTCAGACAACAATAGCTCCAGAGGCATAACAATATGATTCCTAGGACCGGTCCCAGATAGCACAGATAACTTGCCACAAATTTGCGGATGTGTTGAATTGTAAGTCTGTTAACTTGTTGCACATTTTCACCGGCAAGTTGTACACTTGTAGAGCACTTAAAGCAAAAGTTCTAGTTGACACGTTTCCAATTTGTAGCAAATATGCCTGGCAAGTCTATAGCAAGAGCAAAGTTGCAGTGGTGAGTCTACAGCAAGAGCTCTACAAGCGTACAACGTGAAAATTCAGCCACAGTGACCCCTGTGGTGGGATGATTATTGCACAACGTAACTGACCCATAACTTGCAGCAGACTTGCAGAATGTTTGCAAAGAATGTTGATCTGGAGTCATGCGATGTAGACTTGCTGCAATTGTGCAACAAACTTGTGAAGTCTGGCAAGTCTAGCAATAGCTTAGCAAGTCATTTTCAAACTTATAGCACAATTGCTTGCTATCTGGGTCGCTTACACATATTTCAAATGTCAATCTATTATACATGCACAGAGTGTTGAATCACATGTATTAGGATTCCATTGGCATAACTGACAAACACACAGACTTATTTCTCTTTGAGCTGCTGGAGACTGACATAAAACAAATACGGGTCAACAGTTATGAAGGGTGAAGAGTCTACTGAATATACAAACTTTGACCGAATTTAAATTATCTTCAAAGCAAATGTGAAATTATTAATGAACAATTCCCAATTTGCAATACACCAAAACCATAACAAAGCTCATAATTTTCCTTCCCCCATGTGCCCATTGCCCTGATCTCTCTCAAGATTGTTGGCACAACTATCAGCCCTTCCCTGCATGCCAAGGTTCTAAGTGTAATCCTGGACTCTGAACTATCCTTTCAGCCCCACATCCAATCACTGTCAAAATCTTTCTCAACCTTGGCAACACCTCCAAAATATGTTCCTTTCTAACCAACATCACCACTAAGCTCCTAATTCAATTCACTTCCTGGTCATCTCTCGCCTCGATTACTACAACTCCCTTCTCATTGGCTTACCTTTACATAAGCTATCCCCTCAGTCCCTTATGAATGCTGCTGCCAGGCTTCTCCACCTTACCCATCGCTCAGTGTCTGCTACTCCTGCGTGGCAATTTTGTCATTGGCCCAACAAATTAAATACCAAATACTAACAACAACTTACAAAGCCATCCACAACTCGGATCCCAGCTACATCACTAACCTAGCCTCTAAATACCATCCTAATCCTTCTCTTTGTTCCTCCTGCTGTCTAGCTCCCTTGTCACCTCCTCCCATACTTGCCTCCAGGACTTCTCTTTTGCCTCTCCTATACTATGGAACTCCCTACCCCAACCTGTCCAGTTATTTCCGACTCTGTTTGCTTTAAGGCCAGATTCACACTTGTGCGGTGCGAATTTCAGCTCTCTTATCACTGCAGAGAAATAAGAGAACTGTTCAGCAGATCAGCTCTGTTTTAGTTGCGAATTTGGAGACCTGGGAGAGGGAAGGGGGAGGGGGGAAGTGTATTGAGATAAATGAGAGAAATCCTGAAGAGAAATTAACACATCTGCGAATTAGATGCGTGCCCATAGAAGATAATGGGCCTGAATTCGCACCTGAGCCGCACCGCAATGCTTAGAAAACGCACACGTTTTTTCAGCAATGCACAGCGCAAATGCATCGCACATATGTGAACCAGCCTCATTGAAAACAATGTATTTAGAATTGTTCTGCGAATTGGATGCGGATTAAGCTGCAACCAATTCGCATAGGTGTGAACCCGGCCTTAGAGGATCCCTAAAAACCTATCTTTTCAGAGAAGCCTATCCTGCATTTACCTAACAACTATACTTTATTTTCCTCCATCACCTCGTTCCCCACAGATATTTCCTTTTGTATCACTTGACCTTCCCTCCTAGATTGTAAGCTCTAATGAGCAGGACCCTCTTGTTTTAAATGATACTGTAACTGTACTGTCTGTCCTCATGTTGTAAAGCACTGTGCAAACTGTTGGCACTATATAAATCCTGTATACTAATAATACACCAACCTTTCTGTCTCATTTAAAGTAGCACTATAGACAAATATAAAATATACAGAGTAAAGCCCCTCTGTAGTTGTTGATACAAAATGTATACTTGGCACCAGCCACTTGCAATACTCTGTACAGCAGAGCCCAATAAGGAAATAGGAGAAGCAGCACAGGAGCTAGTCAGTTGAGGGCTCAGTGTGTGCTAACAATGAGCATACTGATAGCAGGAGACAGCAGAGTGATATACAGAAAAATTCATCAGTTTGCTGCTGCTTCTCCTTTAAGCTGTTTAATCACAGCTTTGAGGAGGACAAGACCAGTAATTGTTACTTACAGCTAGTGCTGGGTGATTTTGGGCAAAAAAAAAATCTGTGATTTAAAAAAAAGAATCAAGTTTTTTTTGTGTTTACCCCTATTTATCATTAGCTGAACTCCAAGATCTACACATTTTTCTATGTACACAAAAGGCCTATTTTTCTTAAATATTGTTCACAAATCTGTCTAAGCCCAGGTTCACACTGGGTACGATTTGGTACGATTTGAGATGCGATTTCACATGTCAAATCGCATTTCAAATCGGCGGCATTTGCCGGAAATGACACCGTCTAATCGGTGCGACGCCGCATCTGCACCGATTTCAAAAAGTAGTTCCCGTACTACTTTTTGCAATTTCGGGCCACGATTTACATTGACATCTGTGCAGAAACCTGCACAGATGTCTCTGAAATCGCGGCCGAAATCGGGAGTGCCAGCGGGAGTGAAATCGTGCGAGTCCAGCTGAACTCGCACGGCTTCACCCCCGCAGCCCAGTGTGAACCTGGGCTAAATCTGTGTTGTAGTGAAAGGGCCTGCCTGATTGCCTCACAGGTGTGGCATATCAAGATGCAGATTAGACAGCATGATTATTGCACAGGTGTGCCTTAGGCTGGCCATAATAAAAGGCCACTCTAATGGCCCGTACACACGATCCGAATATCGGACAAAAACGATCGTACGATGATGGATCGTACGATTTTCGGATCGTGTGTACACTACTTTCGAGAGCCGATCATGACCGTTCATCCGATATTATTCGATCGGACAAGCATGAAAATTTTCCTCGTACGATGTCAGATCGTACGATTTTCGTTTAGTCAGTACAGTTGTCGTCCGACAATACAATACAAATACATTACAACACATCACATTACTTCCGATTTTTTTTTTCTGTCGTACGAGAATTTTCGTGACTTTAACCACTTCAATTCCAGGCCATAGGGAAATGACGCTATGGTCATCCCCTCGCCGATGAGACTAGACGTTGCACAACGTCCTGTCCCCGCCGGCGGCACGCTCGCGCCCGCGGCACCACTCGCGATCCCGCGCGCGTGCCCGACGGCTGCGATTGCCGCCGGGCACCCGCGATTTCCGGCAATCACGTCAGGAGTGTGGATCTGTGTGTGTAAACACACAGATCCACCTCCTGTCAGCAGTGAGGAGATCGATGTGTGTTCCCAGTACAGAGGAACACACATTGATCTCCTCCCCCTGTGAGTCCCCCTCCCCCTACAGTTAGAACATATTTTAGGACACATTTTAACCCCTTCAGCGCCCCCTAGTGTTAACCCCTTCCCTGCCAGTCACATTTACACAGTAATTTGTGCAGTTTTATAGCAATAATCGCTGTGTAAATGTGAATGGTCCCAAAAACGTGTCAAAAGTGTCCGATATGTTCACCGCAATGTCACGGTCACAAAAAATAAAAACGCAGATCGCCGCCATTACTAGTAAAAAAAATAAAATAAAAATACCATAAATCTATCACCTATTTTGTAGATGCTATAACTTTTGCGCAAACCAATCAATATATGATTATTGCGTTTTTTTTACCAAAGATACGTAGAAGAATACGTATCGGTCTAAACTGAGGGGAAAAAAAGTTTTTTAAAAATAAATATTGTGATATGTATTAAATAAAAAGAAAAAAATATTGTGTTTTTTTTTAAATTGTCGCTCTTCTTTTGTTTATAGCGCAAAAAATAAAAACCGCAGAGATGATCAAATACCACTAAAAGAAATCTCTATTTGTGTGGGGAAAAAAACACAACGATTTATTTGGGTACAGTGTTGCCTGACCGCGCAATTGTCATTCAAAGTGCAACAGCGCTGAAAACTAAAAATTGGTCTGGGCAGGAAGGGGGTGAAAATGCCCTGTATGGAAGGGGTTAATAACCTATTTCATTTTACTTGCGACTATTAAGCGAAAAGAGTCGTATGATCCATCGTACGATATACAGATCGTGTGTACGGGCCATAAGGCCCCTTTCACATTGGGGCGGGAGGCACAGTGTCCGTATAGCGCCACTAAAAATAGCGGCGCTATACCGTCAGAATTGCCGCGGGATCCAGCCGCTAGCGGTGTGGTATTAACCCCCGCTAGCGGCTAATAAAGGGTTAATACTGCCCGCAATGCGCCTCTGCAGGGGTGCACTGCGGGCGGTATTACCGCGGTTTCCCATTGTTTTAAATGGGAAGGAGCGATATACACACCGCTCCTCTCACCGCTCCAAAGATGCTGCTTGCAGGAGATTTTTTTTCTCTCCCGCCAACACATCATCTCAGTGTGAAAGCACTCTGGCTTTCACATTGAGAAGGCTGGGCAGGAGTTTTTCAGGCAGTATAGCAGCGCTATTTTTTGTAACGCCTGAAAATGTGAAAAGGGGCCTTAAATGTGCAGTTTTATCACACAGTACAATGCCACAGATGTCGCAAGTTTGGGGGGAGCATGCAATTGGCATGCTGACTGCAGGAATGTCCACCAGAGCTGTTGCCCTCGAATTGAATGTTTATTTCTCATAAGCCGTCTCCAAAAGTGTTTTAGAGAATTTGGCATTACATCCAACTGACCTCGCAACTGCAGACCACGTGTGACCACACCAGCCCAGAACTTCAACATTCAGCATCTTCACCTCCGAGATCGTCAGTGTGTGTGTGTGTGTGTATATATATATACACACACACATTATCTCACAAAAGTGAGTACACGTCTCACATTTTTGTAAATATTTGATTATATCTTTTCGTGTGAGACCTCTAAAAAAATGACACTTTGCTACAATGTAAAGTAGTGAGTGAACCAGCTTGCCTAACGGTGTAAATTTGCTGTTAATAGGTATAAAGAGGTGGTACATAACTGCAGCAGTTTTCATCATCTTCTGCTTCACCCATAATAAGCATCGTTTTGATTAGGCAAACACTTTTGTGTAGTGCCGCTCAGCCCCTACACATTCCCATTGTTCCCTCACTATGACTGACTGCCTCACAGGCCAATAGCAAAAAAGTTAAAGGACATAATGGGTGGGTAAGCCTTAGTAATATGAAGTGCTGAAGCTTTGCCTGCTTGCAATGCCTACTATTTGGATCAAACAGAGAACAACGAAAACTTCTGCAGGAATGTTCAGGCCTGGGTGCCTAGAGTTCATATCCATCAGCAGTGTTCAGTATTCTGAAAGTGAAAGATCCACTTTAACAATGACATTAGCACTCAGTATGAATACTGCTGTTTATAACTGTATATGTTAAAGCGGAGGTTCACCCAAAAAACATGTATATCAGACCAACTTCTTTATAGGCTCTACATACCTTGTAATGTATATTTCCAATCCAGCTTCCGGGTACTTCTCCCCGCGGGAGTAGGAGTTTCTATTCCGAGGAGGCATGTCATCTGGGAGGTCGCCCAGATGATTGACGTCTTTTCAGAAAAAGTTCCCCAACGGCGAATAAGGCCCCTCCCCCCCGTATTGCGTTGGCGCGTCCGAGTCACGGCATTTCCGAAAGAAGCCGAACATGAAGAAGCTCTATACGGCGCCTGCGCAGTCAGCTCTACACGGCTCCTAGTCGGTGCGCAGGCGCCGTATAGAGCCGACTAGCAGCTCTGCATGTTCGGCTTCTTTCGGAAACGCCGTGACTCGGACGCACCTACGCAATACGGGGGGTGGGGCCTTATTTGCTGGTTGGGAACTTTTTCTGAAAAGACGTCAATCATCTGGGCGACCTCCCAGATGACATGCCTCCTCAGAATAGAAACTCCTACTCCTGCGGGGAGAAGTACCTGGAAGCCGGATTGGAAATATACATTACAAGGTATGTACAGCCTTAGGCTGCATTCACACCTTCGCGTAGGCGTTTTGGAGCGATTTGTGGCGACAAAGAATAGGCGTTTTGTCCCGCGATTTGCGGCGACAAAATGCTTCGTTTTTAACCGCATTTTTTTTTTACATTGTAATGTCGGCTATGTGGAACGCCGAAGCCGCCCGATACGCGCGTCGAAAAAGGGTCCAGGACTTGTTTGAATTTCGGCGTTCTTTCGACGTATGGCGTTCGGCATTAGGAGATGTGAACGATCTCCATAGAGAATAATGTAAAATCCGACGGTCCGGCGTATTGTAGCGTCGTGCGTAGGGCGACAAAACGCCTAGGTGTGAATGCAGCCTAAAAATAAAAAATAAATTGTGGACTGTACATGTTACAAGTCTAAAGAAGTTGGTCTGATATAAATGTTTTTTGGGTGAACCTCCGCTTTAAGAATGAACGCCATTTCATTGGCAAGTGAACATAATAATTTCAAATGTATCCCAGTAGATACACAGCTCACTTTGATCTTCCTAATATTTATATAAACACATGAGGGGGCTTGGGACTTAGAGTATTCGAAGATGCTTAAGACCCCTTTCACACTGGGGCCACCTGTGCATTCGCGGTAAAGTGATGCTTGTCTTAGCGGCGCTTTACCACTGTTTAACAGTACCTTTGGGCCACTAGTGGGGTTTCTAGGTGCTTCGGAAGCACTGCTCATTCATTGCAATGGGCAGGCCAGTTTTGGAAGTGCTGTATACAGCGCTCCCAAACCGCCCCAAAGATGCTGCTTGCAGGACTTTTTCTAACACCCCGCAAGCACACTGCCCGGGTGTGAAAGCACCCATTGTAATGAATGGGAGGCAGTTTTCAGGCGCTTTACAGATGCTATTTCCGCGTACACACGACCGTTTTTCGGGTTGTAAAAAATGACATTTTTAATGGTCTAGAAAAAAAAAAATATTTTTTCAATCCGATCGTTAAAACAGCCTTGCCTACACACGATCGTGAAAAAAATATTAGATTAAGCACTAAGTTATAGTGTGAAACGCGTCAGCTTGTATTCTGTTTGCTGTGGCATGTGTTTTGTGATCCAGTTTTTACAATAAAAGCGACATCTTTTGGAGTGCGGCTGTCCAGACTTTTTCCTTCATTTGCATGACAATATATGACTGTTGATTTGTTGCTCTGATTGACTGTTCTTTGCACATCATCACCATGCCTTATGAAAAAGGTCAAAATGTTTACTAGTGTATCTACTTTAAGAATCTCCAAGCTCAATTTTGGCACAACAATTGTGCCATTAAGAGTATTAAAGGAGTTGTAAAGGAATTTTTTTTTTTTTTTCTGAAATGACTGTTTACAGCAGGGGTGGCCAACCAGTGGCCCGGGGGCCACATGTGGCCCGCGTAGCCCTGTGATGTGGCCCGCAACCTCCTGCTCTGGAATAGGAGGTAGCAAGCCCAGATCACAGGTTGCCGAGCTAACCCGATCCATACCACAGCATTAGTGTTGTGAATGAAGCTGGTGGTAGAGGAAGAAAGCAGCTGCAGAGCAGAGCCCCATAAGCCAATGCTTCCTGTACAGCGCTGGCTTTTGCCACAGGCGGAGTCTATGGCAAAGTTCAGCTAACCCGCAGGATAGACACATGTGCAGTACGCTGCTTCCGCGGTGTGGGCAAACCACAGCGCATCACTGTAAAAGCAGTATTAGGCCTTTTTCACACGATCGGCCAGACCCAATTGGATCCTCAATTCACCTCTATAGAGCGGCAGATGTAAACAGACTTGTGTCCGCTTAAGCCCGCCTTCCACCAATTCGCAAAAAAAAAAACAGAAGGGAATTTGTCCCCTTCCATCTGGGCAGATCGGAGGGCCTATAGAATAGCCGTGACCTGTCATCCGCCCGCTGCGCTTATTGTGGCCCTCGACTGGTTAGCAAGTTGCTTAAGTGGCCCTCACTCTTCAAAAGGTTGGGCACCCCTGGTTTACAGGGTATAGAGACATAATAGTTAACGGATTCCTTTAAAAAAAAAGAAAAAAATAGATAAAAATCAATCATATAATGTACCTGCAGTTTGTTTCATTTTTGAATGCTGTTTCTTGGTTCTGTGATGTACAGAGACACAGAGCCAATACAGGGCAGTGATGGTTTGGAAAATGAAAGTGATTGGTGCTGAGGGGTTTTAGACACAGTAGTCACACCTCCTTGATTAATGACCACGGAGAGAAAGCTCCCAGGACTGTCGTGATCGGGAAACAGGCAACCAGGAAGTGTGGAGATCAGAGAAGGATTACAGCAACTTGAGAGCAAAAATGAACAACGAGGACATGAAAACAGCACTGCATTAAGGTAAAGGAAGCTATTAAGATAAAAAAATTGCTTTACAAACCCTTTAAATGCAATAGAAACAAAAATGTTTTTGTTTTATATATATATTAAATGATGTATGCAACGTTTAAATGTGTCAATAAATTGGATGTAAACCCAGTTTGTATTTCTTTTTTTGATGTCACAATGTACAGTATAAGATTTCCTATCATCTGTGCCCAGTCTTGCCACACAGAGTTAATCCATCTCTGAGCAATCCTCTTTTATTGTTCAGTGAAATAAAACGGACTTACAGAGAAAAACCTTAGCCTGTTCCGCCCCCTTGCTGTGAGTGATGGGTTATTTACATATCTCATGCACTAGCCTGGAGACAGGCATTATTTTTTTAATTCCCACCCCCACTCCTTTTCTGAAGTCATGTGGTTATTTTTCTGGATTTTGACTGGATGTTAGTGATCATAGCAGAATTCAGTGTAAGTAATACACAGGACAAAATGCATGTTGACCAGGGGAGTGTAGAGGAGGGCGGGGAGACTTCTGACATCACGACTCCACCCACCGAGCTCAACACAACAGATCCACCCACAGAATCTGCAGTTTTTCAGTTCTTATAACAGACAGAGGGGAAACATTTGACAGGTAAGGATACATGCAGGAGGCATCTATATCCTTATAGATCAGCACTATGGCAGTAGTTTAGAAAGGATGAGAGTGGGTTTACATCCACTTCAAAGGTCAGTTATGTAATCTATACAATTGAAAAGGGCCAGCATAGAAGTGCAGCAAATCTATTCAGTAATCTACAAGGCTTATCTGTTCATTTCCACCTACTGTTGATAGTTGTATTCGCATTGGTTGCATCCCTGAAGACAAGTTTAGACATCCTAAATCAACAAGGCAATATTTAATATTATAACCTACTATCATTTTTATTTTTTTATGTAATAAAACATTTCAAACTAATTAGCCTGAATGACAAGCGTGCACCACCCAATCTGTTCTGCAAAGGCAACACACATGAAATGCTAATTCCAGATCACAAAAGCCAAGGCGCACGTTAATCTAGCTATGGAATCTTAACTTGACAGCCTTTCCTGACAGCTTTCAGTCAAGACAGGCGATCACCAGTGATATTCTATTTTATGCAAAAAAAAAAGTATAATAATACAAATCTGAACCTGAAAGTACATTAGCACTAGTGCAACTATATATATATATATCACAAACAGACCTATACATATACAAGGAGATACAAGCTAAGAGATATATAGAAAATTAAAAAAAAACAAGTAACATTTAATGCTACGATTGCCAACCTGCTCTACAGTAAAGCGGCAAATGAATATATGTGAATGTGTGATAGTTACCCCAAGTGGAAGACATCATGTCCTCCCTGCAGAACAAGATGCTGAAGACTGAGCTATGTAAGAGGCATCCCCTTAACGTTTGTGAGAGGAAAGTATACACGATAATACTCACGTATAGCAGGAGGGGGAATGAGAGCAGCTTGCCGAGGATGTGCCTGTGCACTCCTTCCTCTGGCTTAAGGAAAAAAAAAAAAAAAGATGCTGGGAAACAGATGTGACCAAACAGCAGCTAGGAGAATCACACTAACCCCCAACACATAGACTGCGAAAAACCTCAAACTCATTCTAAACCAGCATGATCAATGGAACATTCGTTCTCTCCTTTTTAATCAAACATTGGCATTCTGCTCGGTTACTAGCATAGAATAATTAATGTGTTGAAAGGCAGCCAATGTCCTGTCATGAGGTGGTATCGTGGACCTGCTTTAATAAATAGCGAGGAAAAAAAATGCTGAATCTTAAGCTCAAGGTCTTATTATTGGTTGTTTAAAGAAATGTAGAAACCTACTGGTATAAGTTGCTACAAAATAAAATAAAAAATATGTTCTGTAATGGACTAAAAAAAAATAAAAAATAAAAAAAAAATCAGGATTTAGGAAGCGTTGCCATGGCAACTGTAGTATTTTTTGCAAACCAGTATCAATAAATTTCATTTCAAGATCACAGCCGTTACTCTCTGGTGAATTACTGTAGCAGAACATGTTAAATATAGTAGACTATAATAATTCCATTCACTTGCACTAAAAAAATAATACATGATAGGTAACTTGTCATATGAGGCCGCGTACACACGATCAAATGTATCTGCTGAAACCGGCCAGACGGGTTAATACCGCCGGCAATGCGCCTCTGCAGAGGCAGTGTCCCATTTTCAATGGGAAGGAGCGTTGGAGGAGCTAGGGTTAGGGTTAGAGGTTAGGGTTTCCCATTGAAAAATATGGCTAGGACTCGCCTTAGGGTTAGGGTTTCCCATTGAAGAATATGGCTAGGACTCAGGAATTGGAACAGGGACCTCCCCCAGAGGTCAAAGTTCAGAAGGCCGGTTCCCAGAGGTCAAAGGTCACATGGCGTGGCTGACCCACCCCCACCAAAGTGTACCGCCTACCCCAACTAAGTCGGGGAATGAACAAGTCGGGGGAATGAACAAGTCGGGGAACACACCGCTCCAAATATGCGGCTAGCAGGACTTTTGGAGCAGTCCTGCTAGCGCTCCGCCTCTGTGTGAAAGCACTCGGGCTTTTCACACTGAGACTACAGGGCAGGAGTTTTTCAGGCGTTATTTAGGCGCTATTTTTAGGGCTAAACCACCTGAAAAACTCCTCAGTGTGAAAGGGGCCTTAGAGTGGTGATTTAAAAAAAGAAAATAGAAATGTAGGGCTGATTTGTGCAGAAATATGGAGGAATACTTATGTCCCGTACACACGATTAAAATTTAGGATGGAATAAAATCTGATGGAATTTTCAGTCAGAATTCTGTTCAAGCTGTCTTGCATACACACTGTCAGACCAAATTCCAAACGTCCAAAACGCGGTGACGTAAAACACTACGACGAGCCGAGAAAAATGAAGTTCAATGCTTCCGAGCATGCATGTTTTTTTCTCCGTCGGAGTTCCACACAGACGATCCGAATTTCCGAAAGGATTTTTTTACGTATAAAAAAAATATGTTCTATTTCTAAACTCTGACGGAAAAAAGTCTGATGGGACCCACACACGGTCGGAATATCCGATGAAAAAATTCCGTCAGACTTTTTTCATCGGAAATTCTGCTGTGTGTACAAGGCATTACCTAGCACAGCTCCTTAGAAAACAGCATTCACAATGTGTGAAATGATTGCATATTTGCTTATTAGACTTTAAGCACTGGTTCACACTGGTGCGTTTTGACATGCGATTTGACATGTAAAATCGGCGGCATTTGCCTGCAATTACTGGCAATGGCACCGTACTAATCTGCGGCGCTGCACCGATTTCAAAAAGTAGTTCCCGTACTACTTTTTGCTATTTTGGGCCACGATTTACATTGACATCTGTGAAGAAACCTGCACAGATGTCTCTGAAATCGCAGCCGAAATTGGGACTGTAAAGCGGAAGTGAAATCGTGCAAGTTCAGCTGAATTCGAACTGCTTCATTCCCGCAGCCCAGTGTGAACCTGGGTTAAAACTGAACTCAGATATAAAAAACCCACATTAGTCCAGCTCTGTAATAATTAAAGCGGAGTTCCATCCATTTTGTAGCTGATGAATTTTAATAATCAGACACTCACCTGTCCCACCGTCCAGCAATGTGGGCACATAAAGCCCCACTCCTCTCCGCGGCATCAGCATTCTAACTGTGGGCTGTGGTTGTGTGCTATGAATGGCCGGGCAATCTTCTGGGACCTGTGACGTGCCCCAGAAGATTGCTCAAGCTTTGAGCGCAACCTATCTCATCTAGCTGGAGTCACTCACCTCCCAACAGCCACAGCTATATACTGTTTAGCACCAGGAGTCTATGTTGCTCTATAGCAATGTCTTGGTAAATCATTTGTAGTATTTTGGAGGCTTACTACCTATATAGTGAGGGGTGGCTACGCTAACAGCCTGTATAGTGCTTGGGGTTTTGGTCTTTTATGTTTTTACATATCATGTTTTTAAAATAGTTTTTCAATAGATGTCGGCAGAACGACATGGCTGGGCATAAGCACGTAAAGGTACATTGCCCTTTAAGGTCCCAGCCGCGGGTCGAGTGGGCACTGCCGGCTGCGTGCTGGTGACCCGGTCCTGAGCTCCGTGACTGCGCACGCGGGACCCGCAGACCCGATCGCCGTCGGTGTGCCACTCCCCCGTTCTTTCAAGTGTGAGTGTCGCTGATCAATAAGGACACTTACCTGTCCAGTACGCCCGCGATGTCGGCACCCGAAGCCGATCTATTGCTCAGCTCTCGGGTGCTGCCTTGCGGCTTCACTTCCTGGTTCCCTACTGTGCATGTGCAGCTCGGGCTGTGCAATTCCACTGGTCCCTGCTGTCTTCTGGTCCCTGTGTGTCTCCCAGAAGACAGCAGGGGGACAAAGGAAGTGGTGTAGATACCCACGAGTGGCTCGGGTATCTATGCCCAGAAGTGGAAGAAAAGTACCTGTATTACACAGATATCTGCTCCCCCTCTCCTCCCTGAAAGGTGCCAAATGTGACACCGGAGGAGGGGAGGGTTCCGAAAAGCGGAAGTTCCATTTTTGGGTGGAACTCCGCTTTAAAACCTCAAAAACATGATATCTTTTCTGAATGCAAAGGCTCTGTGTTTATGCCACATAATATTCTCTGCGTATCAATCCTTAGTGCACTCAATAACAGTATAAATCCAAATACGTTTGTACAAAAAAAAAATGAGGTTGTGTCCCCTAAATATATCAGGCTTCAAAAACTGTGTGTAAGTTATTTCTATCTGTGGCATATGCTGCCATACCCAATGTGTTGTGCAATCATTGTTTTGATAGGCCTGTGTGTGGCCTGTGTGTGTGCATTCATATGTGTGTGCCCTGGGTAGGGGGTGGCTTTTCTTTTTTTTTCTTTTATTTATTATATTCACTTAGGCTCCATGCACATTAGCTTAAACAAACGTATCTAGCGGCAGCACTATTTTAGTCTAGAGGCATTTTTTTAGCTTCAGCTTCTAGGAGCAGAAATAAAAAACATTTTTGTGTGCGTTTTTGGGAGTGATTTGCCAGCAGAAAACAAAGCTGACAGCTTCTAGAAGCTCTTAAATGATGCTAACCGCTGCTAAGCACCAGTTTCCAGTGTTTTTTTTTTCAGTGGGTGGCCGCCGGTGTCTTTAACAACCAGTGTATAGCTAAGGATGCCTCATCAGTTGTCAGTGGGGTTCAGCTGAATGTAAACAAAACAATTGCCGGCAATAAAAAATGAGGGTGGGTCCCATGTTGATGAGGACAAAGGCCTCTTCCCCACAGTCCTGGGCGATGGTAGGGGAGGTCTGCGGGTAGGGGGCTTATCTGAATCTGGGGGACCCCTCTATGTGAATGAGTCGTTCACCCAAAAAAAAGAGTGTAAATAAACAGTTTTTGAATTTTTGCCCCCCCCCCCCCGAATGACAGCTCCGCTGCCTCCCACCGCTAAATTAAACTAAGAGGGCAGGGCTACCTGATGATGTCACTGGGTGACCCCAGCCCCCTGTGTCGTCATTGACCAGTGCATGCTGGGTTGATGACATCACAAGGAGTGGGATCACGCATCAGGTAGCCCTCACCCCTTAGTTTATAGCGGAGGGAGATGGCAGAGCTGTCATTAGAAGGGAGACAGCATCGGGTGCGGGCCTTGTTCTTTTTTTGTTCAGGTTGGCGACCAACGTTCAACGTGATTGACTTTGGATCTGCATCGCTTAACAGTACTGACATCGCTTAAGAGGTGTACAAATGGTGATCACAAATAGAATAAAAATAAGCGCTTGTGTAAAATCAAGCAGGCTATGTCCCCGACATGTTTCGTACAAAAGTACTTCGACTGGGGCTTTTCTGTCCTATATATTTGTATGCAATTGGTCTTATTGCTGATGCTGGCAGCTGGTTGATATTGGTTGCGCAAATTTTCCCTTCACCACTTATATAAGCTCATGCACCATTTTGTCAGACAAATCCACAAGAATCAGATGCTGCCTGAATACTCAGGAGATAGAAGCACAGGGTTCTATTCTTCAATGACTCTGCAAACACTGAAACTCAAGAAAATAAGCTACCAGTTACAGCATTACAAGAGCTTGAAGGAGGGTAACCTTAAAGTATATAAACCATAACTTAGAAAAAAGAAAAATGGGTGAATAGACACAAAAATAATATTTTGGTTCACTTGGTGTCATGGTCGCTACCGTCCCAAACAGACAGCGAGGCGTGGTCACGCCTCAAATGGCTCTGGGTGGAATTGAACCCAGGACCTCTCCGTTGCTGCTCCAGGTCTTTGCCTCTGAGACACTCCTCAGTTGGTATTCTGCTTGCTGTCCATCGAAGCCTGGTTCTGAAATATGTGCTGATTGCCTTCTCCGGATCTCCTTCCAATCTGCACCCGCCTATTCTGGTCCAGCTGAGGCAGGTTACCCAATTAAGCAGGGTATAAAACACTGCCTCACTCTGAGAGATTTGTCAGTTCATTTTTCTGTGATTGCCCTGTCTTTGCCAATGGTTCCTGTGGTTGTCTCCAGCTATTTGTATGTTTACCTGCTGCCAGATCTCCTTGCCTTGACCTGGACTTCCTGACCACTCTCCTCTCACCCAGAACTTCTGACCCTCTGGCTTACGTACCTTGGATTGCTGCTGTCTCCTGCCCTTTGACCCCGGCCTGTACCTTCGGACTTTCTCTGCCGTCTCCAGCCCTTGACCCACGGCTTGTGCCCCGGACTTGTCTTTGGTTCCTGTTTGCGAACCTTGAACTTTCAGTCGGTAGTTACCTGACCCTCTGCTGTCATCAGTGTACCACGTCTGCTCAGCTACAAGACTGACCCCGGCTTCTGACCTTACTCTGAATTCTGGAATCCTGGACCACGGCTATACTTTGACTATCCTTGGCAAATCCCTATCTAGCCCCGTGCACAGACTCACAGCCCAGGCAGTGTCTTACCTTATTACCATGGGCTGTGTGTACCTGCAAGGGTGAGCTTACAAATCTGCAAGATGAACTCCACTCAAGGTAAGCCCTTACACTTGGCAAATGGTGCATTGCTTGCAAAAGTGTGCATAGCTGTTTATACCCATCACTCCCTCTACAGCATCTATGTCGCCCCTCCCCTCCCCTCACAGTATTAAAAATGTGCATTTACATAGCCCATCTAGCTTCTCTGGCAGTACTGAGTTAGAATATAATGTTCTACTGTACAACATGACAAATGGAACACATAGAAAAACCTGACAACATGTCTCACCATGGCCCTACTAGCTGTCACTGCAGTGAGTGCTTTTTCCCACAAGGCAGCGCTGCACAAATCCTACAGTATCCTACCTACAATGAGGACAGGTATCCCCCACTTTCTTTTTAGTTATACTTTTGCTTGGCACTTTTTGTATTTTTGTGTTTTTGCACGTGTGACTGGTAGGGTGTAGGTCCTCGGGTCTGCCCTGAAAGTCTTGGGAGGGGGTGGACATGGCCTTCCGGCTTAGTTCGCCCTCTCTCATGGGGTCTCCCTTCAGGGGAGCCCCACCTAGTACTTGGGTGGGTCTGTTTTGGTAGACTTTTTTAGAAAACGGGGTCCGTCTGGTTTCGGCCAGATGGACCAAGTGTAATGTACCCCAGTCCCCGTCTGGAGCCTAACGCCACGGAGGATCAGGGCAAGGCCCTCTGATTTTAGAGGGCTTGTGTACACCCGTCCGCACTTTTTTGTGTCACCTCTTTATGTGTGTGCACATTTTTTTTTGCACCAGGTGAAGTTTTTGAGTGTGTTAAAAAAAAGAAAAGAAAAAAGTACCACCTGTGGTACACAACCCACACTTTTGCAAAATACTGTCTTCAAGGATCCTTATATCGCTATAGTTCAGGTCCCTGTATGCATACATGCCATAGCATGTACAAGGTGTGCTACTCTTCCTGTTAGAATGAATTTGTATTCTATAATTTTATAAAGAAAATATAGATAGGAAGAGTGAAAACTTTTCAGATGGGAAGCATCATCAAAAACTTAAAGATCGCTGGGAACAGAGCCATAAAATTGTGATGGGGTGATCACTTTTTGGCCATGCATTTATTTATATAATAAAATCAATCGTTGAGTTTGTTAAAAATATAAGCATTAAATTACTGGTAAAATGTTGTATCCCATTAAAATTTTCTAGCTAAAGACAAGTAAATCCAAAAGAGTTAAACTCTAAGGCCGCGTACACGACCAAATAAATCCGTTCAAATCGGTCTAACAGACCGATTTGTTCGGATTTGTCTGCTGGGCTATTTTGGTTTGATCGCTGTACACACGATCAAACCCCCCGGCAGACAGCGCGGTGACGTTGACGCCGCCACATCAACGCACCAGGAAGTAAAACACTTCCGCGCATGTGTCTAATCCATTCGACGCATGCGCAGGCAGATATGTCTGCTGGTTAGCGTACTAACCAGCATACATGTCGGACGGACGGGTCCCAGCAGAAAGATTTTAAAGCATGTGTCATGGACCGTGAAATCATACTTCATGTATTACATAAGATGAGACATTATGTATATGACATATTGCAGGATGCCTCTGTCTGTCTAGATGTGGATTGCAACGGAATCAGCCTATTGAGGAATATTGAAATGCTAAGTGACTTGTTAAAGACATACCATGTTCTATTGTGTAAATGTCTCCTGCCCTGTCTCAACCCTCCAGACGGTTCCATTGTTCTGTGGCTGGCTATTGTGTACATTGATTGCCCTGGGGCTTTTGTCTCAATACATATAAGTCTTTCTATTCAAACCTTTGGGACCAATCTCTGCTGAGACATTTTGAAGTCCTAATTTGCATGGGAGAGGACCTGATGGGAGACTGATGAGAGACGGCCTGGACTTGAAAAAGGACCAATAGGAAAGCAATTGTTGGGGGCGGGATATTCCAAATTCTGTATAAAAGTGTGCTGTGTACTTTCAATAAATGAGTTCTGGTTGAACATTCATACAACTCGTTTGGTGTGTGTTCTTCATGGATCCAATCGGCACATAGCTGTAGGTTGGATCCCGGAATCTTGGATGACTGGACCATCAGATGTTGCAAGCTGCAATCTGATCGAATAGAAGCAGAGGAGTGTCGGGAGAGCAGGACCTGGGCGAGAAAGGGTCTCGTCACATTGGTTGGCAGCGGTGGGATTTGCTCTCCAGTTACTGGGACAACTCCAAACCACCACCATGAATGACCAGCTATGCAGCCTGCAGGAGAACCATGCTAAAAGACTTGCTTGAGAGCCGTGGAGGGACCGGTGGGAAGAACAAGGCCACCCTGATCATTACGCTAGCCGAGATGGATCAGAGGGATGGTGATGCAGGACCCCGGTCAGTTAAAGACTTGTTCCAGCAGCGAGTTCAACAGCGGTTGGCATTATATGGTGCTAACCCATCAGAGACCGCCAGACAGGAGGCCATTAGAGACATCAAGCTGCAGGATGAGCGACAACAGAAAGAACTAAAGCGCCAAGAGAGAGAACGAGAGCGGCAACAGAGAGAACGAGAGCGGAAAGGTGAGCTGGAATTTGCCTACAAACAGCTGATAGACTCCGCTCAGCAGCAGGATGGGGCTCCCTTTGCCTGGGACTATGAGGAAATATCAGCTGACAGTGCTGAAATCCTGGCTGAAGAATCGTCCATGTGGCAGGGTAACAGTGTGCTTTGCCAACCTGCCCCTGCAGCTATGGACCCGGAGGTCTTATGGCGGATGCAGCAAGTGCTGACTGACCTTGATGATCCTGTTTCTGCAGGGGATGATCTTGAATGGAGGAATGTGCCTGTCCAGCAGTATGCCAGTGAATCGGCAGTGGAAAATCTGGAGATTGCCATTCCCAAAGCTGAAGCGCTGGTCACCGGACAGAGGGTTCAAGACCTCTGCCCCACCCCTGTGGCAGTTCCAGAGGCTCAGGGTGAGAAGGTGGCGATCACGCACCAGCTGCAGATTACAGAATGTATGGACTGTTCAGAGGATGTTACGGATTGTGCACCCCCACCAGAAGTGCTGGCAACAGGGCAGAGTGCCAGCCATCTCTGCCCAGCATCGGGACCAACTATGGAGTTCCAGGGAGCCGGGGCGGTTGGCCCCCCTCCCCAGCAACCAGCTGAGGTGGTAAAGCTCTTACTCCCAGCTGAATCACTGGCAGCAGGACAGGATGCAACTGGCAGCTGCACCCCACTACAGTTTGAGCGGATATCGGTGGATGGGACTGTGGTCTCCACTCACAGCAACCCAGCGGAAGAGCTGGCAACAGAGCAGAGTTTCCCGGGCCTCTGCTTTCACCTAACAGAAGAGGGGGTTCCTGTGGTAGTGGATGGGACTTCGATCTTCACTGACTCAACCCCAGAAAATGATACGGCCCTGAGACAGGAGGATGTCGGCTTTGCTTTGCAAGCACCGGGGGATTTTCACCTAGCACCAGTGGAGGGGACTTCAGTCTCAACTGGTATACCCCAGGAATGGTGGCCAGTTGGCCCAGATCCCCAACAGCATGATGAACTGAGCCCGGCCACCCTGTCTTCTCTCCAGCGGCTGAAAGGACTCCAGGGAGAAGGGCCAGTCCAGGCCTCGCCCCAGCGGCAGGCGTATTCCCTGAGAGAGGCAGAGGATGGTGGGGTGAGTAATGCTCTGTTTGGACTAAATTATTTGGGGTACTGTATGGATACTGGCATTGGGGGACTGGAACTACTGACGAAGTTCAGAGTCAACCCATCTGGTGTCCCCTACTGTGTTAGTCTCCTGCCAAAAGGGGAGCTGTGTGCCAGACCTAGCCTGGACAGGGGCTTTTGGAGAGTACTGAATGCAAGCCTCTTGCCGTCCGATTATGGGCCAGGGCCTCAAACCAGGAAGGCGGATGGTTTATCCCGGCAGACAGTCCTGGAACCTTAAGACTACTTTTCCAACATCCTCAAGTGGACCCGTTTGGGTCCCACTGCGGCTGTTGGACTATTTCCCAAGGGGAGTAATGTCATGGACCGTGAAATCATACTTCATGTATTACATAAGATGAGACATTATGTATATGACATATTGCAGGATGCCTCTGTCTGTCTAGATGTGGATTGCAACGGAATCAGCCTATTGAGGAATATTGAAATGCTAAGTGACTTGTGAAAGACATACCATGTTATATTGTGTAAATGTCTCCTGCCCTGTCTCAACCCTCCAGACGGTTCCATTGTTCTGTGGCTGGCTATTGTGTACATTGATTGCCCTGGGGCTTTTGTCTCAATACATATAAGTCTTTCTATTCAAACCTTTGGGACCAATCTCTGCTGAGACATTTTGAAGTCCTAATTTGCATGGGAGAGGACCTGATGGGAGACTGATGGGAGACGGCCTGGACTTGAAAAAGGACCAATAGGAAAGCAATTGTTGGGGGCGGGATATTCCAAATTCTGTATAAAAGTGTGCTGTGTACTTTCAATAAATGAGTTCTGGTTGAACATTCATACAACTCGTTTGGTGTGTGTTCTTCATGGATCCAATCGGCACATAGCTGTAGGTTGGATCCCGGAATCTTGGATGACTGGACCATCAGATGTTGCAAGCTGCAATCTGATCGAATAGAAGCAGAGGAGTGTCGGGAGAGCAGGACCTGGGCGAGAAAGGGTCTCGTCACAGCATGCTTTAAAATCTGTCTGCTGGAAAAACCCGTCTGTCCGCCTGTACACACGATCGAATTTGTCTGCTGAAACGGTCCGTCGGACCGTTTCCAGCAGATAGATTTGATCGTGTGTACGCGGCCTAAAGCTAAATTGCAGGCACATATAAAAGACACCCAATATGCTGCTCTGTAATAATTAATACCTTTTTTAAATACGAGAAAGTACTTTATTTTTGACCTTGGATCAGCTTCTTGAGAAGAAAAAGCATACAGATTCCGTCAGTTGTGCTGCAGTGCTACTGTGCTAATAAGAAGTAGAGAGCAGACTGAAAGAGAGATGGGCTTATCAGTTCGCTGCTTCTCTTTTCACAGGTTGGAAGAGGAACAAATCCTGTAAGTTTAACTGAACTGCAGCACAAGAAAAAAAACAAGGTCTCATGTTTTGTCAGACAGGGCTGTGCTGTCTGGCAGAGCTGTGTACATATAAGATCTGGATGGAAACAAATTTTTAAAATTTGACTGGTACAGCTGCTCCCATATATTTATTTCATCTGTGTATTTAGTTTATGGGGGTTTGTAGGCAGGTGCCTACATGTAGGATTGTTGTAGTTAGAGAGCATGAGCTGCGCAGGCAAGGGAAGGGTTAAACCTAGGGTCTGCTAGCTTCCCAGGATTTGTGGGTTCTACCCTCTACCTTCAACCTATAAATCAGGGGGAGGCTGGGCTCAGAGAGATCGGGACGGCATGAGAAAAGGGAAGAAGGTCCAGGCCAGACAAGGATGTAACCTGGAGCAACCTTCGATCAAGACCACCCCAAGGGAGCCCGCCTAATGAGGATCTTGCCAACATGGACTTCTACCTTTTTTTTTTTTATGTCACAATGTCGAGTATAAGATTTCCTATCATCTGTGCCCAGTCTTGCCACACAGAGTTAATCCAGCTTCGATCAATCCTCTTTTATTGTTCAGTAAAAATTAACAGAATTCCAGATAAAAACCTGTCTAAATAAAAAGTCAGTTTCTCTCTTCTTGCTTTGAGTGACAGGTTATTTACATATCTAGCTTGGACATGTTTATCATATGTTATGTTTATCATAACATGAGGTGATCCAAAGTATAAAAAGTGAGAAATCCACCCTCCCCCACATAACCCATCCTGGTAATATACAATGAACTTTGGATCACCTCATATTTTGATAAACATAACATATGATAAACATGTCCAAGCTAGATATGTAAATAACCTGTCACTCAAAGCAAGAAGAAATAAACTGACTTTTTATTTAGACAGGTTCTTATCTGGAATTCTGTTAATTTTCACTGAACAATAAAAGAGGATTGCCCAGAGCTGGATAACTCTGTGTGGCAAGACTGGGCACAGATGATAGGAAATCTTATACTCTACATTGTGACATATAAAAATAAATAAATAATGTTTTGGGTTTACATCCACTTTAAGGTACACATGGGCAGCTAAAAAATAGTCATATGGCCCCACCCACCAGTGTTTTACTCAGGTTGGCATTATAAGCTTGACGCCAAAGTATAACATTTCATGTCACTGAAACTGTCCTTTTGACCCACAGGTTTAGGCATAAAGTGTTAGGCCGCGTACACACGATCAAATCTGTCTGCTGGAAACGGTCTGCCAGAACCCATACATGAAAATCATAGAAAGTGTATAAATGTGTAGGAAGACACTTCTGTATCCAAAAAAGACTTGAACTAAAGTCCTATTGCAGTTTATTTTTGCTTCTGAACGCCATACATCTTAATGATGAAATCTAATCAACTCTATAAAAAATTATATGCTAATACAATATTAATTGTATTTTTAATATCTTTTTTAAAGCAAAATCCATGTCTTTTCATTTAGATTATATATTAATCATACTCAGCCTAACATATTTGGCCAGTAGACTTTAACCTCCTCACTACCGGCCGCCGTCAATTGACGGCGGCACGATAGCTCTCTTGTTCTGAGAGGACGTCATATGACGTCCTCGTCTTTCAGAGCTACTAGGGGGCGCGCGCACATGCTGCGTTACTGAGAACCCGATGCGCGTGCCCGGCGGCCGCGATGGCCGCTGGGCACCCGCAATTGCCCAGTGACTGAGCAGGACCGTGGATCTCTGTGTGTAAACACAAAGATCCACATCCTGTCAGGGAGAGGAGACCGATGCTGTGTCTCTTGTAGATAGGGACACAGATCAATCACCTCCCCTAGTCAGTCTCCTTCCCCCACAGTTAGAATAACTATGCAGGGCACACATTTAACCCCTCCTTGCTCCCTAGTGTTAACCCCTTCCCTGCCAGTCACATTTATACAGTAATAAGTGCATATATATAGCACTGATCGCTGTATAAATGTAAATAGTCCCAAAAATGTGTCAAAAGTGTCTGATGTGTTCGCCATAATGTCGTAGTCGCAATAAAAAAATCGCAGATCGCCGCCATTACTAGTAAAAAATAAACAATAAAAAAAAATCATTATGTCCCCTATTTTGTTTTGCGCAAACCAAAAACTATGTAGAAGAATATGTATCGGCCTAAACTGAAAAAAAAAACATTGTTTTTTTTAAACAAAAAATTGGGATATTTATTACAGCAAAAAGTAAAAAATATTGTGTTTTTTTTTTTTTTCGAAATTGTCGCTCTTTTTTTGTTTATAGCACAAAAAAAAAAAACGACAGAGGTGATCAAGTACCACCAAAATAAAGCTCTATTTGTGATAAAAAAAGGACGTCAATTTTGTTTGGGAGCCACGTCACACGACCGTGCAATTGTCAGTTAAAGCGATGCAGTGCCGTAAGCTGAAATTTCGCCCGGGCAGAAAGGGGGGTATATGTGCCCAGTAAGCAAGTGGTTAAAGAAAAAAATGCATACTAGAAACTCTGATAGAGAATTGAATAACAAATAATAACACTAGACTACCAGCCTCTCATGGACAATGAGGCAAGAGAGGATTATGTTTAATACGATATGATAAAGCGGTTCATATCTGGAAAGGATTTCTGACCTAACAACACAAGATATACGAAGCAGTGCGTAAACCATTCAGTCTGGGCTCTCACTGTGGTCACTCTCTGAGTAAGAAGATAATCCATCACTTCTGTTTTGATGCTAGAAATTCAAATACACTAATCCTCGAGTGAATGATTTCCAATACATAATAATAAGTACTTTTCAAAGATAGGATGTAGAAATGAAGTCTGAAACAGATATAATACTTAGCTTAGGCAAATCTCTCATTTGACATTTTCATGAAAGGTATCTACCAAAAGCATATTGTTGTTTGTGAAATTATTTTTCATGCTGATAATTATGTAGCTTATGTCACGAAGGATGAGGTATTACATAATTGATCTTTTTCTGATATTACATTAGGAATATTGGTGTGCCCTTTGAGAAATATGATAATTTGCTAGTTCTACTAGACGTCACTGTGAGTGAGCGAGGTCGATTTACTAAAGACAACTAATTATACAGACATTGACACTCTCAATTAAAAGACAACAGTCATTCCACTTCATGCTCATTGAGAAAGAACTACATCGAGAGAGACTGAATCATTGTGAAACCTGCCACTTATTATGAGAAACTGCCTCCTTTTGTTGACCATAGATGATGATTCAAGACGATCCAACCACTGATACTTGGCACTGTTTTCTAAAGTCAGTGGGTACCTTTTCACTTGATAAAGTGTGTCCACCATATCCATTTTTTCTAAACAAATATTTTTTTTGTAAAGCTATTGAAAAGTTACCTATCAGATGATCCTGCCAGTAAGGCCTCATACACACGATCAGAATTTCCGATGGAAAAAATCTGACTTACTTTTTCCATCGGAAATTCCGACCGTGTGTATGCCCATCGGAAATTCCGATGAATTCCATCAGAGATTACATAGAGAACATGTTCTCTTTTCCTCCAATGGAATTCCGTCAGAATTCCGATGTGAGTTTGGTCGGGCTAAAGCCAGATCGTGTGTACAGGGCATAACAGCCCTTCTTGTTTCAGGCTAACAGCACTAAGCCACTGCCTTGCTTTTAGCAACAGTGGGCCAGATTCAGAAAGAATTAGATTCCCGCAGAGTATCAGAGATACTCTACGCCGCCGTACTTTACCTGGCTCTAGGAGGAATTCAGAGAGATTTTGGCCCGTAAGGTACGGCGGCGTAGTGTATTTCTCCCGGCGGAATCAAACTACGCGATTAGGGGGCGTGAGGCATTTAAATTAAGCGCGTCCCCGCGGCGATCGAACTGCGCATGCGCCGTTCAGAAATTTCCCACCGTGCATTGCGCAAAATCACGTCGTTACGTCATTTTTTTTTGAGTAGCATCATTTACGGACATTCCTATTCCCGGACAACTTATGCAAAAAATAAAAAAAAATGTGAAAGTCGACGCGGGAACGACGGCCATACTTAACATGGGCCGCGTAACGTTAGACCAGCTAATAGCTGGTTTAACTTTACGTAGCGAAAAAATGACGTACGCGATTATGAACGACGCTGGTAACTTCGTGGATCGCCGGAAAAAGCTCATTTGCATACCCCGACGCTGAAAACGACGCAAACTCCACCCAGCGGTCGCAAAGAGATTGCAGCGTAGATCCGAAGGCGTACGAAGACATAAGCCTGTCAGATCGAAGCCCAACGACGCCGTATCATGGTTTGATAATTCAAACTAGTGATACGGCGCGCGTAATTTGAAAGTACTCCTGTCTAACACCAGTTAGACAGGCGTAATGGCTCTCTGAATCTGGGCCAGTGTTGTCAGCCTGCTGTGTACACTTCTTCAGTTGGCTGTTGGACTGCTTTTCAGGTCTATCATATACAGTAAAACCTTGGATTGCGAGTATAATTCGTTTCAGAAAAGTACTTCTATATCAAAGCAATCAAATTTCCCCGTAAGAAATTATGTAAACTCAAATGATTTGTTCCATAACCATTTATTTATAAATCCTTCAGTTTATAGTCCATATAAAAAGATTACAGCAATGTGATCGGTTGTGTAACCATAAATGTCCATCCACAAATGGATGCCTACACAAGGGGATTAGAAGAAAAATCCAGCAGGAGCTACAGAGTATAAGAGAAAAGAGAGGCGCCTCTAAAGCCTCGTACACAAGCACGGTTTTCTTGGCAAGAAAATTGCTGGCAGAGCTTTCTTGCCGAATAAGCCGTGCGTGTGTACGAGGCTTCGAGGTTTCTCGTTGAGAAAACTGCCCAGAATCTAGACGAGAAAAATAAAAAAACTGCTCTTTATTTTCACGCCCTGATCCTCTGCAGTGTTTTCCTGCCGAAAAACCCAAGCGTCTGTATACTTACCTGCCTCCATGAAAATCTGCGCATGCTCGAAATGACTTTGACACATGCATGGTAGCTTCCAAGGCATAGGTAGGGTGAAGCAAGATGGCGGCGACGGCATCAAATGTGATGAGCGCATTCTCGTCGTAGTCGATGACGTCACCGAGTTGGTGCCATTCTAAAGAACGGCAGTTCATTTGAATCGTACGTCTGTATACTCGGCTGGCAAGACAATCTTGCCAGGAATCTCGTCAGGAAAAACAATTGAAATTTGCAGCACCCCTTTAGATCCGGCCATGGTGGTAGAAAACAAGAGAAAAGCCACACAAGTACAGGGAGGCCTTGTACACACGAGGGAATATTTCCGCTGAACGTGGTCCGACAGACCATTTCAGCCGAAAAATCCACTCGTGTGTAGGGGCAAACGGACCGTTTTGGCCGGATTCCTCCGGTGGAAAAATTTCAAAGCATGCTTTGGAATTTTTCCGCCGGATAGCTGCCAGTCAGATATGTCCGCTGGTTAGTACGGCAAACCAGCGGACATATCTGCCCGCACATGCGTCGTATCCTGTGAATGGATCCGAAGTGTTTACTTCCTGGTGCGGTGACGTGGCAGTCACGTGGCGGCGTCAACGTCGCCGCCGCATCACCGTGCTGTCCTCCGGCGGGGAATTTGATCCGATGGTGTGTACAGCCATCGGATCAAAGCAATCCGGCGGACAGATCCGATGGGAACGGTCCGTCGGACCGTTCCCATCGGATATATTACCTCGTGTGTACAAGGCCGGAGAGTACGTAAACTCCACATAGGTAGTGTCACAGTTGGGATTTGATCCATTGACCTTTGTATTGCAAGGCAGAAGTTCCAACCACTAAGCCACTGTGGGCTGTGGTTCACATACATTGTATTACCGTATGTTGTCTGCAGTTTCCTTCCTTCTAACAATCTGTTTTTTTTGTTTTTTTTTTACAGAAAAAAATAAATGTTAGGTTTCATCAAACTATGAAATCCATATGTCACCAGCAGAAAACAACTTGTCAACATTCAAATGAATCCGGGAAAATGGAAACCGATGGTCTGAGAAATTAATGATTCCAAATTTAATGGAATTTAAAAGAGCAGGTGATAATTAATATAAAAAGAAAAAATACAGAGAGATAAACAAACAGTGAATAAGTTAATAGAAAAATAGTCCTTCCCATTGCACGCCATACCATTGGCCATGTACAGTATACAGTAGGTAGATTTTTCATCAATCAATATGAAATTAGAGCTCTAGCCAACAATATCAAAACAGCTGCACTGCGTGCCATCCACAAGTTTTTCCCCAACTTGGGCAACATGATATGTGCATGCACTGTGAAAAAACAAAGCAATTTCTTCTAGAACTGGCATCTAAGTACTGCTTGATTTAAGTGCAGGACATGTCAACTCAAGGGCTCCAGGAAAAGGACAAGGCGGGTGTGAAGCAGAATGTATTTAACCACTTGCCGACCACCACCTGTAGATATACGTCAGCAGAATGGCACAGCTGTGCGAAGCAACGTACCTGTATGTTGGTTTGAATTTGCTGTCAGGGGGGGCGCATGCCCCCACTGCGAGCTCCGTGACCATGTCTGGAAGCCCCGTGAACTCAAAGTCCACCGGTGTCCCGTGATCGTGTCACGGAGCTGAAGAACGGGGAGATGTAAACAAAGCATTTCTCGGTTCTGCCTAGTGAAATGATAGCGATCTACTGCTCTCTGTCATTGGGAGCAGTGATCAGTGTCATGTCACATGTAGCCCACCCCCCCCACAGTTAGAATCACTCCCTAGGAAACACTTAACCCCTTCCTCGCTTCCTAGTGGTTAACCCCCTTCCCAAATTCCCTTCCCCCATTTTTTATCTATTAATTTATAAATGTCCTTTGTTCTCTCCCCCCCTATTTAAAATAAAGTGAAGTACTCTGTGGATTTGTCTTAACTACGAATATTCTGCTGTAAACTAGTGATGGGTTTGATTTGGGAGAGTTTGCTGAACAGTTCTGGTACTAATTCTGAACCCCACTGAAGTCAATAGAAAAAAAACATTCCAGGCTAATAGGCAAGGGATTGTCAAATACATGGCAAAGGGGCTGGGCTGCCCTGAAGAACAGTTACCAAGGCAAAATAATTGTTTAAATGCCATTGGGTGGGAAGCAGCATTTTTAATAATGCTTAAAGTGCAAAAATAAAAATGCTAAATTATTTTAAATAGCATGCCTCGGCACTGCCCTAAATCTGCATGTAATGTGGTACATGTGTAAAATGTATACAACCTACTAAAACAAAACTGTTATTCACAAAGAAGAAAAAAATGCCATTTAAATTGAAAAGCTCCGAGCTGCTTCGTTCTGATTGTAAACAAAGTGGTTGTGTATTCCCTTCATCAGATGAGGGTCTGGGATGGATGGTAACAGGGCACCCCACACACACAAAAGACACAAGGATAAGATTCCCCAGACCCTTAAGCCTCGAACACAAGATTCGATTGTTGGCAGGGGATTGTCTGACGACAGACTGTTGGCTTAAAATCCGACCGTTAGTACGCTCCTTCAGACAATTGTTGTCCAACTTTCGTCCAACAAATGTTGGATGACAGTCTAGTAAATTTTCGGCGGACAGTGGTCTGTTGGCAGATTTTTGTATCGTCTGTACACAAGTCCGTCACACACAAGATGAAAGTACAAACACGTATGCTTGGAATCAATGCTCACCAAACACAACATTAGCAGAAGGTGCCCAAAGGGTGGCACTCAAGAGCTGAATCTCCCTGTAGTACGTCACTACGTTCATGTTTGTTGGCCAACAGTTGTGTGCCATTAGTATGCAAGACAAAATAAAGGCACATGCCCTTTTGACAAAAGTCTGACGCTTGGTTGGCCAACAATTTGATGGTGTGTACCAGGCTACGGAATGCTACGGATGTCAAAGGGGACCAGACACAAAAAAAAACAAGAAAAAAACCTTTTCAGAACCTTATCTGAGCATGAAGCCTGGCTGGCCCCTCCTGAACCCTACCATGTCACATGCCCTCAAGGTCCTTATCAAATAATAAAAAAAAAAAAATAGTTTCTTGTACAATTCTCTTTTAAGGGCGCGTAGTAGTGTCCTATGTCTTTTGCTAATAGGTGTCCATTGCTCCCATCTCCAAAACATGGGAGATATGTGTAAATATTCAGTAAGTCATGCTCCAATGTGTTATGCACTTCATGAAGTGGATTTAGAAAAATGCGGCGTACACACGACCGTTTTTCGGGTTCTAAAAAATGACGTTTTTTTGTCATTAAAAACTATCGTGTGTGGGCTTCAGAGCATTTTACAGGATCTAAAAAATGGGCATTAAAAATTTCGAACGTGATCTATTTTTTCACAACGTTTTTAACGTTGAAGTTTTTAAGGTTGTAAAAAATGGTCGTGTGTGGGCTTTAACGATGTGAAAAAAACGTGCATGCTCAGAAGCAAGTTATGAGACGGGAGCGCTCGTTCTGGTAAAACTAGCGTTCGTAATGGAGTAAGTACATTCATCACGCTGTAACAGACTGAAAAGCGCGAATCGTCTTTTACTAACACAAAATCAGCAAAAGCAGCCCCAAGGGTGGCGTTATCCGAATGGAACTTCCCCTTTATAGTGCCGTCAAACGTGTCGTACGTCACCGCGCTTTTCTAGAGCTTTTTTTTTCATGATCGTGTGTAGGCAAGGCCGTTTTAATTATCGGGTTGAAAAAAAAACGTTTTTTTCTAGAGCCTGAAAAAAATATGTTTTATTCTGAACATCTTGAAAAGCCCTCATACCGGTAGCTGCAGGTAACAGTGCGAGGATACATTATAAAATGAACTTTTCCTATGACAACAAACATATAATAAGTGACTATTACATAGAGAAAATACTAGAAAGGAAATATGATTGCCTGCAGGCACTTTACAAGGTAAAGCCAGTTTAATGTCGTATAAGATAACAGTTACAGAGATGTTGTCTGATCAAAAGATAATGGTAGAAAAGAGACAGCAAGGAAATTGCAAACACAGAAAGATATTGTTGGGTTCTAGCATATAAGGTCATCACGATATCATCCTAGTAAACCAATAGTTATATGTCAGTCTTAGGCCTCGTACACACGATCAAATCTGTCCGGTGGAAACGGTCCGCTGGACCGTTTCAGCAGACAGATTTGATCGTGTGTACGGCCGAGCCGACGGATTTGGCCACCCGACAGATTTCAAATCATGCTTTGAAATCTATCGGGTGGGAATCCGCCGCCCGACATGTCTACTGGTTAGTACACTTACCAGCAGACATGTCGTCCCGCACCGCCGCCGAATGGATTCGGCGCATGCGCGGAAGTGTTTTACTTCCTGGTGCGGTGACGTGGCGGCGTCAACGTCACCGCCACGTCACCGACACGTCAGCGCCCTCACTGCTGGCGGGGATTTTGGTTTGCTCGTGTGTACACGCGAGCAAACCAAAATCCCAGCAGACAGATTTGTTCAAATCTGTCGGACGGACAGATTTGAACAAATCTATTGCCTCGTGTGTACGAGGCCTCAGACCTCGTACAGACGATCGAGGAACTTGTCGGGCGAAACACATCGTTTTCCTCGTCGAGTTCCTTGTTAGGCTTGTCGAGGAACTCGACAAGCTAGCTTTGCGTACACACAATAAAGACCAAATCTCCTCATTCTCAAACACGGTGACTTCAACACATACAACGGCAGGGGCTGCATTTGCTAATCTCATGTTACTGCGTGTTAGGAAAAAGTTTGGTAAGAGACATTTGCACTTTTCAGTCTGTTACAGCTTGACAAATGTGATATTTCCATTACAAATACTACTTTTACCGAGGGTGCACGGGTTTCTAAGCATACACACGCTCAAGTTTCTCATCAAAAAGCAGTATGACGAGGAACACGATGAGCCAATTTGACTCCCGTCGAGGAAAAAGAGAACTTGCTCTCTTTTTTGCTCGTCGAGTTCCTCGACAGTTTCCTCGATGGAATATTGTACACACGACCGGTTTCCTCTGCAAAAAAGCTCTCCCACCAAGTTTCTTGATGGATTCTGCCGAGGAAACCGGTCGTGTGTACGAGGCCTGACAGTAAATGTTTTAGGGGAGTTATCAGCTCTAAATTAGAAGATGTAGTGAAAAATTGAAAAGTAGACATGCACCTTATTTATAGGAGTCAGTCTCCTTACAAGAGATAATTATATTTGGATTGAAGACATAATCAATTTATTTGATGCTTATAAGCCCTCATATAATAAAGTAACGTTAGAAAATACTGACTGGGTTTCATATGCTATAGCAGTGATGGCGAACCCGTGGCACACATCCTGCTGACGGCACGCCAAGCCCTCTCTGTGAGCACGCCATGAAAGGAGAGCCATTAAATGAGAAAAGCACACACTGCACCGCAAACTACATCTCCCACAGTTCTGTAGGCGAGTGGGCGTGGCAAAGAATAAGCACCCGGGGGTGACGTGCGCACGCTAATCCAATCATAGAGGCTGTCTTATCCACACCGCACCCACCATCAAAAAAATGGGCGTGACTGGGAGAACACGCAGGCTGGGATCAGAGGAGACTTAGGCTGCATTCACACTTTAGCATAGGCGATTTGCGGCGTAAGTACCGCGATTTGCGGCGACAAGAAATAAGCGTTTTGTCCCGCGATTTGCAACGACAAAGCGCGTTGTTTTTAACCGCGTTTTTTTTACAGTGTATTGTCGGTTATGCGGAACGCCGAAGCCGCCCGATACGCCCGTCGAAAAAGGGTCCGGGACTTGTTTGAAATTTGTCGTTCGGTGTTCTATTGATGTACAGCGTTCTGCGTTAGGAGATGTGAACAGTCTCCATAGAGAACAATGCAATTTCGACCCTCCGGCGTATTGTAGCGTCGCAATGAGCTGCCGGAGAGACTGGAGACGGAATGAGCTGCCGGAGAGGCTGGAGACAGGTAAGATCAATGTGGAGTGGATCCATTATTTCCCTGCATCTAAACATCTCTAAAGTAAGCCTTTCACTGTTAAAGTTTATTGCTTGTTTAATGGTACAGTATGTAACGATCTATAAAAAACAAATACAAACCAACTCACGGCAATGCTGACATTATGCTCTGTACAGTTCCAGATTTCACGAAATTTTGCAAAATAAAGGTGTTAATTCGGTGAGTGCATGTGTCAGGTAGGTGAATGTATGTGTCAGGTAGGTGAGTGTAATGGTCAGGTAGGTGAATGCATGCGTCAGGTAGGTGTGTGCATGTGTCAGGTAGGTGACTGTAATAGTCAGGTAGGTGAATGCAATGGTCAGGTAGGTGAGTGCAATGCACAGGTAGGTGAGTGAAATGGTCAGGTAGGTGAGTGCATGTGTCAGGTAGGTGAGTGCATGTGTCAGGTAGGTGAGTGCATGTGTCAGGTAGGTGACTGTAATGGTCAGGTAGTTGAGTGCATGTGTCAGGTAGGTGAGTGCAATGGTCAGGTAGGTCAGTGCATTCTGAGCACAACGCATTCCTGAACCCTGCATTCTGAGCGAATCTGGCAGAATCGTACGTTTTTGGTCCCTTAGGGCTCATTCAGAGGGATGATCATTCCCATCCTCTGTACAGAGTCGCTGGCAGGTTTAATTCTGAGTTGGCACTTTGAAATAAATAAATTGGTTTTGCATCGCGGTTTGGACACTCAAGCTCAAAAAGGTTCGCCATCACTGTCCTATAGCAATCATTCTACCTGCAATATCTGCTAGAATTCCACATGGAAATCCTGCATACTGTATATCATTCCGATACATAGATTGTTAGCCATATAAATCCTGGAAGCGTTCTGTGCCGGTCTTGTAAAGAGCTTTCTCTGTAATGTGAGCAGTTGAGTATTACGCCTACACAGCACCCAGGCATACAATTTTACATACTAAAGGTTTGGTGTGGGTAGTGACTAAAGTCACTACACAGAAGCAATTTAAAAGATGCCCATGTAGAAGATTAGATAGTCAAATCCACTCGTTATAGGATGAACTGGCAAGCTTAGACTCGGTATATGCAGCTTGCCTCCCTATGGCACCTACTGCAGTACCAGTTTGGCATATTATCTGTAAAATACAAACTCCAGCAAATATTTCTGTTGGGAACAAGGCAGATAGGCAAAGCAACACAGGTGTTGAAGAAAACTATCATTCTTGGCTTCTGAAATCTTTTTAGATAAGGCTGGACCAACCCTGGTTAAAAGGTTTACAAGTAGATGAAAGGAGGGGGTACGCCCCTCCCCTTTCTTTATTAATATCATCCCTAAATAGGAAACCCTCATAGTTATATTCAGCTACTAACCATCCATTTTCACAGGAACTATTTCTAACATGTGCAATATCATATCAGACACACAAGAAAATGTGTGATACAGCTTCATGGCTTTTTATACAACAGGCTTCTGCAAGTGGGTCAGTGGACTTATGGCAATAATCATTTTTTCAAAATGTTTGACATAAGCCTGGCAATTACTTGTCATGTGCAGACTGGAATATTTTTTGTTTTCGTTTGGAAAATACATTTTTTTAGTTACTTCTCGAAAATCGTTTAGATTTACCGTATTTATCGGCGTATACCGCGCACTTTTTTGCCCTGAAAATCAGGGCAAAATCGTGGGTGCGCGATATACGCCGATACCCGCTTTCTCACACCGAGTTTGAATACTGCGCCGCATATACCGAGCACAGTACACTCGTGTATAGTCGGGCAGGCTCAGCTCCTCTCGCGCTTACGTTCTGTACGTCCAGGACGTGAGCGCAAGAGGAGCCAAGCCTGCCCGACTATACACGAGTGTACTGCGCTCGGTATATGCAGGCGCAGTATTCAAACTCGGCGCGGGGATCGAGCAGGGAGGACGCCACAGAAGGATGCTGGACCCGACGAAGAGGACACCCGAAGCTGCCGATGGACGCCGCGAAAGACACCAAAACTGTAAGTACAAAAATCTTTTTTCCACAGGAATGGGGGCCACTTTAGGGGTGCGCGCTATACGCGGGAGCGCGCTATACCCCGATAAATACGGTATGTCGTTTTTGTCGGGAACGTTTTCGTCCGAAATTTACGATTTTCGATGCTTTGTTGAATTTTCGTCGTTCAATTTGACAAAGCATGGAAAATCGTTGTTGTGAATAGGTAGAAATTGAACGACAAATTCGACGATTTTCGATGCTTTGTCGAATTTTCGTCGTTCAATTCCTACCTATATTGAATGAATACAGTGAATAGGTAGGAATTGAACAACAAAAATTCGACAAAGCATTTAATTTCTACCTATTCACTGTATTCAGAATGATGATTTTCGATGCTTTGTCGAATTGAACGACGAAAATTCGACAAAGCATCGAAAATCGTCGGATCTGAACGAAAATGAAAATAAAGCATTTTTTATGTCGGATCTTTCGGTTTTCGTTTTTGCGCTTTCGTTTTCGTTTGTTAAACCGATAACGAAAATACCAGATTTTCGGAAAAAATGCACATGTCTAGCAATTACATGTTTTTAGTTAACAACAGTGCTGATGTACTGGTACCCTGTGGTGCCTGCAAGTACCTGTTTTAGTTTTCAATTCAATTCCTTTCCCCCATGGGCTTCCTTGGATCCTAGCTATAAGCAATAATTACATGGGAGATAAAATTCTACCCTAGTAAAGATTAAACCCCTTCCCTCCATCTAAGTAAAAAATCCCAACTTTGCCATCTAACTGCCATAGGCCAGTTTTTTTTTTGTTAAAAATACCAAACATGCTATACAAAACCACTGCACAGAGCAGCCCAGATCCTCCTCTTCTCAGGTCCCTCTTCAGTGCCCCTGGCCCCTCCCTTCCTTTGAGTGCAAAGCAAGCAGATTGCTACAGGGGCCCCCAAGCTGAGTCACAGCTCCCTGTGTCCATTCAGCCCTGCCCCTTTCTCTCCTCATTGGCTGACTGACATTGATTGACAGCATCAGGAGCCAATGGCGCAATGCTGCTGTCTCAGCCAATGAGGATGGGAGTTCTGAGCAGCCGAGACATTGGTGCAACATTGCTGGATCAAGAGGGAGCTTAGGTAAATATGAACGGGGCTTCTGCACACAGAAGGCTTTTTATCTTAGCATAGAATGCATTAAGATAAAAAAAAACTTTCTACCTTTACAATCACTTTAACAGGAATGGAAGGTGCTTAATCTCAACATTAAAATGAAAGCCCAGCTTATTCCTAACTAAGCTTAAACCTGCTCCCACCCCCTTTCTAGACCCTATTCTATCTATCTTGTGAAAAGAAGATGTCTGTACTTACCTATTCTAAGAGTGTTCTGGTCTGGTCACATGATCTGTCCAGCTACTGGCTTCAGTGAAGAGACAACGGCTGCAGTGCTTGGGTGCTGATGTCATCTATAGACCTACTATGGGGTATCTATTGTTGGCTGTCTCCTCTCATGTGAAGCTGATCATGTGACTAGACTAGCTCGTTCTCAAAATATGAAAGTATACACATCCCCCTATTACAGGGTGGATAGAGTAGGGTTTAAAAGTGTGGTGGGAGCAGATTTAAGCTTACTTGGGAATAGCTTGGACTTCCACTTTATAACTCCCCATACATCTTGGGCTTTCTGTTTGGTTAGTGACTGTAATTGTATTTCACCTGCCCTGGCTTTCCATTTGCCCTTCATGTGTCCTGAACTTCTGCCTGTTTCCCAATTGCACCTATCCTTTACCTGCCCTGGCCTGTCTGCTTCCTACCTACACCAATGCTTCCCCGACTCTGGCCTTCTGCCTGCTTACCAATTACAATTGTCCTCTGTCTGCTCTGGCATTGGCCTGTACTTCAGCTGTTCACTTTCTGCCTGCTTTTCAACTACATCTGTCCTCATTTTGCCATGGTGTTCTGCCTGGTACCTATCTCCTTGCCTGCTTCTTAGCTACTGCCAGAGGGGAAAACCTAAAAGCAGCATTCTAACATCTAATCCCAGCGAGGCGGATCCAGGGGGGAGGCAACAGGGCAATTGCCACCCCGAGAAATTAGCTGATTAGAAATGAGAAATGAGCTAAATTCTAGTTGCGAAATTTGAGTCTGTGCGGCTCCGTGAGTCCGCGTGCGAGTGACAGAGCCACATTCCGCAACTTGTGGCAAGTGACAATCCGCAACATGTGGCATGTGAAGTAGCAAGTGACAATCTGAAATGTGTGGCAGGTGATGTGGCAAGTGACAATCCACAATAAAAGGCAGGTGACGTGGCAAGTGACAATCTGCATCTGGTGGCAGGCAAGTGACATTCCGCATCTTGTGGCAAGTGACAATCTGCAACGTGTGGCAGGTGACGTGGCAAATGACAATCTACAGCGAGTGGCAGGTGACGTGGCAAGTGACAATCCGCAACGTGTGGCAAGTGACAATCCGCAACGGGTGGCAGGTGAGGTGGCAAGTGACAATCTGCAACGTGTGGCAGGTAACATGGCAAGTGACAATCCACAACATATGGCAGGTGACGTGGCAAGTGACAATCTGCATCTAGTGGCAGGCAAGTGACATTCCGCATCTTGTGGCAAGTGACAATACCACCATGTGGCAGGTGAAGTGGCAAGTGACAATCTGCAACGTGTGGCAGGTGACGTGGCAAGTGACAATCCGCAACGTGTGATAGGTAACGTGGCAAGTGACAATCCACAACATATGGCAGGTGACGTGGCAAATGACAATCTGCATCTGGTGGCTGGCAAGTGACAATCTGCATCTGGTGGCTGGCAAGTGACATTCCGCATCTTGTGGCAAGTGACAATCTGCAACATGTGGCAGGTGACGTGGCAAGTGACAATCCACAACGTGTGGCAGGTGACGTGGCAAGTGACAAGCGGCATCTGGTGGCAGGTGGCGTGGCAAGTGACACATTCGGGGCTCCCACTGATTCGGCATTGTGGTGGAAATTTGAAGATGTATTTATTATGTATTGTCATAATTGGCACCCAGTCTTGACACTTCCCCAACCCGCTCTAAATAGAGCTGACTGTGGCAGTCCTGAGGCTGGTTGACTCTCGTCTTGAGGTTGGAGTGTGATGGTTGCGGCATGGGCATATGCCCACCAGCGAGGGGCCCCTCTGTGCATTTAGCACAGACGATCGTTGAGGGGGATGCGTTCATTTCGCAAGCACACTAGTGGCTATGGACAGATGTACGCTCTTATCTGGGTCATGTCTGATCAGCAGGATTTGGGATTCATAGGGTACATCTGTAAATAGCCTCAATAAGGGTATAATCTTTATATGCATTATTCTATGGAATGGCGCAGATTAAGGGTTCTATCAGCGTATATTTTGAGGGCTTGTGAGCATTTCTGGGGTCAGGGGGGGCACATGCACACCCTGACCGGACACACCCATAAGACATTGTTTGTATTTCTATTCATTGTATTGTATTCATTGTATGTGTTTCTATTCATTGTATTGTATTCATTGTATTATATTCTATTCATCTATTCAATTTGACTTCCTGTCAGAAGGAATGTTTTGGTTCTGTGTATAGGAGACATCTGGTAATGTCGCCTCCCATGGGGGGAGGCGACTTACTGGTGATGACTTCCTGTTTTGTGTAAATAAAACAGCCATGCTCAGCCCTGTGAGGGGAGATGATTGCAAGGATGATAACATGAGAGCAAGCGGTTGTAATGTCTCTTGATTGGTATGGATGGGCATGGAATATATGGTGAGTAAATCTGTTAGCTTAAACATGGCATCATTTCATTTAAGATGGCGAATGTGCTTTACAGCACTAGGCAAGATGGCAGTGTGCTTTGCACACCCCCAGATTGCCATTACAGATGGCGACCATTGGATGGGACTATTCATGTTTTTTCCTATGGCATCAGATGGGGGAGATGGGGTACATTCTGATGCATCGGGAAAAACATGCTTTAAAAGGAACAAATTTGCCATCTTTTTGAAATGATGCTTGAGTTTGATTGTGTGTGTGTGTGCACATGTGGAATCCTGATTGTATGTCTGCTGTGTGATAGATGTATGATTGTGTGTGTGTGTGTGTGTGTGCACATGTGAAATCCTGATTGTATGTCTGAATTTGATAGATGTATGATTGTGTGTGTGATCCTGATTGTATGACTGTTGTGTGATAGAGTTGTGTATGACTGTGTGTTTGTGTGTGACCGTGTGTGTAATTGCGTGCATTTGTGAAAAACGATTGGATGCATGTGTGTGATTGCGTGAGTTTGTGAAATCGAGTGGATTTTGATTGTGTATATATGTAGGTGTGATTTTGATCGTGTGTATGCCTGAATGCTGTTTGAGAGTAACAATGGAGGTAAGCTGGCTCCTCTGGCCATGCGGCTTGGGGGGGAAGGGCGATTTGTTTGTTTGTAACAGTTTGTAAGGAAGTGACTTGATTAACCAGATTTAAACTGCTATAGAAGGCTGCCTTTTGTGTAACATGTGCTTTGGTGGGGAGGGGCAACTGGTGTTGGATCTCTGTGTTTCTTGAGTGCACAATTTTTAGAGCAAAGTCATGTTTAGTATGTTCATGATCTTTATGAGGAAAAGAAATTGATAAATTATGCATTTTTAAGTGGCCAGACAATAGCAGCTGCTGTTAGCATGAAAAAAAAAGTTTTTATTTCGGAAGGTTTTAAATGTAAGCTCACTGTATATATTTTTTTAAATGGATTCTTACAGGAGCTTTGAGAAAAGAGTTTTTTTGTTTTATGTTTCATATAACCAACATTTTATTTGAATGTGCTGGTTTTGGCAAAAGGTCAGCTTTGAAGCAGCCTAAAATGCGCTCATTATGAGGGGTTCCCACCATCCCTGTGCTGCGCTCATTATGAGGGGTTCACATCATAAAAAGGTCAGATTTGAAGGAACCTAAAGTGTGTGCCTTCTAGGTTGGTTGTTTTTAGAAAATGTTTTTTATTGTTTGTTTTTGATGATCAATGTTTTGTCTTTGTGGAAGAAAGGTTCTAGGCAAGTTTTAAAAAAAACTGCATATGGCGGCCATTTTGGTCATCAGTGGCCATTTTTGGGGCGTAGTCTGTTTGCACTATGGGTCACCCCAGGGGGGAGGTGCAGTCACCTCTCCTTTTTGTGTGGTATTTCTCTGGCTATTTTGCTGGTGAATTTTAGCAGCCTTTGGGGCAGATTTTGATGTTTAGTGCGAATTGATTAGCGCGCTCTTTTCTGTGTTGGGATCGGGTGGAGAACATTTTTGTTTTCCTTCATGTGTGTGTGTAGTACGGTATGTCCTGTGATAAACAGGTGATTTGGAAGCGGAGTTAAATTGTTTTACTACAAGCGTAAATGGCGCCATTGTTGCTTGGTTTGTTGTCGGCCATTTTGTGACTCAGTGTAAAGTGCTATCTTTTGAGTAGCGTTTGCGGACGCTAGGGCCAGTATATACAGGATCTGACTAACCTGTTGGCTGACTTTGCAGTGTAAAAGTGGAGACTTTTTGTGTAACATTTCATTTTTGAATGTTACTGGCGGTGACTGCATTTTTGTGCACAGCGATGTGCGTTTGTTTATGTTTTAAATGTTTGGGAGTTGTTCATTGTTTTTGAATAATGGTTGGGTCAGGGGGGATCAACTCCCATTCTGCAGATGGGAGGAGATGGTTTTATTTTCCCTGAACCAAAGGTGTTTTGTTTTTAAGAGAAAAAAACGCAGGAGATTTGAGTTTTGGCTTTGTTTACTACTTTATAATACTTCCAGGGGATATATGTGGTCCATGGAGTTTTTTGATGTGTTGAGACGAGGCAGTGAAGACAGACTTCCCTCTCTCTCCATCTTTCTGTCATTATGTAAATAAATCAGATTTGGGTTTTAAAGAGCTGAGCATACAACAGGAAGTCCTTTCTCAGCATTTATATATAAGCAGGAAGTCAGTGGGAGGAGTTTTGAAGTCTTCTGAAAGATGAGCAATGAGATTTGTGTCCTGAAAGGACAACAGAAATATTTGAAAGAGTGTTTTAAAGTTTAATTTCAGTTGTTTTTGTGAAGTTTTATACTGTAAATACAGTTTTGGGTATGTGAGAGGAAACAGAGGGGCGTCACCATTATTGTTGTATCATGTAGACGCAGGTAGAAAGAAGCCATAATATTGTTTTGAAAAGTGGAGGATTTCATGGTGCTTTGAAGATTGTCTGACGACCACATTTTAGGAGGCTTTATATCGTGATACAGATTTGGCCGTGTATAATAGCCGGAGATCTTATTAGCGATTATATTAGCATAAATGTGTAGGAGTAGTACGCTAGTGGTCCTGCTCAGGCCGTGTAGAATAGTCGGAATGCAGGCATCGGTTTTGATGATAAAGGCGCAAGTCAGAACCGCTCCGAAAACAAAGCGCGGTGTGTTCTGGACGCAGAGCTCACTAAAAAAAAGCGATTCGAATCGTCATGGGATGTGCCGCCCATGCAGTGCACCAGTCAGACAGCTGCACCGCACATGAGGTCCGGATTAGGGGCTCCGGACATGAGACCCCTAAAGAATGTCGTAGGTGGTCAGAGGGTACAGTAAGGTGTACTCCTTTGGAAGGTACTCTGGATGGAGGTATGAGACCTCAGAATAAAAGATACCTTGGATGTAGATCTGATGTGGTTTCAGAAATCTGTAATGATGTGTGGATGGAGGTGTGGTACGCGCCTCAGGAGAACTTTGTATAGCTGGTCTATGCAAGTTTCTCGCGCTGTTCTCGTATTTTTCCATTGTATTTTCTTGTATTGCGGAAAGAGTGAAGGCAGATTTCCGGCTGGTTTTTGTTTTTTCATTTTTGTTTTGAAAGCTATGAATATCTCCCCCACATTTGTATTTGAATGTTTGTATGTAGTAACGTGAATGTTTTTTTATTCAAACTTACCGCGGCGATCTTCTGACGCGTCGCAGCTTTTGTATTTTTGTAGGAACGGGAAAAGTAAGGGTTACAAAGAGTTTTTGTTTGAATCGGTTTTGTGAAGAATGTCATTGACAATGTACAGGAATGTCATTTTTGTTTGCCATTCTCTGCAGGATAAATATGAAGGATGGAGTAATGATTTCTGCTAAGTATTTTTCAGGTCCAAAGAGTTTCCGGAAGTGTTTGTACATAGAGAGCAGGTGTATGTAGACAGCTGTACACATGGATAATTACGGGTCTAAGGAGGTGAAAGTATCATAGGCTATTTCATTGTTTCTTTTTATCATTTCTTCCTCCAGTCTGTATTGAGGAAGAAAAGGGGGGGATGGTAGATAAAATGTAAAGGTGACAGTTCTCCGAACTAATAACACTAATCTTTCTAATTTTAATCAAGTTTTGTGCCAAGATTGTCTTTCTTTGATAGAATTTGAATCGGCAAGCAGCAGTCTGGTGAAGTAGGTTCCCATTTTATTTGCTAAGAAACTGTCAATGGTTCCGGGTATTACAGGCGCTGGTAAGCGATTACAGGAGATGGTAAGCGATTACAGGAGATGGTAAGCGATTACAGGCGACGGTGAGCCACGCACAGGTTAAGCAGCGACCACAGTTACGAGGTCTGGGTTGTTGTCATTGAAGGCCAACCAAAACCAGGGTCGTACTCCCTCAACTGTCACTCTCATTCTTGGGTGATGGGGTGGGTACGATCCCTGTAACATGAACTTCACAGGGTTCAGGAGTCTCTCCTGGACCCCGACACGGTAATTGGTTTTCATTTTTCCCCAACCAGGTGACTGGTTCGTTTGTAAAGAAGCTTGATGGACGAGACCACGCCAGCCACTGCAAGAAGCGGCTCAACCACATCAAAGAAATGAGGAGTATCTTTGTTTATTTTGTATTTGTTTGTTTAGTAAATTTTAGCAAGGGTAACGATGGAAAGCATCCCAAGTTATTATTTAAAGTGTATTCCATGACTAATTAAGAAGACGAACGGGATCGATTGCTGGGTCTGTTCTGAGTCTCCGTTGAGCTTTAGTCCCCAGCGATGACAGTGGTACATGCTAATTATGAGGATTATTGACAAACGAGTGAAGACTCCAAACAGACACTTGTCAATGGAATTTATTAATATGTTTTTAGAGGGTAAAATTGATTATTGTTTTTATGGCTCCGCCTCTTGTCGGTTGGGTATCAGGACCGGGTAGTCCACAAGTGTGTAACTTTAGTTTGGTGTTTATGCAGATTTACAGCTTATAAGGTAATTCCCCCAATGCAAGAGGTTCATGTGTGGTAGTGAAGCTGTCCTTGTCCTATGTCGCGGCCGATTGTAAGGATCTGATGGCACAAGGGAAATTGGGAATGGCGGGGACAGCTAGAAGGGAATTGTTCACCAACCCGGACTAGGTCTGGGCACGGTCTCCTGCATGTACAAGGTGGGGGGGCTTGAGCTTATGATACGTTTGAACAATTCACACCTATTGAGGATGGAATGTTTCATGTAACTGTTGAAGCTACAAGGAAGTTCTCACAGCCCAAGGGGGGGTTTCTGGGAATTTACAAGTAAATATTGTTATATCTGGTTCAGGGGATACTGGGAATAGGAGTTCAGGCCCATATGGATAAGGTTTGGGTCCCTACAAGGCAAAGCCAGAGCTGTAACTGAGTGACGGTTGGGAGTCCTTTGAAGGGTCTGGGAATCTGAGGGGATTTAATTCTTATTTTTCAGCGGATCGTAGTTGATTGAAATGGGAATATATATACTCATGTCGTTTTTATTTCTATTCTTTCTATGTCGTGATGAGCGCTCCTGTTGCCTGATTGGACGCGTGACCAGAGCCGGAGCAGATGACCACGTACCAGATGAGACGCCCCGGAGCAGATGACCACGTACCAGATGAGACGCCCCGGAGCAGATGACCACGTACCAGATGAGACGCCCCGGAGCAGATGACCACGTACCAGATGAGACGCCCCGGAGCAGATGACCACGTACCAGATGAGACGCCCCGGAGCAGATGACCCTCGTACCAGATGAGACGCCCCCGGAGCCGGACCCACGGACAAGACACAGAGGATCACTACCCAATCTGCGATTACTACAGCTCACCAAGTTGTGTCCTCCTTATGTCATGTCTCCTGAAGAACAGAGTCTACATGTCAAGCCGTGTTTTCCTTTTTATGGACTGTAAGGACTGATTAGTTTCTAGGTGTAAGAAGACTATCAAGATTTGAAGGACAAGTGGGAGCAATATGACAAAAAGGGAGGACTGTGGTGGAAATTTGAAGATGTATTTATTATGTATTGTCATAATTGGCACCCAGTCTTGACACTTCCCCAACCCGCTCTAAATAGAGCTGACTGTGGCAGTCCTGAGGCTGGTTGACTCTCGTCTTGAGGTTGGAGTGTGATGGTTGCGGCATGGGCGTATGCCCACCAGCGAGGGGCCCCTCTGTGCATTTAGCACAGACGATCGTTGAGGGGGATGCGTTCATTTCGCAAGCACACTAGTGGCTATGGACAGATGTACGCTCTTATCTGGGTCATGTCTGATCAGCAGGATTTGGGATTCATAGGGTACATCTGTAAATAGCCTCAATAAGGGTATAATCTTTATATGCATTATTCTATGGAATGGCGCAGATTAAGGGTTCTATCAGCGTATATTTTGAGGGCTTGTGAGCATTTCTGGGGTCAGGGGGGGCACATGCACACCCTGACCGGACACACCCATAAGACATTGTTTGTATTTCTATTCATTGTATTGTATTCATTGTATGTGTTTCTATTCATTGTATTGTATTCATTGTATTATATTCTATTCATGAATGAATGAATGAAAACTTGTATAGCGCGGCACATGCGAACTGAATCGCCTCTGGGCGCTTGTTGTTCCTGTCTCCCTTGATATCAAAAGAGATGTGTCTTGACCTTTTTCCTAAATGCTAGGTGGTTCTCCTCCAACCGAATGCTGGTTGGTAAAGCGTTCCATAGTCTTGGACCTTGGATCGCGAATCTTCTTTCCCCTTTGGACTTGAAGTTGGCTTTCGGAACCTGGAGTAGGTTCTGATTCGTGGATCGCAAAACGCGATTAGGGTTATGCGCCTTTATTATTTCGCATAAATAAAGGGGGGCATTCCCATGGACACATCTATGGGTAAGACAGAGAGCTTTAAAAGCAATTCTGTCTTTAACTGGCAGCCAATGAAGGGCTCGCAGTGAAGGTGAGATGGATTCCCAAGGTTTTTTCCCTGTCACAAGTCTGGCGGCCGTATTCTGAACGACTTGCAGACGAGCGATTTGGTACTTGGGGAGTCCGAGGTAAAGGGCGTTTGCATAATCCAGCCTGGAGTTTACAATTGCTCCCACCACGACCGGTAAATCTTTTTTAGGGATAAACGGAGTGAGTCTGCGTAGTAGGCGCAGTAGATGGTGAGATCCGCTGACTACTGACCCTATTTGTGCGTCCATTGTCATAAAGGAGTCAAAAATGACTCCTAGGCTTTTGACTTTGGCGCTAGGGGAGATGAGCTTGCCCAAAATAGGCGGGGGGGTCCACGCTGTTGAAAGTTGATTCCTGCGCTTGGCGTGAAACAGGAGAAGTTCTGTTTTCGCTCCATTGAGTTTAAGATAACTCTTTGTCATCCAGTCCTCTATCAAAGAGAGGCATGTCTCTAGGTTGAGGTGGTGATCCTGTCTATTGCAGATGCGGAAATACAGTTGCGTATCATCTGCATATGAGTGGTAAAGCAGTTTTTGACTGCTGATAATCTCAAAAAGAGGACGAAGATAAATGTTAAACAGCACTGGTGACAGGGGCGATCCTTGAGGGACTCCGCATGTTACTGTGCGTTTCTCAGACGTAAAAGATCCTAACTTCACGGTTTGCGATCGGTTTTCCAGAAAAGAGGAGAACCAAGATAAATCGCCTTCTGCGACTCTGGCTACTTCAACAAGCCGAGTCAGCAGCAGTTTGTGGTCTACCGTGTCGAAAGCGGCACTTAGGTCCAACAGAACTAGAAGACAGGATTCTCCTTCGTCTGCGGCCTTGAGAACATCGTCCCATACTTTCAGCAATGCTGTTTCCGTCCCGTGTCCGGGACGGAAGCCTGATTGCAATGGGTCAAGTAGCTTGTAGGTATCTAGATGCTGTTGCAGCTGTTGTACCACTACTTTTTCCATTATTTTTGAAAGTGTGTTGAGGCTTGTTATGGGACGGCGGTGGAGTGGGTCCTTGGGGTCCTTGGGGTTCAATTTGACTTCCTGTCAGAAGGAATGTTTTGGTTCTGTGTATAGGAGACATCTGGTAATGTCGCCTCCCATGGGGGGAGGTGACTTACTGGTGATGACTTCCTGTTTTGTGTAAATAAAACAGCCATGCTCAGCCCTGTGAGGGGAGATGATTGCAAGGATGATAACATGAGAGCAAGCGGTTGTAATGTCTCTTGATTGGTATGGATGGGCATGGAATATATGGTGAGTAAATCTGTTAGCTTAAACATGGCATCATTTCATTTAAGATGGCGAATGTGCTTTACAGCACTAGGCAAGATGGCAGTGTGCTTTGCACACCCCCAGATTGCCATTACAGCATTATGGTGAGTTGAACCATTTTATTTTATATTACAATGTAATATAAATAATGCCCTTCAATCATCCTGATACCATAACAACCATGGTGCCATGATCATTGAAGCGTTAACACCAGTCATTTCCCTGATAAATTGTCCCCAAAAAAATATTTTCTGGTAGTTCTCCTCCCGAGACTAGACTCAGGATCTGCCCCTGAATCCCAGCAATGTACAGTATATACAGAAAAAAAAATTTCTTCCACATCTAAAAACATAAAACACACAGGTAAATGGATAGTAGTTTTAAAAAGATAGGTCACAAGATTTTGTGTTTTGCCTGGAGCCCAAACCCTAAATTATTATTATTAATATTATTATTATGCAGGATTTATTTAGCACCAACAGTATAGTATGAGCTATGACTAAGCACTAGTTTCAGTGAAAGTTTTATTTTGCTGTGACTTGTAGTGTAGGGTAACCACATTTCCAAACTACCATTCAGGGACACCCCCCTTCCCAAAAATCAGCTTGCGCTGTAACAAATCACAGCACAGTGATTGGACACAAGAGGCAGGATTTATGATTTCTCCAATCACAAGCAGGGGGCAGGATTGTGCTCCTCCAGGCATTCCCGGGCCAGGACAAGTACTGTCAGTGAGAAAATCTGTGATGTGGCGGCCTTTTTTGGGGGCATCAGATTGGCCCTGGGGGTGGCTGTGTCAGTTTCATTCCGGGACACTGTATTGTCCTGGAATGAAGGTGCCCGGGACAGACCTGCAAAATGTAAGACTGTCCCGGGCAATCCGGGACACGTGGTCACCCTATTGTAGTGCTGTCCTTCTTTTAATAAAGGCTACAATTTGTTCAGAGTGCGGCTGTCCAGAGACAATTGTTGTTCCTGCTTTGCTTAGTGCATTGCCTGCACCTGAGTTGCCTGAAGCAGAGGATACTCATCTGGGTTCCCACCTGGAGCGGCTACTCCCTTTTCTCAAAATATAAAAGGGCCCTGCTCATAAGAGCTTACAATCTAATAGGGCAAAATGTAGAACCTCTGTATAAAGGACCACCTTTAGGTTAACCAACCTTGGGTAACAAGATGTCTTCTATGATCTGTATCTAGAAAGACAGTATCAGTAGCCTTAGAATCTGATGCAGGTGAAGTCGAGTAGAATGCTTATGACTTTTCTGCCAAGCAGCAGCTGCAGATGCAATAAATAACCAGTAGAGCTTAAACATGAATGTTAAAACTCTTCCAAGAAGAATAGAAAATTAATCTAATTTTTTTTTTCCTTGAAAATGCCACAAGCACAGGCAAAATATTCATAACAAGGATAAACAGTCAACAACAAGACACAACAGATCATTTTCAACCAAAGTAAATACTGAAGATATAAAGCTTAATTTCTTTAATGGCCCATCTACAAGGGTTGCATTATTTGTATAGTAAGCAAGCTACATTTATGGGACACATGCACAACAACTGAAGTGCAGTAAAATCCAATGTGGCAGCATGACTATTAAAATGCGTTCAGCCTTAGATGGTTCATTGACTTTAATGTCCTTTAGTTAGGCCATGAATTTTCAGATTGAGTCGAGGAAAGCGAAGTGAATGCATGGAATTGTAAAAAACACTTCAAAGTGTTATAAAGCTATGCAAACTATACTCAGCCGAAAAAAAAATATACACACAATTACGCAAGACTTTTTTTCTTGCAATTACATTTTTTTTAACCACTAGCCGCCCAGCCGCCGCAGTTTTACAGTGGCAGGTCGGCTTGGCTGCGCAAAATCACGTGCCCAGCGTTCACCGCTGGGCACCCCGCGATCGCTCGTTGCAGAGCGTGAACCGGGAGCTGTGTGTGTAAACACACAGCTCCCGGTCCTGTCAGGGGGAGAAATGCCTGATCGTCTGTTCATACAATGTATGAACAGCGATCTGTCATTTCCCCTAGTCAGTCCCACCCAACCTTCAGTTAGAACACACCTAGGGAACATAATTAACCCCTTTCTCGCCCCCTAGTGTTAACCCCTTCCATGCCAGTGTCATTTCTACAGTAATCAATGCATTTTTATAGCACTGATCGCTATAAAAATGCCAATGGTCCCAAAAATGTGTCAAAAGTGTCCGCCATAAGGTTGCAGTACCGATAAAAATCGCAGATCGCTGCCATTACTAGTAAAAAAATTGTTTTAATAAAAATGCTATAAAACTACCCCCTATTTTGTAAACGCTATAACTTTTGCGCAAACCAATCAATAAACGCTTATTGTGATTTTTTTTTTTTAACAAAAAATATGTAGAAGAATACGTATCGGCCTAAATTGAGGGAAACAAAAATGTTTTTTTTAATATATATTTTTGGGGGATATTTATTATAGCAAAAAGTAAAAAAATATTATTTTTTTTAAATATTCTCGCTCTATTTTTGTTTATAGCGCAAAAAATAAAAAACGCAGAGATGATCAAATACCACCAAAAGAAAGCTCTATTTGTGGGAAAAAAAGGACGCCAATTTTGTTTGGAAGCCACGTCGCACGACCGCGCAATTGTCAGTTAAAGCGACGCAGTGGCGAATCACAAAAAGTGGCCTGCTCATTGACCAGCAAAATGGTCCGGGGCTGAAGTGGTTAATAACTGAAGCTGTAAGTACTCTGTACATTTGTGAAATGTGCTTATTTTTATGTTACATTTGTACAAGACAAAAAGCAAAAAGTAACCATCTGCTCTCTTTTGTTCTCGGTGATGGGCTAGGGGTCCTCAAACTTACTATTACAAAAAAAAAAAGGTCCAGTTCATGTCTACAATAAGAATTAGTGACTAAACAAGGTATTAATATCATAGTAGATTGACATAACATAAATGTAACATAAAAGACATGGATGAGCAAATTTGGGGTGGAAGAACTTGGTTGACCTGCACAGAGTCTTGACCTAAACCTGATAGAAAACTTTTGGGATGAATTATAGAGGAAACTGTGAGCCAGGCCTTCTCTCCAACATTAGTGTCTGACCTCACAAATACACTTCTGGAAGAATGGTCAAACATTCCCATAGACACACTCCTAAACCTTGTGGACGGCCTTCCCAGAAGAGTTAAAGCTGTTATAGCTGCAAAGGGTGTGTCTACTAAATATTGAACTCTACGGACTTAAGGCCTGTACACACGGTCGGACATCCAACAAACTTACCCTTGGAAAGTCAGGTGAGTGAGAACCCCCCCCCCCCGATCAATAGATCGGCGCCCCCCCCCCCACTCAACAACTTCGAAATTTCAAAATGTTGGGAGGTATGCATGAGGCAGTGCACTCCATACAAAAACCTCAGAGGCTACAGTATGTGTAATTGTGGCATGAAGCACTGCATTTAACAGAGAAGCAAGAGGCATTGTATCCAACAGAAAAGCATGGGACATGGGGGTTACTTACGAAAGGAAAATCCACTTTGCACTACAAGTGTAAACTAAAAATGCAAAGTGCACTTGGAACTGCAGTCGCTGTAAATCTGAGGGGTAGATCTGAAACGAGGGGAAGCTCTGCTGATTTTATTATCCAATCGTGTGCAAGCTAAAAAACATTTTTTTTTTCCTTGCATGTCCCCCTTGGATCTACAGCGACTGCACTTCCAAGTGCACTTGCAATGCAATTTCAAGTGCACTTTGCACTTGTAGTTTGCACTTGCAGTGCAAAGTGGATTTGCCTTTATTAAATAACCCCCAATGTGCCTGATGCTTATTATATCTAGAAGTATTGCCAAAGATTTTTTGGCTATTTCTCTCCTATGGATCACAGTAGTGCAGTTTGTTCTACACTTCTGTAACCCATTTTCAGCCGCTGTCAGTTAACGTCACTCAGCCGGTCCAGGCTCGGGAAAGATCCTGACTGTACAGACGGGATCCACCCAGATGGCCGGACTGGCAGCTGGCTCAGCCTTTCAGCTGCACCATTGGTACACTGAGCCAGCTGCTCCCTTCCCTCCCCAGCACGGTGCTTCAGTGAGCGCTGGAGGGGCAAAGCAGAAAATGGTGGCTGACAGTCACCGCTCTTTCCCTAGAGTGGAGGGGAGAACTGAATGATCAATGGCACTCTTTGCACTCTCCGCGTTACCTTATGTGTTTCTGTTTAAGGCTGGATTCACATTTGTGCAAATTGGATGCAGGTTCCCCACATCAAATTCCCATGTCAGGAGGTTGTGACCGGCTCTCAATGAAGCTGGTTCACATATCTCCATGGCAGCTCCGGAGCAGCTTGCACAGGGGTCCTATGCGTCTTTAGCTTAGTTTCAGGGCTGAATTCAGGCAAATAATTGGCCCTGATTTGTCCCTAAAATGGAGAACAGAGTTGCACCGGACCCCCTGTTGTCAGCTGAATTTGGCATCATTCGGTATACTAGGGCTAAATCTAGTCTGTCTGATATTCAGTAAAAAAAGTCCAGGACCTGCTTTCTGAACCAACAAACATGATATAGCAAATTACTAATGTATTTTATCAAAGACAGTGAACTAAGTAGCACTAAAGTACACAGGCTGCACTGCCCAGACTTGCCTGCGCTACACACCACACCACAGATAAATCTATAGGTCACCTCTCCTCATTTTCCTGTCTCTCCAGCCCCACTAGAGGAAGCTATGTGCCCAGTGCAGGATGGGCAAAAGGAGGAGCACTTAGCCCTGTATAATGTCCAGAGCAGCCTGGGGTAGGTGCATCACCGAAAACTGGGGGGGCATTCCACCTCAACACCCTCTTTCATTGACAAATTTCTCACCGCTCCAGATGAGCCCCGTGTGCAATCAAGGGTTGTTGAACCACCAAGGTGCTGGCAATGCTAATGATAGCAAATTGAAGGACGAAAACTGGACAGCCGCACTCCGAAATCACTTAAAATAAGTTGTCTTTTATTTTTCAACTGTACACACAGTCACTGCAACCAAAAAAATACAGTATGGCCGACGCGTTTCGCACTTACAATCAGTGCTTAGTCATGACTGATCAGTGCCTTATTACATAGTCACCTCTAACACTTTTCTGATCACTTTTATTCCTATTACAAGGAATGTAAACATCCCTTGTAATAGGAATAGTGTGTGACAGGTCTTCTTTTTGGAGAGATTCATGGTCAATAAGACCCCACATCTCTCCTCCAGGCTAGTAAGCATGAGACTGTGAATAAAAATCACCGATCTCATGCTTTCAGCCACGATTGCGGCTTTGTTTAGTTTCGGGTACCTGGGCGTGACTTCTTAACGTCGCCCCCGGTCCTCCGACAGTCACCAGTCATCTCTATGCTCTTCACACGGTGGCGGCCAATTCATTCTCCGGGCTTCCGATGGCATGGGAGAGCCCGGAAAAGCACTGGATGGCGGCGGGAGGGGGGAATCACCGATATGATCATTCTTATGGTGTGCAGAATCGCCGCCTGGAAACAGTGATATCCCACACTGAAGTCCAGGACATCATTTGACGTACTGTGGAATGAAAGTGGTTAAAGAGGATCTTCAGGCTGTACACAAAAAAATAACAGTCAGCAGCTACAAATACTGTAGCTCCTCAATTTTAATAAAAAAACATGTCCAAGAATCCAGTGCTATCCTCACCCAGGCACGTTCTTCACTGGTCTTCGGGTGCCTGGCATCCTTGTGGCTTCACAGCCAGCATCCCTCTGAACATGCACAAGCTGCCCTGCACGTTGTGGTCCTATAGCCTTCGGGAACCTATGATGTGTCCCAGAAGGTTGTAGCAAATGGGGGGAACTGAACTTTCACTTAGATCGCCTAGGCCAGGGGTAGGCAACCTTGGCCCTCCAGCTGTGGTGATGCTGCAAATCCCATAGTGACTCTGCCTCTAGGAGTCATGCCTGTGATTGTCAGGGTATTGAAATGTCTCATGGGACTTGTATTTTGAAAACAGCTGGAGGGCCGAGGTTGCCTAACCCTTGTCTAGGTGATCCAAGTGGAAGTCGAACCTGGCACCTAGAAAAACTAGGTATCTGCTCTTCCCAACAAAATAAACATATCCAAAAGTGATGGGGAAGAGGGGTAGGTGGTAAAGTGGAACTTTCCCCTTTGAGTGAAGTTCCACTTTAAGGAGCCTCCTGCCTACTTTTCTTTTTCATTCCAGGTAACTTCAGGCAGTTCACATGATGTGCAGGGTCCTCTTTGGATAATTTCTGGTGGTGGGCTGTCTTTTTAAGATAAAAAGGACAGTCCTAACATGATGACGTCAGCACCATTTTCTGCATCTTTTCCCTGTAAGGTCTGTGTTGCACTGACTTTACAGAATATTCTTATTCTTCCAGGTTAAAAAAAAAGACTAGTAAAGCAAATGAATTACCGTGGGGGACAGCAAGTATTGCAGCTAGAGTTTTACATTTTTGAATGCCTCCAGGGGCATATTAAAGAAAAATACCCAGAGTCAAGCTTTAAAGTGGATGCAAACTCACTCTCATCCTTTCTAAACTACTGCCATAGTGCTAATCTATAAGGATATAGATGACTCCTGCATGTATCCTTACCTGTCAAATGTCTCCCCTCTGTCTGTTATGAGACCCGAAAAACTGCAGATTCTGTGGGTGGGTCTGTTGTCTGGAGCTCGTGGGTGGAGTCATGATGTCAGTAGACTCCCCGCCCACCTCTAAACTCCCCTTGTCAACATGCATTTTCTCTTGTGTATTCCTTGCACTAAATTCTGCTATGATCCCTAACATCCAGTCAAAATCCAGAAAAGTAACCACATGACTTCAGAAAAGGAGTGGGGGTGGGAATTAAAAAAATAATGCCTGTCTCCAGGTTAGTGCATGAGATATGTAAATAACCTGATGTTGCAACTGTGATCAGATGACCTCAGACACACACCCTGAAATTCAGTCCAGCTCTCACTAGATACATCTAACCTAAATCAGATCACTTGTCTGTGTATATTCTGCTTTCTGTTCTGTGTTTTCACTGCAATATACATGCATTTCTAGGTCACACTGAACTGTGGATCACACCCCATGATGAGAAACATCCATTTAAAACACAGTAAATGCAGCCAATCCTGGGAGAGCTGGGAGGGAGAGGAGGGGAGAGGAAGGTAAGAGAATAGTGAACCTTTTACACAGGATATGCCTCTGTCTCAGGCTAGTGCATGAGATATGTAAATAACCTGTCACTCACAGCAAGGGGGCGGAACGGACTAAGGTTTTTCTCTGTAAGTCCGTTTTATCTCACTGAAAAAAAAGAGGATTGCTCAGAGCTGAATTAACTCTGTGTGGCAAGACTGGGCACAGATGATAGGAAATCTTATACCCTACATTAACTTTAATTTACATCCGCTTTAAAGTTAGGCTTCAACATTCATTTTAGGTGAGCTAGCTAGCTTGATTTCTATGCGTTTTTCAGCCATGAAAAAATATGAATTATTTTACATAAAATGTTATGAGAGATCTTATTTCTTCCATGTATGTTGTGACAATTTAAATGCATGATTCAATGTATTTTTCTTTATTTTGTACAAGTGTATATACCCTTGAGAAATACTTATCTTTCAGTTCACTGAGTCTCTGAGTCAAGGCAGGTCAAGGAACAATGAACCTTCTGGCACTACGGTTTATTTCTTGCACGCGACTCAGGACTGTGTGATGTTTCCTGACATCGTTTGAATTAAAATCCCCATTACGACTGATGTCGCTGACTTTCTCTTGGAAAACATATTTATTTTGTTTAATGAAAAACAAGATCACAGTTTACTTCTATTGTCTAGGATATTAAACAGTTCTCTCTCTACACGTCTCTGTGTTAAATTTCATTTTCAGCAGAGAAATTGGTGTTATGTTTACTTGGTAGATTGTAAACAGAGCTGAAAATGTGCATGGATCAGCAAAAATGTACCCATTTTTCGAAGGTAAATTCATTTAAAGAGATAGTGGCTATGCTGGTTAATCTGCTAAAACATATTTCCATAGAAGGAAACCTTGAGTACACTAGTAGCGCATCACACTTACTGGGGAATGTTATCTATATATCCTGACACAGCAAAAGACAGTTTTATGGAATATTATTATTATTATTATTATTATTATAGAGGTTTTATATAGCGCCAACAGTTTGCGCAGCACTTAACAAAATAAAATCTAAAATACTCTGTTGAATGCTGGCTACCTTGGTCCAACAGATATACTAAAAGAGAACACGCTAAGTTTGGCACTACGAAATCTGTCTAATCAGTCTTGGGCCTCGTTCACACCATACGTGCAGAAAAATGTATGGGAAAATACACAGATTTCACTTGCAGAAACAAGAGTCTACCTCAGTTTTCATGCACGTTTCAGTGAGTTTTATACACATTGCAGATTCCTGCACTGAAAAAGTCTGCATGTAAAACTAGTGTCGTGAACAGGGGAACATTGGCAGCTGGTGCTCAAAATTTTTGGGGGGGGTCGCAAACAAACTGAAAAATACTGAAAAAAAACATCAAATGCAGCCTCACTGTGCCCTTTAAATGCAGCCACTGGGTCATCGATTGCAGCCATTGTGCTCATCAATTGCAGCCATTGTGCCCTTCAAATGCAGCCACTGTGCCATCAAATGCAGCCACTGTGCCCATCAAATGCAGCCACTGTGCCCATCAAATTCAGCCACTTGTTCTATCAGATGCAGCCACTTGTGACATCAAAAGCAGCCACTGTGCCATCAAATGCCGCCACTGTGCCATCAATTGCAGCCACTGTGCCATCAATTGCAGCCACTGTGCCCATCAAATGCAGCCACTGTGCCATAAATGCAGCCACTTGTGCCCCATAAAAGGCAGGTGCAGCCACTTGTGCCCATCATATGCAGCCACTTGTGCCTATCATATGCAGCCACTTGTGCCCATCATATGCAGCCACTTGCGCCCACCAAATGCCGCCACTTGTGCCCATCAAAAGCTGCCATTTGTGCCCATCATATGCAGCCAGTTGTGCCCATCAAATGCCACCACTTGTGCCCATCATATGCAACCATGTGTGCCCATCAAATGCCACCACTGTGCCACTTGCCAGCTCACTGTCTGCCCGACACTTACTCCATCTTGGTGACGGGTCAGGCAGCGGGTGACGGCGGCAATCTGTGGGACGCCTCCTGTGTCCTCCATGTGTCTTTTCTCGCTCTGCTAGGTGTCCAATCAGAGCGCCTGTGCCTTCAGCCAATCAGGTAATGGGTATTAAAGGATCACTAAAGGAATTTTTTTTTTTTTGCTGAAATGACTGTTTACAGGGTATAGAGACATAAAAGTTAACTGATTCCTTTTAAAAATGATTAAAAATAGATAAAAATCAATCATATAATATGCCTCTAGTTTCACTTTCATTTTTAAAAAGGTTTTGTGTTTATGTAAGGTAGAGAGAGACAGAACAAAAACAAACAAATCCAGGGCAGTGTTTTGTTTTTAAATTGAATCCCAGGGCAGTGTTTTGTTTTTAAAATGAATCTGATTGATTCTGAGGAGTTTTAGAGACACAGCTTGGACCACAGTGAAAAGCTGCTATGAGATTTTTCATAAGGAGCCAGACAAGCAGGAAGTGTGGAGATCAGAGAAGTATTACAGCTACTTTAAAGCAAAAACGAACCATGAGAACATAAAAACAGCACTGCATTAAGGTAAAGGAAGCTATTTAGCTAAAACAAATGTTTCCTTTAGTGATCCTTTAAGTTCAGTGTTAGTGTTATTCATTTTCTTTTTTAACACACCTGGGTGGACTGCGAGTGCAAAGCTCTGAGCTATTAGATCCTAGCCTATGGCTATAATCAGGTGCTTCCAAAAAATTCCCCTGCTGCTTTATTCAGCTGCCCTTCGTCTGAAAAGGGGCCAGATGCCTGAATAGGGAGTGGCGGCGGCATGAATCTATCGAGAGGTGGTGTGACAGAGGACGCACAGCCACTGCAGGGGACATAGAGAAGAATTGTTTTCCTTGTGCCCTTGCAGAACATCTGCAGACAACTCATGTCTCTGCACATGGTGTGAACGAGACCTAAAATTTTAACTAAACACTCCTATCCTTTTTTAGTCATGGAAGCTGCCATCTTAGCTTCTGTTTGATCTGCAACTACCATGGTGCTGCACATGTGATCAGTTATGATACCAGTCATTTGAGGGTAGGACAGTACGAAAGCCCTTTGATCCTTTTAGAACAGAGGTTTGCACTGTTTTCTCCCTTCCCTTGATTCTGGCACCCAGGAATTGTGTTGGCATATAAACCAAACTGTGAACGTGCAGCTCAGTGCACATTTTGCATGGGGATTGCAAGCAAGCAGATAAGCATATTTTACTGCAGAAGAGATATTGGATGTCTCTTCTGGAATTCAAAGCCTGCATGTTCACATTTTTTTAATTATCTTTTTTAGTTCTGCTTTAAAGTAAAAAGCTCAGACATGAAATATGAACAAAGCATATCTCTGTGTAGTGGGTACTTGTCTCTATATAGGCCACTATGTGTAATTTTTGTCTGCTGCCTTGTTCCTCTGCTATTTGCATGAGTCGCTTCTGACAAGTTTTCCTGACACCAAGAGAAAAAAAGGGGACAGGGGTAGGACCTCCAACTGATTGACAGCCTCAGTTCTATTCCTGTGTGCTGTGTGAAGGCGGTTGTGTCCCTTCCATCTAACCATCTCTCAGAGCTCTCCTACTTGAGCTCTGCAAAGTGTACCTTCCTTTTTTTCTGACAGCTCAGACAAGCGTTATAAATTCTGGACTTTAAACAGATGTAGAGAAGTGAAGACCGCAAATAAACAAGTACAACTTATGTAAGAGGATTTGGTTAATCTCTGGTATCACCTATGGCCAGTCACTTCAATGAGTATATGTAATAGTTTACAAGAACAAAGAAAGGTTTCCCCCTCTGGGGTTTTCAAGGCAGCAGAAATTAACAAAATGGCAGTAAGAATGGTAGAAAACATATCATTTATTGATAGAACCCGCAAGGGTTGGACAGTTTAACGATTAAAATATAAACTCTGGTACATGATTAAAATCTCAGTACAAAAAAGTGCAAACACTATGTATCATAGAACATTGCCGGGTATTATAATGTAGATGATTACAAAATTCTCGTTGCGTTACGACCCGTCTCGGTCTTCTTCAGAAGATGTGTTTAACTGTGAGGAAAATGCATTTATTACAGAGTTCAAAAAAACATTTTGCTGTCAAAATCAGGAAATTATAGGGCATATTTACCACACAGGCTATATTGCATAAGATCACATGACCAGAGATCTTCTAAAACATCTGTCGTGCTCGCCCCCTCCTTTGGACTACAGGAGAGTTAGGCCGCCCACTAACACACAGCTCCTTTCTCTATCTGCAATGTAGAGAGCTTCCTGACTTTCCTGTAGTCCAAGGGAGAAGGCGAGCACGACAATCCACATCAGGGAGAAAGCCTTGCATTACTGTGTGGAGTTACAGACAGAAGAACAGGAAGTGAGGATTTCTCAGAAGAAATAAGGACATTTAAAAGCAAAATCAAAGGATGAGGTAAGTGAAGGAGGACTGCACTAGGGTAAAGGAAGTTATTTAGGAAAAAAATGTTTTACCTCTACAACCCCTTTAAGGTGAACTTGTTGTTTTGTCTAGAATTAACAATCTTCATACCAAACCTAGAAAATCAAAACTTCATTCCTTCAAAATAAAAGCTGTTGTATTTCACTCCTCTATATTGACTGTTACTACTGTATCTATTCTACTGCAAATGTTTGTAGCTGCTGACTTTATTTTTATTTTATTTTTTAAAGCCGGACCTCCGCTTTAACCTGTTTTTATATACCATTTTATCTTAACCACTTAAGGACCGCCTACTGCACATTTACGTCGGCAGAATGGCACGGCTGGGCACATCAACGTATATATACGTTGATTTTAGTACCCAGCCGTGGGTCGCGGGCGCGCGCCCGCGACCTGGTCCGAAGCTCCGGGACCGGGACCACGGGATTCGCGAACCCGATCGCCGCTGGAGTGCGGCGATCCGTCCCTGGAGCGGAAGAACGGGGAGAGCCGTGTGTACACACGGCTTCCCCGTGCTTCTCTGTGGCCGCAGCATCGATCGCGTCATCCCTGTAATAGGGGGACGCGATCGATGACGTCACACCTACAGCCACACCCCCCTACAGTTGTAAACAAACACACTAGGTCACACATCCCCTACAGCGCCACCTGTGGTTAACTCCCAAACTGCAGCTGTCATTTCCACAGTAAACAATGCAATTTAAATGCATTTTTTGCTGTGAAAATGACAATTGTCCCAAAAATGTGTCAAAATTGTCTGAAGTGTCCGCCATATCGTCGCAGTCACGAAAAAAATCGCTGATCGCCGCTATTAGTAGTAAAAAAAAAATAATTAATAAAAATGCAATAAAACTATCCCTTATTTTGTAAACGCTATAAATTTTGCGAAAACCGACCGATAAACGCTTATTGCGATTTTTTTTACCAAAAATACGTAGAAGAATACGTATCGGCCTAAACTGAGGAAAAAAAAAGTTTTTTTATATATTTTTGGGGGATATTTATTATAGCAAAAAGTAAAAAATATTGAATTTTTTTAAAAATTGTCGCTCTATTTTTGTTAATAGCACAAAAAATAAAAACCGCAGAGGTGATCAAATACCACCAAAAGAAAGCTCTATTTGTGGGAAAAAAAGGACGCCAATTTTGTTTGGGAGCCACGTCGCACGACCGCGCAATTGTCAGTTAAAACGAAGCAGTGCCGAATCGCAAAAAGGGGCAAGGTCCTTTACCTACATTTTGGTCCGGGTCTTAAGTGGTTAAAGAATCACTAAAGGAAATATTTTTTCCTGGTGCCTCCATGGCAACATACCTGTGACAAGCTCCGCCTTGGCTCCTCCCTCAGGACTAGTGAATATTATAAAAGAGTTGGTTAGCACAGCGCCCACATTCTCCTTTCTTTCCTCATACCTCATGGCAGTGAATTATGGTCGTTTGTCCTTACCTCCTGCATTCGGCAGCTTCCGTCCGGGTTCAAGCCTCTCCCGGACGCGGTCCCTTCTCTTGGGCAGCTAAACGCGCTTATAAGGTAGGGAGTCCCTTCTGTAGGATCTTTTGGGACAAGCAGTTTGTCTCTTAACCAAGAGCTCTATCTGCACGATTGTTTAGGCATTTGCTCAGTTTTGGCAACAGAGGTAGCAGCCATTCCTGTGTTTCTTTTTTTTTTTTTGTTGTTTGTTTGTTGTTCCAGGTTCCCCCAAACTTTCCTTTACTCTGGTCTTCCCCCCCTTTACCTTTCTAGTCCCCTGTAGCTTTCCAGCTCCTTAGGAGCCGCGCTCGCTCGGCGGCGGCGTTTTATTTACTTTCGGCGTCTTTCGTCGCATTCTGCGCATGCGCCTGCGGTGCGCGTCTTCCGGGTTCTCGTCCCGTCGGTCGGCGCATGCGCGGTGGATCCGGAGGTCGCAGTGGCCATTTTGGATAAGGGCAGAGTGACGCCCTTCGCCCACAGAACGTCAGGCACAAGACTGAGGCACTCTTCGCTTCCCTTGATCCATCCAGTGACCTCAGTGAGACGCCCAGAGGCTGCAGGAGGAACTACACATTCAGAAAGCTCCAGGGAAATGGTCACTTTTCTTCAGGTAAGTAAAGGTAAAAATATATATATTTCTTTTTTTCAGGTGGATATGTGTACTTAAATATAAAAGAAAAAGAAATATAGGTTAAATAGAAATTTTAACAATATTAAAAGGATGAATACACAAATAAAATTAAAATATATATTTGTGTTTTTCGGGAACTTATAAAAAAAAAAAATAAAATAAAAAATAAAAATAATAATAATAATAAATAAAATCGCACCATTTATTCAAAGATAAACTCCCCTTAGCCAATTTAGGATCTGATCACTTCTCTATTTTTTTCTTGGCTGCTACTTCTGCTAAACCACCCAGCATGAGCACTTCGCCGCCTGTACAAAGATCCTACTCTACAGTTGAGGTAAGGACCTACGTCCAGGTAAGCTTACAGATCTGAAAAAAAAAAAAAAAAAGAGTGCACTGAGGCTGTTACCTTTTTCAGCCCTGTACGCCAGAAGACGTCTAAGAGGACCTCAAGGCGACATGAGGACTATGGCGACTCTAGTCCCAGTAGAGACGGGTCGTCCAGGCATGGAGATCATAGGAGTGGCAGAAAATAAACGCCGTCACTCACGCTCTTTGAAGACGAGATCTCTGAGATGTCAGGCCCGTGGAGCTACCCCATTTCCAGATAAGCTGATCTGGCGGAGTTGCCCACTAGGCACAGGGCCAAGGCCTGCAAATGGTGGACCTACTTAAATACACAGTAGAGAATTCCCTTGCGGAATTGGGCCCCACAATGCCCCTGCAACAACCGGCATTTCCTACTCTGGAGTAATCGGCTGAGGCATCCATTTCCGGGCCATCTTCAAGTGAAATCTCGCCCGACACCTGCCTCTTCCTTTAAGCATCAGGAAGAGAATGCTATCTCAGGGCACCTCTCTGATGACCTGGAGTCCTTTGTTTTGTTTTCACTACGGTCCAGCCTTATGTGCAGGCGGTAAAACAAGCGATCGGCTGGGAAGAGACTGACACAGAAGTCTAAATCGTGCTTCCCCTTTCTCCTCCAAATTTCCTTTTCCCTCATGGGCAAAATCAGGAATGTCATTGAGAAAGAGTGGAAGAGGACGGGGAGAGAATTCTCCATTGTTCGAATAGGAGAGCTATATCTCCTCAAAGGCCGTTTCCGCAATGCTCTAAAGCCATCCAGTAGTCGGTGTAACGGTGGTAAAGTTGGCAAAGAACGTCACATTGCTTATGGAAAACTCGGCTTCACTTCGGCAGAAGGTTGGATCTTGATCTCCCACCAGATGGTGGGCAACGCTTGTAAGCCTGCGATGGCTCTGACATCAATGTTCAACTCCCTATACGCCTGGACAGATGTTATAGAGTGTGCAATCCAACTGGATATCCCAAGGGGAAAATCACCAGGGCCTTAGATGAGCTAGAGCTCTCAGCAGATCTTATTGGTGAAGCCGCGATCGATTCATTTCTATGCTCCCCTGGGTCAATGCTCCACATAGTTATGGCCAGACGGGCCTTGTGACTGGAACCATAGTTAACAGATATTGCCTCAAAACAGAGACGGTGCAAGATATCTTCTGACGGGAAAGCCTTGTTTGGGGAGAAATTGGATAAGGCCATCTCTCGCATCAATGGCGGGAAATTAGGCCTGTTACCCCAAAACAGACGACCCAGGTGCTCCAGGTCATTCGCACCAAGTCTTTTATACTCCAAGGACCACAGACAGTCCAGACAGAAGAAAGGCTGTAGGCAAAGCTAGAGAAGCAAGCAATCCACCTTTCTCAAGACCCGTATACGGAAGCTCATGCCTACCCCCCCACAGGATTCTGCTAAATCCTTTTTTCATCCCAAGGGGGGGCCAGACTCAAGTACTTCGTGAGGATCTGGGTACAAGGTGCAGGGATCCGTGGGTAGTCTTCACAGTTAAAAATGGTGACTTCTAGACTCCCCCTCCAAAATAAATAAATAAATACAACTTTTTTTTTTTTCCGACAAGGGTGTCGAGGTTCCCCAGAAAATCAGAAGCACTACAGCGATTTCTTCCCTCCTGTGCAGGAACAGAAAGCAGTGGTTCCAGTACCTCTATCAGAAAGATTTTACTCCACCCTGTTTCTAGTTCCCAAGAGAAACGAAGGTTCGAGACCCTTGATAGACCTGAAGAGTCTAACTCCCTAAAATCTTCCTAGGAAATTCTAAATGGTTTCGCTACAAACGATTGTTCGTTTATTCCAACCGAGGCATCGGATGTTATCAATAGACTTGCAGGATGCTTACCTGCATGTACCTGTACTACCTCCTCTCCAGAAATATCCAAGGTTTGCAGTGGGGCATGTACATCTTCAATTTTGAGCCTTCCCATTCGGCCTTTGCACATCACCAAAAGTCTTTACGAAGATCCTAATTGCTATCATAGCCCCTCTAAGAGAATTAGGACTCTGAAGTATACCACTACAGGGGTGACCTTCGTCCCCTGGTGAAGAATCCAGCCCAATTAGTGGAACAGAACAGTACAGTATACTTCCCGCCCCAAAGGTAAAGTCCACTATTTGACAGATGAAGGGAGTCAGTGTGGCATCCTACCTGTGGGCATTGAACTGTCTGAGCCTAATAGGTCAGATGTCGTCATGCATCACTATGGTATTGGCATTCAAAACATTTCCAGCCAGAGTTTTTGAGGCGGCAGAACAGACCGTATCTATCTCAACCCATACACCTGACGACCCTGATGCCCAGGAGTCTACATTGGTGGATGGAGAAATGCACACTTAGGAAATCACATCACATCAGGACATGTCAACTGGATCACAACCACTACCGATACCAGTGCAGCCAGTGGGGGCTCACACTAAATCCAGACCTCAGGTCAGGGAAGATGGTCCTTCCATACAACATGCCTGGTATCGAATATCGAAATTCGAGGTACAGGCAACCCAGGGCTGCAGTGTCTTATAGACACCGACAAAAAGGAACGAACAGCAGGACCTGCTGAGGGAAGTGGAAACAATAATCCTTTGGGCGGAAAGGAATCTAAAGACCTAAAAGCAGCCTATCTGCCCAGTCATCTCAACTCAAGAGCCATCCACCTATCTCAAGGGTTCGTTGATTCCAAAGAATGGTTTCTGCACCAAAGATTTCAACTACATAGTGGACCAGTGGGTCCCCTCGTGCCGGACCTATTTGCAACAGCATTCAATTCCAAGATTTCAAAGTTCGTCACGAGGCCTCCTCATCCCCAAGCGGAAGCAGTAGATGCGATCTCTGCAATCGAGTCTATGCCTTCTCTATGCCTCTATGCCTTCTCTCCAAGGGCCTCTCATTACAAAGCGCCTGTGAAGCCTCATGGTAGAAACCATGACGGTGATAGCAGTCCTACCGCACTGACTGACATCCTTGGTTTCCTACAACAATGTACCTAAATACCCAGCCTTCAGTCAGGGTTCCAATAATACCTTTCTCCCATCATAGGTACGTCGCACCCATCCAATTCCCCACAGGTTGGACCTTCACATCTGACAGATGAAAGGGAAAGGTTCCAATCCCTATGGTGTCCCAACAAAGTTATCGCAACCCTGCTCAGGGCAAGAAAGCCATCCACAAACAGTTTATATGATAGACTTGCATGGTTGCGTTGGTGATAGGGTTGGGAAGGGACTCGAGTCCGTCCGGTGCAACCACAAACAAGGTGCGGAACAAGTTCTGGGCCTTCATGATCTGCAGAAGCTGCGTTACAGATTTTCCATCATCCTCTCAAATTCTGAATGCTTGCAGGCAGGCTTAGACCTAGGTCTTGCTTGAATACACTAAGGGTGCAGGTAGCGACAATTTCAGCAGCAACCAGTTAAAATGAACAGAGGATTCATTAACAATCCAATTTTTCAAAGCCGTCAAAGTTCGGACCAGCAACTAAACAATCTTTTCCACTCGGGACCTTGCTATCATCCTAGAGTCCTTAGCCAATCCACCTCTTGCCTCTTCGGAGTCAGCATCGCTTTGGAATCTAACCATGCAGCTATCTTTTCTTTATAGCCATAATCTCTGGCAGACACGTTTTCAGAACTCCTAGATTTAGGAGCGGATTATAATCCTATCATATGCTATCCTGACAGAGTGGAACTTGGACCTGTACGGGGATCTAGCCCCAAGGTCATAGCATCCTCAAACATGTCAAAAACTTGGACGCCTCCAACATTTTCAAGACAGGACACAGGTTCCCTTCACGAGCTGAAAATTGCCTCCACTTTCAGATACCATCCGCAGGCTACTTCCCATTAAAACGTTACTGCACTTAGATTGGGTGCATCCTTGTTTTCTTTGTCTACCATCCACAGGCTACGACATCCTTCAGGGACACTACCAGGTTGTTTGTAATCCCCTAGGTCGAAAAACAAAGGCAGAGAGGCGTCAGCAAGAACGATTGCCTTGTGGCTCGTCCACAAGGTGTACAGGGCAAAAGGACTGCGATCCACTTTGGCAGTCTGGACACACTCCACCAGAGCGGTCTCTGCCTCTTGGGCAGCAAGAACGAGTGTGTCAATTGAAGCTATTTGCAGGGCAACGACTGGGGCGTCCCAACATACGTTTCGGGAAAATGCACCGAGTGGAGCTCTTTTCATCGGCGGAGTTCGGCAGACAGGCGGTTAATAGGCCTGTGTTTCTTCTTTAAATGATGATAATAAACTCTTTAATAAACCTCTAAGCATCATCCCACCCATCTCAGCTAGTTATTTGTCACAGGTATGTTGCCATGGAGGCACCAGGAAAACAGAAAATTGTACCATACTTACCGTAATTTTCTTTTCCTGGTGCCTATCCATGGCAACATACAATCCCACCCTCGGTATTCTATATTACGGAGAATGTGGGGGCTGTGCTAACCAACTCTTTTATAATATTCACTAGTCCTGAGGGAGGAGCCAAGGCGGAGCTTGTCACAGGTATGTTGCCATGGATAGGCACCAGGAAAAGAAAATTACGGTAAGTATGGTACAATTTTCTGTTTTTTTAGTTAAATAGCTTCCGTTACCTTACTGCAGTACTGGTTTCATGTCCTTATTGTTCATTTTTGCTTTGAAGTTGCTGTAATCCTGCTCTGTTCTCCACACTTCCTGCTTGCACTACGCTGACGTAACGCGGAGTGGCAAGTACCGTATTCCCTAAGTAAATGCGCTCCAAGATGCGCCTGCGTCGCGTAAAATCATCGGCGTAATCCGGCGCAACAACGAAGTGGGAGGGAAGTGGGCGTGTTGCATTGTAATGAAGCGTGACCCCATGCAAATGCAGGCCGGGACGAACGGAGCATGCGCCGTGACGTGGATAACCCGCGCCGTGACGTGGTTGACCCGCGCCGTGACGTGGATGCCTTCTGCGCATGCGCAAAGCCTCCCTACGATTCGCAGGCGCAGGGTATATAATGCGGCCACACATGCGCCCGTGCAGCGCAAACGTTTTCCATTTTCGGGATTGTGACGGCCAAAGTTTGTGCAGGACAAAATGACAAGTGTTGTTAAGGAGAGGAGGAAGAAAAATTTCTCCCCAGAGGAGAGGGCCATTGTTGTGAGGGCAATGGAGAAGTATGATTCGCGGCTCCATGGTGCTGACAGTGCCCGGACCAGCAAGTCCCGGAGGGATCAGATCCTAATGAAGGTGGCGTGCCAAGTCAATGCCCTTTCTCATGAGGTCCGGATACCGCAGGACATTCAAAAGAAAATGAATGACCTGCGGCGTCTCGTGAAGGGCAAGCTGGCTGCCATAGCTCGGCATGCCAGGGGCACTGGAGGGGGCCCACCCTGCACCGTCCGCCTGACTGAGGAGGAGAAGGTGGTTGCCCGCTGCCTGCAGACGGAGCAGGTTGAGGGAGTTGGGGGCTATGAGTCCCAAAAGCCAGCCCTGAGGACAGGTAAGTGTGTTTTATATTCTATCTGTTGTGTAGCATGTGTGGGGGTGGAAGGGAACATGTGCCAAGTGTGTGGGTCAACCAACATGGGCATCTTTTGTGTCATCCACAGATGTGCAGGAGGGAGCGGGGCCATCTGTTGCTGCCAGGGCCCGTCAGGATCCATCCCCCGAGCATCCAGTCCCTCTGGCTGCCCCCCTGGAACAGGACTTGGAGGGAAGTGGGCACACCTCAACGGAGGAGGTGGTTGAGGAGGATGTCGTAGTCCAGGACCAAGACCTATACGTTGTTTTGAAGGAGGATGATGGGTTGCCCGGACCAGCCCAGGCTATCCCCCCATCTTTATCGAACCCCTCAGTGTCCCCCCCCAACCTCTCCAGTCCCTCTGTTCCCCCCCCTCATCTCCGGCCCCTCAACATCCTTGCCTTATGCCCGGTCCCCTGCCACTCCCCGGAAGGCGCCGTGCAAGACCAGGGGTGTTCATAAGGTCCTGCCGGAACAGCTGGCCAGACAGCAGGACCAGCAAAATCGGCATCTGTCAGAGGTCGTGGAGGAGATGAGGCGCCTGGCCGACAGCCTGGCCTCTTTGGGACACCTTACAGATGCCATCCAAGACCTTGCTGGCAACAGCGCAGCAACGCTGACCAGCCTGGGGGAGCTGCAGGCGACCACCTCCGACCTTGTAGGGGAGGTTCATGCCCTGCGCCTTGCAGTCGAGGAGCAGACTGCTGTGCAGACACGCATAGCGGTTGCCCTGGAGGGCATGCAGGCAGCCAGGGAGGGACGTAGGGATGCTCCTCCACCTGCTACCCCACCCCCCCACCCCCCCACATGTGTGCAATCAATGGCCCCGATGGTGCCTGGGAATCCGTCAATTCTGTAGAAATCTGTCATTGCCTTCTGCCGCAGTTGCTCAGTGGTGGGTCTGATGATGTGGTGGGACATGCATATGAGGATTGCAGGGATAACCTGGTGCAGACATCTGCTTATGCTGGTTTGTGACATCCCAGCCGCCACTCCACTTGTACGCTGGAATGATCCACTGGCCAGGAAATGGAGTGTTGCCAGGACCTTCACCAGTGGCTGCAGTGCATGTGAGCGGTATGTCTGGCTGGTGATGTCATCCTGCAGGGCTGTGGTTAGTTCCAGGATGGCAGCAGGGCTGAATCTGAAGATGCGATACACCTCCTCGTCCCCCATGCCAAAGAGGCTCATGCGCGCTCGGTAGATCCTCTCACGTGCCCCCCTCCTCCTCATTCTATGCTCCTCTTCCTCTGCATACATTAGTAGTGATAAGACCATGGCTGCCCCTGGCATGTTGGCATACGAATGTGTTGTCCAGTAAGTGTGATTGCTCAGCTCGTCCGTTATGGTGCTGCTGTAGTTGCTCTCCAGCTGACTTGCACACGGTCTTGAGCAAAGTTACCCGTGCTTTTATGAGGGGTATGTTTACTCAAGGCTTTCGTGTTACACGCACCACGAGTAGCCAACGCCGAACGCGCGTAGTTTCGGGAATCCGCGCATCTCCCTCATTTGCATATTTGCATGCTAATTCAATGGGAACTGAATATTTACAATGCGTAACTATGCACCTACGCCGCGCTAGCTTAAAGCATTTTCGCCGCTCAGACGAAAAAGATTTTCGTATGTGGTTCTGTGTTTACCGCGCATCGATACGCAGGCGCACATTTACTATTACGCCGCGCAAATCCATTGACGCAGGCGTAGCGCCGCTGAGAATCTGGCCCTTCGTTTTTTAGACATGCTGAAAAACTACGTTTTTTTTAATGCTGAAAAATGATCGTGTGTACACGGCATTAAAATGGTTGGAAGCTGAGCCTAAGATGTCTTATTTTCTTTTTTTTTTAACAACAGCTTTATTTTCAAAAGGTGTTTGCAGGCAAATTGACTTTGGGGGTGGGGGACTTCAGTAATGTGATTCTTATTTTATTTTTTTGGAAGCTTTTATCGATCAATAATTTTTTTATTCAATTTTTCAGTATTTTAAATACATAGTAAAGTAGCCAAAAATAAAATAGAGAACGACTATGCTCCTTAAACATAGCAATGCAAGTAATGCATTTAAATTAATTAACATAATGTAGTAGTTCAGCTCCAAATGCCCTATAAGATCACACCCGAAGTAATAATAATAAAGTAAAGTATAAATAAAGTATAAGAATAAAGTAATTACCCAAATTGTTGGAGATACAACAAAACTTCAGCTTAGCCTATTATATGGAATGCAGTTTACAAAAAGGACACAAGATGTCGCTAGTGCTCAATGATATGCTATGCTATGTATACTCTATGATGTGTTGTATTTTCCTGCCCACGGTGATGTACTTGTTGGTTTTCTTTTTCCTGCTTGTGAGCTGTGTGTGTTCTACTTATTATAAAGTTAGATAACAGACTGGGTTTACAATGACATAACAACTATCCAAGGAGACCATAGTTTATAGAATTTTTGAACACAGCCCCTGTGTTGGTATATTCATTTTTCTTTTCAAGGCTTTTTGGACCACTGAAGAAATGTTGGTGGAGTAGGAGACAACCATTTCTGAGCTTTCATTTTAAAACTTTAAAAAGTAAACGTATGATTATACATATACGCATCAGAGATAAGATATTCCTCGGATATGATACTTAAAAATCCAGTTTTAGGCTCCTTAGAATCCTGGTCATGTGTACAGGATTTTAAAGATAGTGATAATTAAAATAGTGGAATAACCTGAAGAGCTTCGGTCCACTGCTTCTCATTAAGGGCCCAAACCCCCCTTCAGCCCATCATGAATGCTGCTGCCAGATTTATCCACCTTACAAATCGCTCAGTGTCTGCTACCCCTTTCTGCCAATCACTCCATTGACTTCAACTCACCCAACAAATTAAGTTGAAAATACTAGCAATAACTTACAAAACCATCCACAATCCTGCCCCCAGCTACATCACTAACCTAGTCTCAAAATACCAAGCAAATCGTCCTCTTTGTTCCTCCTAAGACCTCCTTCTCTCTAGCTCCCTTGTCACCAACTCCCATACCTCCAGGACTTCCCCCAAGGCTCTCCCATTTTTTGGAATTCTATCCACTTTTAGGTGATCACAGAAAACTTTTTTCTTCAGTGAAGTCTATCTTGCCCTTACATAAGAACTGTACTTTTATTTTCTCCATCAGCGTATACACCACATTTATTTCCTTTTGTATCACTCGACCCTCCCTCTTAGATTGTAAGCTCTAATGATCAGGGCCCTATGATTCCTCCTGTATTGAATTGTATTGTAAGTGTACTGTCTGCCCTAACGTTGTAAAGCGCTGCTCAAACTGTTGACGCTATATAAATCCTGTATGATAATGATAATAAAAAATCCAGTTTCCAGCTCCCATCACACGCCAAATGGACTCTGGCACTATTTTCAGTCATAAGTGTTGAAATAAAGATCCCCTGTGATACCCTTCTTTGTCAATGTTGTTGATGCAATCATTTTTAACACTCAAGATCAATTATGCCTCAAGAGAACAGTGTGAGATTGCACCTGTAGGGCATGGTGGAGCTGCAAACATATGAAAAATTATTTTTGTAGGTAACTGAAATTGTTCTGTTAGAGACTGAAGAGAAAGCAAAGTATAATTTTTAAATAACCGGTGGAGGAATAGGATGCCAGCTTGTTTCCATCTCTCAAATCCCTTCAATTTTGATAGTTCAGGAAAATATTCACGATTACTAATTGGGGCATATTGAGCATACCAAGAATGTTCAGTAAACATTTGGATGGTCAGCCAGAGCTTATGAATAAAAAAAATCATAGGGAATTGCTATTAGATGTGAAAATGCCCAGCTTCCAATAAAGATATAAGGTTGTGTTGTGGAAAATGGGCAATAAGCAATCTCTGAATAGGATCCCTTAAATTTGGAAGGTCCATTTTAAATGGTGACAACAGTGGAAAATGCCTTGACAATATGCATCAAAACAGAAGCTTATAGGTTCCCCTGGAAGAGCATGTGAAATGGTGATCTACAAGCAGGACATTTGGGAGACAGGGACATAATGTCGTCTCCCCATAACACAAAGCGCTAAAACAAAGAGCTTAAGGCCCCTTTTACACGTCTCAGAGGAGTCCACCAGCTCTTGCCAGCTCAGCGGAAGATCTCTCCGCAGATCTCCACTAAGCCGACGGATGACAAGTCCATCTCTGCTCACTGAGCAGGGAGGGGCTTGTGCAACAAATGGAAAAAGAAAATATGAACAGCCGCACTCCAAAAAACCTAACGGTTGACTTAATTTAAAAAAGGAAAAATGCACTACAAGTCACAGCACACCACACGGGAGTAAAACAGCTGACACGTTTCGCACTATAAATTAGTGCTTAATCATAGTGAGGGCTTGTGCAGCACCGCTGTCTCCTATGGAGAGATCTGATGAAAACAGACAGCATGTCTGTTTTTATCAGATCTCACCCGATCCGCCATGGACGGATGGGGACGTATCGCCATCCGTCTGATTTTGGGGCATCGGATGGGGTCGCATGTCAGCGGACATGTCTCGGCTGACATCCATGACACCATAGGATTGTATGGAGCGGCTGTTCGGGTCCGCCGACAAAACTGACAGACAAAACTGTATGTGACAGGGACCTAATATTCGTATAACTGAGGGATGTAGATAATGGGGAGGGATAAGGGGTATGATCCACTCCCTCCTTCTCAGTAACATGCAGTGGGTGTTTGGTAGTCATCTGTGATCCAGGTCTGATTTGTTTTATAAAAAATCAGGTTCTCAATCACAAACCCCCCCTGCTGTGCTAAAGGTCCTCTCTGATATGACATGTGCTGTATAGAAGTACCAAAATTGTATATTAGGTTGTCTCCAACCAGTGATACATTCTTGACACCCATTATACCATTGATATCAATACTTGTAAGTGTTGTAGTTTAAACTTTGCCATCCCTGCCATGTTTACTTAACCAGGGTAGAAACAGCCTTCCAAGGACAAAAAATGAACATAATTAAAATGATAAAAAATGTAAATCTGTAATGACCAATTTAAAAAAATAGAATTTTTCACATCATGAAAAAAATGGTTGTGTGTACGCGGCATTAGAATCAACGGATAATTTGGAGGGTAGGACTGGTCGTGTTGGCAGAGGCATGGTGGGATTTGAGGAAGTGGAGGAGGAGGTGGTGGAGAAAATGGAAGTGAAGGAGGAGAAGGTGGTGGAACAAAAGGAAGTGAAGATGAGAAGGATTAACCACTTAAGACCCGGACACTTACGCTGCTAAATGACCCAAGGTGTTTTTACAATTCGGCGCTGCGTCGCTTTAACAGACAATTGCGCAGTCGTGCGACGTGGCTCCCAAACAAAATTTGCGTCCTTTTCTTCCCACAAATAGAGCTTTCTTTCGGTGGTATTTGATCGCCTCTGCGATTTTTATTTTTTGCGCTATAAACTAAAATAGAGCGACAATTTTGAAAAAAATCACTATTTTTTTACTATTTGTTATAAAAAAAATCAAATAAACTAAATTTTAGTAAAACATTTAGGCCAAAATTTATTTAGCCACATGTCTTTAGTAAAAAAAAAAATCGTAATAAAAAAAATAGCTACCTAGCGGGAACAGCGACACTAATACAGCGATCAGAAAAATGATCGCTTAGTGACGCTGGCAATAGGGAGTGAAAGGGTTAACTAGGGCGGTGATCAGGGGGTTAAAACTTTATTAGGGGGGGTGGGGGGGCTATCCTGAACCTAACACTAACTGTTTTTTACAGTGCCTGTCACACTGACACTAAATGCAGTGATTAAATCACTGCATTCAGTAACACTGTGACAGGGGGGTGGGGGGGGCGATCACAAGGGGTTAATATGCCTATGTGAGTGTGTGTCAGTGTTGTGTTGGTGCACACTTACTTGGCATGTCTTCTCTCATCAGCAGCGCTGGGAAACAGCGCTGCGATGAGAGAAATGATCATTTCCTCCTTCCTGTGTAAACACAGGAGGAGGAAGTGACAGGCTGGGAGCGCGCTCCCATTGGCTGGGAGCGATCGCGGGGGGGGCGGAAAACACGGACATCCGCCCGCTCGTCGGCGATCGCTCCCAGAGCCAGGGGGACCGCCGCACGCCGCGGAGGGGGTCCCGATGGGACCCCCGAACCGCACTAAGGCGAGGACGTAAATTTACGCCCTTGTGCCTGTACGAGCCATGTTGTGGACGTACATAGGCGTGCGGGGGTCCTTAACTGGTTAAGAGGATACAGCAGCAATGCTTGCCACCTACTACCTCTGCACACTACACCTATACCTTTCTTTTTCGACTTGGGCAACCATATACGCTTATTGTAGAAGAATATAAATTGGCCTAAATTAATGAATACATTTGTTTTTTAAAAACATTTTTGAAGATATTTATTATAGTAAAAATTCAAATAATATTGGGGGTTATTTACTAAAGACAAAGTGCACTTGGAAGTGCAGTCGCTGTAAATCTGAAGGGTAGATCTGAAATGAGGGAAAGCTCTGCTGATTTTATTATCCAATCATGTGCAAGCTAAAATTCTGTTTTTAATTTTGTTGTCTTGCATGTCCCCCTCGGATCTACAGCGACTGTACTTCTAAGTGCACTTTCAGTGCAATTTCAAGTGCATTTTGCACTTGTAGTTTGCACTTGTAGTGCAAAGTGGATTTGCCTTTTGAAAATAACCCCCATTGCTTTTCTTTTTCAAAATTGTTGCTCTTTTTTTGTTTATAGCGCAAAAAATAAAAACCACAGATGTGATCAAATTCCACCAAAAGAAAGCTCTATTTGTGGGAAAAGGGGGTGCAAATTTTGCTATAGGTTTTCCCCAGGCCTGACTATAATGAAATAAAAAAAATATATAATTAGCTCTTAAATGCCTGGAAAGAAAAAACTGGAAAAGCAAAGAAACTGTAGAATTTCCTCTACTGAGTGCACCCAAACCACTGCATGAATGCCACAGTATAAAACAATGTAAATACATACGAGAATAAAAATGAAAACATTTAAAATAAAGAACTAAAAACAAGAAACATTATTTGGCAATGGGTATCTCCCACTCTGGGGATAAATCCAGGCCTCAAAATGTCAATTAGATTATACAGGGAGGGGTTGCAAAGCAAAGAGTGGGACACCCCACTGTACTTGGAGGGGTGTTATAGTGTAACTTTTTTTGGAGCTCCAAATGGCAGTGTTGCAGCAACACTGTCTATCAACAGTACAATATTTGTGGCTATTCTCTCAGATAATAAAACCTGTCTTTTCCCTTTCTATTTGCTGCCTTTGCAAGTGATTGCATACTGACTCAAAGGAAGCCAATTAACATGAAGGGCCAGATTCAGGTAGATGGGAGCATCTTTGCTCTGGAGTAACGCATCTCATTTGCGTTACGCTGCTGAAATTTTAGGAGCAAGTGCTGTTATTCAGGAAGCACTTGCTCCTAAAGTTGCGGCAGCGCATCGCAAATGAGCCGGCGGAATTCAAATTGGGCGGGTACGGGGCGTGTAGTATTCTAACTAAGCGCGATCCCGCCGCCAACGTACTGAGCATGCGTCGAGTGTCCAAACATCCCCGTGCGCATGCTCCAAATTCTGTGAATGAACGTCAATGACGTCACATTCCCATTCATGAACTTTTTACGCAAGCGACGTGATTTTTTTTTTTCCCGACGCGATGACTACGCCTATACCTAACATAGGATATTCCAACCCCATGTAGGTATATCTATGCGCCGCGTATCCCGTCCGGAAACGTCGTACCGTCATTGCGTCGCGCCGGAATTCGATCGTGAATTGCCGATTTCCGCTCATTAACATATTTTTTGACCGTAAATCGGCGGGAACGCCCCCGGCGCCATTTTTAAGTTGAAGTAACGATGCGATGGCGAAACTCAGTTACGCTGCTCGCATCGGAGCTTCAACCCGGCGTTTCTTGTTTTCTGGTTACAGAAAACAGAAACGCCGGCTCAAAGTCACAGTTAGGCTGGCGGATCACTGGATCCGCCAGCCTAACTGTTCCTGAATCTGGCCCGAAGTCTACATGTTTGGAATAATTAGGATTAGGATTGGAGGGGGTTCAGGCTGTAGTTTGGAAGTGGTTTTGTGTACTCTATTTTGACATTCTGTTAAATGGTTTAGACACACTGTGGTTTGTACACACTCTGTTTTAAAATTATTTTGCCACTGGCTAATATTTACAAAACTGAGGGCTTTATCGTTATTTTTTAAAGAGTAATATTTGCTATAGCTTTTACTGCAAGAGAAGCTTCAGAATGAAGCTGAATATTGCAGCAAAAAAAAAAGCTGGATTTGTTATGTTATAGTTTAATGGGCCATTCGTTATTATTTTATTTTTTGCTGGACTTTCGCTTTAAGTTTTTTGTGTGTATATGTGCACTTTAAAGATTGCTGGTTGGTAGAAACATTTTTATTTTCTGCAAATGTATATTTCTGTATAATGTAACACATCTAGAATGCATCTATGAATACATTAAAGCTACTTACAGGTACAGGTACTTAGATGACAAATGAATATAGGCTATTGCATGTCTGCTTATATAATACCTCTATGTAAACGTGGCAATTACAATACAAATGGATCATGGTAGCAGGGGGTGAAGCATAGCTGTCTCATTGTTAATAATTGGCTGCTAAAGTAGTTCACCTTGATGTAAATAATCTTATCAATGTGTTGAAGCCCAATTCAGGGAATTAGATAAAATCTATCCTTGCAGCCAGCCCACCCCCCACCCTAGGCATTACAGAAACAGGCAAAAACAGGTAGTATTGATTAGCCTAACTCTTGCAGGCTCTGGTGCTCGCTTCTTCTCCCTGAAGCGATTGATTAATGGTCCCTTTACATCATGGGTGCGCAAATTGTGGCCCTCCAGCTGTTGCGGAACTACAAGTCCCATGAGTCAATGCAAAGCTGACAGTTATAAGCATGACTCCCAAAGTCAGAGGCATGATGAGACTTGTAGTTCCGTAACAGCTGGAGGGCCACAGGTTGAGGACCCATGCTTTACATCATCACGTACATCGAGCGGCCTATTAATCCTGCATTGTATGCAAAGGAGGCGGGATTGCGACTGCAGCCAAGATCACCTTATGGAGGAAATTTTGAAGGACTGGTCGCACCGTTGGAGCAAGGATTAGGGTAATTATTACTGCAGCCAAAATCACCTTATGGAGGAAATTTTGTAGGACTGGTCGCACCGTTGGAGCAAGGATTAGGGTAATTATTACTGCATATCCATGTACCCCTAGACTTTACAAGCAATTAATGTTTGCAGTGCAGGTTGCACCTCTGCAACAGTAGATTTTTGCTGTGCCTGGAGTTGGACTTTAATGGTTTAAAAACAATGGGCCAGATTCAGAGAGCCATTACGCCTGTCTAACTGGTGTTAGACAGGAGTACTTTCAAATTACACGCGCCGTATCACTAGTTTGAATCCTCAAACCATGATACGGCGGCGTTGGGCTTCGATCTGACAGGCTTACGTCTTCGTACGCCTTCGGATCTACGCTGCAATCTTTTTGCGGCCGCTGGGTGGAGTTTGCGTCGTTTTCAGCGTCGGGGTATGCAAATGAGCTTTTTCCGGCGATCCACGAAGTTACGAGCGTCGTTCGCAATCGCGTACGTCATTTTTTCGCTACGTAAAGTTAAACCAGCTATTAGCTGGTCTAACGTTACGCGGCCCATGTTAAGTATGGCCGTCGTTCCCGCGTCCACTTTCAATTAATTTTTTATTTTTTGCGTAAGTCGTCCGGGAATAGGAATGTCCGTAAACGACGCTACGACGTGATTTCGCGCAATGCACGGCGGGAAATTTCTGAACGGAGCATGCGCAGTTCGATCGCCGCGGGGACGCGCTTAATTTAAATGCCTCACGCCCCCTAATCGCGTAGTTTGATTCCGCCGGGAGAAATACACTACGCCGCCGTACCTTACGGGCCAAAATCTCTCTGAATTCCTCCTAGAGCCAGGTAAAGTACGGCGGCGTAGAGTATCTCTGATACTCTGCGGGAATCTAATTCTTTCTGAATCTGGCCCAATGTCTTTGTACAGTTTGTTATACATACAATGTGCCATATGTGCTAATTGAATACTTAGGCTCTGCTGCCTTCATTACAGTAGAAAATAGTTATGCTTAACTGCTCCTTCTTAAAATGCAAGTCTATGAGTTAGCTGATTCATTAAAACAATGCACTCCATATGGGACTAAAATTATATCTCAACATCTGTTAAACAGCTAGGTAGAAGCACCGTAGCAGCTAATTTGATCTATTTTGAATGGCTGGTGTACAAATCTCCATGTTTATTACTATTATTAAAAAAATAAGCATATGAAATTGTGAAAGTCACATATTAATTACATATTATAACACAATTTTTTAAAAACATGTGCTCAATGAGAATACACTATACTTATCCTTTAAGATAATAGGGAAGGTATATCTATGGTGACAATGTGAACTCCTACTTAAAGCAGAGCTCTAGGCAAACAGCTTCTAGTCCTTACTTTTATGTAAAAAAAAGGTTACCTCTAATGCCATGTCCAGGACTGCTGGCAATTCTTGTAAATGTAGGAATTGGCTGCCCTCTACTGTTTGTATCTATAAATAGCTGTCTTTGGTTTGTTGGGTTGGAAACCCCAAAAGCGGAAGCAGAGAAAGTGAGGAGAGAGAAAGTCTGAGACATATCCTTTCCACGGAAAAACTGTTGTTGAATCCTAGCTTTAATCTAGAAACTAGAAAATAGACTACCTATACTATACTGAGACGTTAGAGCAACACTCCATCCCCAATATACTGAAACAATCCAAAAAGGAATTGCCCATTAGACTTTACAAGAGTGGTGCTAAATAAAATGATACATCAATTATATAAAATGACAAAATACATTTCATATTTTATAAAAAAACATGTACAGTACAAATATTTCATCATTAAAGATAGATCACGAGTATATATTCAAGATGCTGACATAATTGTTGAGACATTGAATTGATAATTGAACGGAGCTTTAAACTCTACGCGTTTCATGGACAACAACCACTTTATCAGGAGACAGCTGAGATTTTTTTTTTTTTGTATATATCTGTGGAAAAAAACATGTCACCGTAGGAGCAACCAATTAAACAATTTGAAAATTTTAAGTAGACGAAAAAATATAATTTAATTTAGGTTTTAATTTAGAGTAAAAAAGTACAATAGTGTGCCTTAGGTATATTTACACTGTGAGGTAGGTACCCTCTGGAAAGGGACAACTAAAATATAAGCCAGTGGTTAAAATCAAATAACACCTGGGCCATTGCGCTGTGGAAGGACCACCACAGCAGAGGCTCCAATCGGGAGCTGAAAGTGGTAGGATAGACCTAGGTTGGGGCACACAGATGGGGCCCAAACAGCAATACCCCTAGAGGAGAATAGGAAAATCGGAAACCCTCGGAAAGGCTCGGAAACACTCGGGAACTGAGTTTTTTTAGTGTTTCCGAGTATTTCCGAACGGCTCTGAACCAATCCGAGTGTCACCGGCGCCCCCGAACCTCTGGCCAAATGTGGTACAAATTACTTGTCTTTCAAAACGCTCTTAAACCGCGTTACTTGTAAACCAAAGTTCCACTGTACCTCAAATTTGTTGAAAGTAAATGTGTATTACACACTACTGTAAACCAATAAGATGTGTAAATGTACATGCCCATGAAACGCATAGAGATTATAGCTCCGTTCAATTATAAATTAAAGTCTCAACAATTATGTCAGCATCTTGAATATATACTTGTGATCTATCTTTTATGATGAAATATTTGTACTGTACACATTTTTTATACATATTTTTTATGAAATACATTCAGTAATTTTATATAATTAATGCATCGTTTTATTTAGCACCACTCTTCTAAAGTCCCATGGGCAAAATCTTTTTAGAATTTCTCCTATCTTTAATAGTTTACTATTGTAGCCCATGACTTCTGGGTGTGTATATTTACTGTACATATCTACAGATAAATATCTACATCTGTCCCCTTTTTTCCTTGTCAAAAATATTTTATTGAGTACAAAGGTGTAATACACATTACAGGGAATACATTAAATACATTGAAAATAGAGAAGCTCAAATATTCTTATTCCAATATGTAAATATACAAAGTACATTTTTGTGGACAAAGTATGGTATACTATTTAGTCACTAATGACATTAAGATTATTAAGTTTAGAGGTTTTATGTAGTTATAAGTAACTACTGACATATATATTGTCTTCTGTGAAGCAAGTTATTAACAATACAAAGGGAGCTTCAAAATCATAATAGTAAAATAGCAAATAACAGAGAAAAAAGAAAAAATGTATTAATAACGATAACTATAAGAACATAAAATGGAGAAAAAAGAGAGTACTGGAACCATAAGGGGGGGGGGGTCCGCGTGGTGGAGCCAAGAGCCACTGCTCCAATCCAATAGATGTTGAACAATGGCATATATAACACACTGATTCAGCTACCATGGCAGTAGTACTCTATTGTCCATGTTGGCATAATATATGCAATCCAGGGCTGCCACATCCTCTCAAACTTGGGGATCATGTCCAATTCAATAGCAGCCATCTTGGCTTGGGTCATGGTATAATTCATCTTAGCTATAGCTTCATGTAAGACCAATTTAGGTGATTTCCAAGACTGTGGCTGCTGTAAAGAGTTGCACCAGCAATTTGAATTGAGTACGTGAAATAGAGTCTGGTTTTAAGTTGAGTAGTGCCGTTACAGGATCAGGAAGGATTGTTTTCCCCAGTAATTTGGTTACAATTTTAAATATACCTTTCCAAAATGTTTGTGCTTTAGGACATAATATGAAGATATGTGCCCAAATCTGTACACCCTCGAAAACTTTTTTTTGGTCCCCTTTTTTATCTTACATAAGCTAGTGGTTGCCTTGTTTTTATCTTACATAAGCTAGTGGTCGCCTTGCTGTATGTTACTAGGTGACCCGGTTTATTGTAATAGCGTTTTGATGCAGCTGTTTTTTTTTAGTTAACTAAGTTCCCTTTGGTATGGGATTCTATAGCTATTTTTAGCTCAGGACTCAATAACCAACATAGGCTAAAGCCAGGTTAGGCATTTGAAGGCCAATTGGTAGTTGGAGGTCCGGTTGCATGACAGATTATAAGTTACTAGGGACAAAGATGTCAAATATATAGGATGACTGAGTTCTTTTTTTTTTTTTTTTTTTAAAGTGTATTTTTGTGTGTGAACTCGAGAGAGAGGAGCCGGACTGCAGGAGTTGGGAGTAGGCAGACCCTCCCCCCGGAAGCAATCGCCATCCTTCTCCATGCCCCTGGTGGCAATGGCGGGTGTGAAGGGGGGCCTCCCACTCACCCCGCCCTACCTGCTCCTCTTGGGAGCCCAACTGGGGCCCAACGGGACCCCAATGGGGCAGAGGGACTCCCCCTATGAGGGAGTGAGGGGGCCTAGCCCACCCAGCCAGCCCCGTAGGTCCTTCGCCTCTCTTTATTTTAGGAGACCGCATGGCCAAAGTGCTTGTGTTTTAAACCAATTTTTGTGTGCGTGCAAGTGTGGTGGTTTTTGTGGGGGGGGTGGGCGTACTAAGCACAGGCGTACCTTGCAGAGCACACCCACCGGGAGCCGGGCTGAGACCACCAAACTCAATTCACATGAGGATGACTGAGTTCCAGTGCCACATGATGGTTTCTGCAGGTGGGAATCTGCATTCCAGGCTAGATGGACAATGGTTGGAGGATCTCACCATTTCCACTGATCTAGTCTTTAGGTCTCCGACACAAAGACAGATACCACATTGCGATCATCCACAGGGGCCCCTGCAACTTTGCTGTAACATTCATCTGGAGGTATCTTTATTAACTACTTCCCGCCGGCAGTGCATACATGGACATCCTCCCATTTCAGTGGTTATGCTGGGATGATGCCTGCACCTACAGGCATCATCACAGTATCAATCTTTCCAGACGGTAATTCTGTACAAGGCAGAAGTGGTCTGAGTGGCTACTAATTAGCCACTCAATCAGTTCTGCAGGTAGCGGAAGGGGAGTCCCGCTCCTCTTCCGCCACCTCCATTTCTCCCGGGCTCTCTAGTCTTATTGTGAAGGCCGGGAGCAATTTGCCTTGGAGTAATATGGCCAGCAGCGATGGCTGCCCTGTACAGAGAGAGAGGAACTGACATTGTTCCCCTCTCGCTGTAACCGAGAGCAATGACTTTGTCACTTCGGGTCTCGCCCCTTTGTTTATCTGGCCAAGTAAGCAGCCGTTCAGATCGATCTGTGTATGATCAGCTACATTGAAGGCCCGGGGAGAGATTTGAGGTCTAACGGACCCAAATCTCTCCATAAATAGGACCTGTTATGGCCCATGCTATCACAAGGGATGTTGTTCATCTATTTACTCAGTGTAACATCCTCTTTAACATTATACAAAACATTTGAGTCAACTTTAGTGTTTTTTTCAATCCTGAAAGTATTTTTTTTTTAATTGTGTTTAAGAAAGCGCTGCGCAAATACCGTGTGACATATTTATTCTCTGCTTTCAGTCTCTGCTCAAAAAAAAAAATAGAAGCGTATGAGTGATGAATTATGACCCTACAAAGTTTCCATCCCATATAAAACAATTACCGAATGAAAACAAAAATGGGGTGGGACTTTACATGTACCTTGCAGGGTTTAATAAATACAATACACATACCAAAAAGGCTTAAAAAATAAACACATCTTAAATTTTCATAAACAGATGGTTAGATTTAAAAAAGTTGAATACAACTGGTTAAAACCACAGTTACTGTAATGCCGCGTACACACGAATTTCCGTCAAGAAAAGTTAAAATTGAGCTTTTAATCGACTTTTTCTGTCGGAAAATTTGAGCGCTGGTTCTCAAATTTTCCGACGGGAAAAGTTCTTGCCGGAAATTCCGATTGTCTGTATGCAATTCCAATGCACAAAAAAACCCACGAATGCTAGGAATCAATTTGACGCATGCTCAGAATCATTGGACTTTGGACATTTTTTCTCTGAATTTTGTGTGACTGTGTGTTTTTGAGCCAAAATTCAGTCGGAAAAAAATCCACGGTTTTCTTGTCGGAATTTCCGATCGTGTGTACGCACCATAAGTCTATCCAGGATGTGCTGGTCTTGGCCGAAGAATCAAGAAAACTGGCCATTTGAGGCTGCAATGATGGGCACTGCATCGATGGGCACTGGTCACGCTGCAATGATGGGCATAGATCAGGCTGCAATTATGGGCACAGGTGAGGGTGCAATGATGGGCACTGGTCACGCTGCATCAATGGGCATATGTCATGCTGCAATGATGTGCACAGGTCACACCGCAATGATGGGCACAGGAGAGGCTGCATTGGTGGGCACAGGTGAGGCTGCACTGATAAAGCTGTTGTTAATATTTATTTTTGTAACCTAATTCTGTAACCTATCATGAAATAATTTATGAGGGCGTGTTTAGGGGTGAAATTAAGGGCTGGGCAACTGGTGGCGAGTAACTCTTAAGGCCTGGATAGTAGCTCAGGACTTGAATATGTGAGCCCTGACTATATATACCCTGGTATGCACATGCATAGATCTAGGTGGGCCATTAATCATCATGATTACAGAAACAGTTACTGCTCTCTATAACAGATTCACCGAGGGACATTTATCAAGCAAATTAGCAACACATTTCGAAGCAAGCCAGGCTGCTACACATTTAGCGATATATGCAACAATTTTTCATGCGCACGTGCAACCCCTGTGCCTGTAATTCTGGACAGAAACGTGACTTGCAAAAGTATTAGATACATTTGGCACATAAGATCTGACAGAATTTCATTTTAGACAAATGCACAATTAGGAAAGTCGCAGCACTACTTTAGAGCAGCAAAGGGAAACATTTAAGAATCAAGCTCTAATCTAAGAGTAAGTGTGTCTTATAATCTATCTCACTGCTCCTGTTTTGAAATGTCTTGCTGTGCAACAGATTTGATAAATGTTCCCCTATTGTTTGTTTTGACTAAAATATATTATGTAAAGTGGAAAACTAAGCAATCGTGAGCATATTGTATGATGCTTACTTCTTAAAGTGAACAACATGGGTTCTTGAATTTGAATTTTGAACTACTGAAAATCTATAATGCTCCCCTATGGCTGACAAAGACAATAATGGACCCCTGTGCAACATTCTAAATACTGTATTATTGTGAAAATGCACACATGACATTTACACCTTCAAACAGTGCAAGGGGTGGGGGGTCATAGGTACTGAGCATGTTTTTTTCATTATTTCCCTAAGCTCCTGCAGATGATGCAACATGCTGTCATTTTAAAGTGGTTCTAAAGGCAGAATGTTTTTTTACCTTAAGGCATTCTTTGTAAAGAAAATATTATTTTTTTCCCTAAATAGCTTCCTTTACCTTAGTGCCTTCCTCCTTCTCTTACCTCACTTCCTGTTCTTCTGTCTGTAACTGGTGTGGAGAAAGCCTCTTGAGGGGGGAGTGGGCGAGCGGGAGTGCCAGGACGCCCACTAACACACAGCTCATTTCTCTATCTGCAAAGTAGAGAGTGTCCTGACTTGCCTGCTCACCCCCTCCCCCCTCAAGAGGCTTTTTCCACACCAGGGAGAAAGCCTTGCATTACAGTGGTGAGTTACAGACAGAAGAACAGGAAGTGAGCATTTCTCAGAAGAAATAAGGACAATGGGTAAGTATTAAGGGGGGCATTCCCCCAGCCCCCCTTAATACTTACCCAAGCCCCATCTCGATCCAACAATGTGCATGAGAGTATCAAATCTCCTGTGTCTCTCTTCCCTCATTGGCTCACATCTATACCTGTTTTGCACCCTCCTCTGATGATTCCGGGCATAATTTTTTATTTGTTTTGCAAGCTAAATTAATTACATTAAATAGTCTCTAAAACATATTAATAGCTTCCCAATCGTTCCAGAAATCATTGCAAACACTTGCCTTATATCCAGCTCATGTTGTGGCTGTATCCATCTTATGTGTGGGCATGTGAAGCCCAGTTCCTTTTTCTTCCTGGTTTTCAGGGAGAGGTGCTTGCTGGGCGATTTTTTTGGGCACAGTAATGCCCAGAGACTTCTGGGAAATTAGTTGAATGATTTCCCAGGAGGCAATGCGGTCTTAGAACAGGAAGTTGAACCACCTAGGACCAGGAACTAGGCAGATTACAAAATCTGCCTAGTAACAGACAGATAGAAGTGAGTAAAACATTTTTTTTTTTTTTTTTTACATTAAAGGCAAGCTGTTAATAGAAAGTTCATTTTTAGGGTGGAACTCTGCTTTAAATCCACTCACCCCCTGTCTCTCCCCATCCAATCTGTGCAAGGTGTCCTACCCTCTCAACACCCGCTTTTCTTCCTCCTCACTACACCCTCAGGTGAATACTGACACGAGAAGGGGAACAACAGTTGCAGGCCTGGGATGTAAAGTACTTGAAAAAGTGGCCAATGCATATGTTACAGGTATCCAAGGTTGCTAATGAAGATTTGCTTTTTTACTTGGTGGAATGAAAAGCCTTTTAGTTTGTAAATAATATCCTAGGACAGTCAAGTAGGACAAGAAAGCACTGTATCACCCAGTCACGTCTGTATTCTCAAGAAACAAATAGAATGACAAGACATAGAGGTTCACTGGGAAATACCTAAGATGGTTACAATGTTTCATCAATTAACTTTCGCTCTTCCTCGGAAGCTGTGCTCCAGGAATTCTGAGTCCCCAGAGTATATTTTTCATTTATGACTTAGTCAATTTTCCTCCATTACAAAAAATGACAAAATTCAAGGTTATTTATTCTCTAACATTACAGCAGTTCATCCACTTATTAATTTATCTTTTATAGGAGCCAGCTACATCCCCCACCCCTTAGATCTAATTAGATTTCTCATCGGTTTGCAGGCATGATTGCTTATCACATTTGTCATAGGGGTGCTCATTAAATAAACATTTAAAGAATACTGGAACTGTTTGCCTGAAACATTTTATTACTGCCAACAAAAAATAGCAACCGTGCAAATATTACTCATGCATCTTTCCATATGTCTTAAACAAATATATGTAAGACTGTGCTTAAAAATATAGAAAACAATAATAATGTGACAAATATGCTGAAGCTGAGCATAATGTTTCCTTTGGCTCTCCATCTGCTGCCCACTTAGCATTAAACACAGACACATGGAACAAGATTTATACAAAGTCAATAAATGGTTAAAGATTCTTGTATAAATATGTCAAAAGCAATGCCGTATGCTGACTACCCACGGGGCTGCTGCTTGGCTTGAAGACTGAGGGACAGGATCAACGCCATAAATGTTATGTTGGCCGTAATTGTAGATATGCGATTGGGATTGGATCCAGCTATTCTAAATGTGGACACAAGGGGCCAGATTCAGAGAGCCATTACACCTGTCTAACTGGTGTTAGACTGGAGTAATTTCAAATTACGCGCGTTTTCTAGCTAGTCGAAAACCTCAAACCATGAATAGACGGCTGTGGGCTTCAATTCGACTGGATTAAGTGTTTGTACGCCTTCGGATCTACACTGCAATAAAATTGCGGCCACTGGGTGGACTCCCCGTCGTTTTCCGCGTCGGGGTATGCAAATGAGCTTTTGCCGACGATCCCCGAAATTACGATCTTCAATCGCAATCTCTTACGGCACCTTTAGTCATCTTTTATTTGCGTAACACTATACCAGCTTTTTGCTGCTCTAATATTAGACAGCCCATGTTAAGTATGGCGTCGTTCCCGTGTCGAATTTCTACGTTTTCCGACGTTTTTTATTATTTTTAACGTAAGTCGTCCGGGAATAGGAATGTTCGTAAACGCTGCTACTCAAACAACGAATGACGTAACGACGTGATTTCGCGCAATGCACGGCGGGAAATTTCTGAACGGAGCATGCGCAGTTCGATCGCCGCGGGGACGCGCTTAATTTAAATGCTTTACGCCCCCCAATCGCGTATTTCGATTACGCGGCGAGAAATAGACTACGCCGCCGTAGCGTACGGGCAAAAATCTACCAGGATTCGGTGTAGAGCCTGGTAAAATACGGCAGCGTAGAGTATTTTGATTACGCAGCGGACTATTAAGTGTATGTGAATCTACCCCAAGGTTTCCCAATGGATCATATAGAGCTTTATGCAATTTCAGAAGGTAACTGAAGGAACTGTTTATAAAAGCAGAAAATCAAAATTACAGGCTTTCCCCACGGTTTACAATGTCTTTCTTTAGTTAATTTACAAAAAGTCAAACCTTTCTTTTCCCCTTGCAATTTTTATACATTCTTTATTTAGAAAACAGCACAGGGGAATAGTACAGCATAAATCAAACATCATTTCACAATTCATTATAACGAGTCAAATAAACAGTGGAAGGTCAGTAGTCTACACCAGTGTTTCCCAACTCAGGTTCTCAAGGCGCCCCAACAGGCCATGTTTTCAGGCTTTCCATTATTGTGCACAGGTCATTTGATCAGTTTCACTGTCTTAGTAATTACCACAGCCTTTTTTATCTGAGGGGAATCCTGAAAACATGACCTGCTGGGGCGCCTTGAGGATTGGAGTTGAGAAACACTGGTCTACGTAGTAATAGTTAGAAAAAAATGATTCTAGCAGTAATGTCCTTAATGTGAAGTGTTTGTGTGTTATTGATTAAATAAGGTAGGAAATGTTCAGATTAATCTAGTTTGAACTGTCAAATGAGATTCTGGTGCTACAATTTTAACATTTGTGAGGGTAGGCTAGGGTGGGAAAAAGTGCTTAGGGCCAACGCTGTATCCTGGCCTAGGCCAACAAGGCCCATGCCTAGGGCAGTACGGAAAGCAGTAAGGAGTCCCCGCCGACTTGTGCTACACTGTTAGTGTAACACAAGCTCCTTTTAATTTTGACTATTCTATTAGCCTGGACCACAAACCTTCCTCACTGCGCTATATGTTTTCTGCTGTACCATTGGCATGGTTATATCTTCTTAGTCCTCTCCATAAAATTATCAGAAATTTGTGCTTAAAGTAGAACTATAGGCAACACTTTTTCACTTTTTTTTTCATTTTGGATAGAGTAAGGGAGGGTTATAGCCCCTGTCAGTTTTTTTTACCATCCCTGTCCCTGTCAAATTAAGGGAATCAATTGTCCCCCCCCCCAGGCCCTAAGAACTAGTGTCCCCACTTGAGGGTGGGTCTCAAACAGAAAGGAGTGCGGTTTTGACAGGAAGGGGTGGGTCATATTTAAATTAGGGGGGGCATGAGTTTAGTCAGTCCAAGGGCAGCACAAAACCTAAATACACCACTGCTTAGGGCATTTTCCTTTAATTGAGGTGGGCTGGGAGTGGAACTCAGTTGGGAAATCATTGCTAAAGGTAGGTTAAGGTTGGTGTGCCAGGGGGAACGGGTTGACAAATGACCGCTTGGCTCGAGATACCCTTGCTTTTCAAACTGTTGTTTATATTTACAAAATTTCATTCTGGAATGAGTCTTCTCCTAATTATACTATAATTTACCAGTTTTTAAGATTTTTTTTTCCTAAAGGAAGGAGGCTAGGACTTAACTAGATGAAAATCATTGTGTAGGACAGCTGGTGTAGAAACATTTTAAGATGTTACACTATAATTCCTTTTATGTTTCTCTACAATTTTATGACATTGTACTTTTGTTTTTCACAAAACTTGTATCCAAAACTTTTTTGGCGCTTGATAAAGAACTGGAAGGAGATTTGCTAAATCAGGTGACTTATTGGAAAAGTGCAGCACATGCATTTGGGTAACTGAAAATTGGCAATGAGTTTCCCATGTGAGCACAGAAGTCTTTTGTAGAGAAGTGAATACTGGAATAAATTTTTTTTTTTTTTTTTCAAAAAGTGTTTATTTGAGTTTTCAGAAAAAATAAAAAATAAAACATTTGATACATACAATGCAGTGAATAAATGCAACTCGACATAGGTAAAACAGGGAAGGGGGGCGGGGAAGAAGTGCAAAAAGAAGAGGGGGTAGGACATGAGGGAAGGTGCCAGATATTGCCTGCCCCCTGGAGGGGAGGAAGATATAAAAGACTAGCCCTACTGGGTCTGAACTGGTGGGATCTGAGAGACAGTCTAGTAGGGGGGATCAGGCGTTCAGTAAATTGCAAAAAGCAAAATATCACTGCTATGACATACAAAAATAAAAGAATAAGAACAACAAGAAAAAAAAAAAAACAGTTGCAAGTCCTGCTAAGCGGAGGGGTAGGGGGAGCTAAAGGGGGAGGGAGAGGCGGGGGGGAGGAAGGGGAGCACCTAGAAGTTGCACATTTAGTGACTGGGTGGGGGGAGGGTGGAGGGGGGGGTGACATCCAGGGTATCGGATGGTATCAGGATGAAGTGGTGGATTGAGCATCAGGGGGTGGGTGACCGTCCGGGGGTCCATGGGGAGGGGGTTTGAAGTATGAAAAGGAGTAGTGTTCAAATGCGATCAAATCATCCTGGGAAAGCGCTGAGTCCATAAAAGAATGCCAGATCGAGAGGAAGCGAGACTTAGCAGTGGCTTGTTTGAAGTCCGTGGTGGCTCGTTCTCTGTGGAGGAGAAGAAGGAGGTCGTGCGTGACCTGGGTGATGGATGGGGGTTGAGAGGAGATCCAATTTCTGAGGATTGCCCTGCGTGCGACAAGAAAACAAGTCAATGGCCATTGCTTGCTGGTTTGTGAGGTAGGTGCCGTGGTTGAGGCGGAGGAGACATCTTGTTGTGACCTCTGGAGCAGTAGTGGGTCCCAGTAGCCGAATATGAGGAGAAGGGGGTCTTTGGGTAGCTTCATTAGAGTGATCTTAAAGGTGTATGCCAGAACCTGGTCCCAGAAGGCTGAGATGAATGAGCATGACCAAAAACGGTGTGCCAGGGATGGCTTCGGATGGTGGCACAGAGGGCAGATAGGACCGTCTGGATCTTGTGATGAGTAAAGGAAGGGGATGTGTGCTCGGTGGACAATTTTCAGCTGGGTTTCTCTCCAAATTTCGTTCGGGGTGATGCGTTGAACTGTGTTGAGGCCTTGTAGCAACTTGGGTATCAGATCGTCGACTGGGAAGTCCTTTCCCCAATTGGAAGCAGACGTTGCGGATAAGGGGGATGCGGATTCGCTGAGTAGGGGCTTGTATATGTCTGAGATTTTGTAGGCGCCTTCTGAGAGAAGTCGATCAGCAAAAGTAAGAGAGAAGTGTTTGCGTGGCTCAGTGCAGGAGGAACGTAGGTAGTTGGCACATTGCCAGTAATGGAAGACATGAGAGTTGGGTAATCCGAAAGTCTCTGCCGTGGTTGCGAAGGGTAGGATTCGGCCTGTTGAGGGGTCACATAAGGAGGTGAAGAGTGTAAGCCCCTTTTCCTGCCACAGTCTGAAGGGTTTATGGTCAAGTCCCGCTGGGAAGCTCGGGTTGCCTTGGATGGTGAGATGACGGGACACATAGGGGGACAGTCCAAGGAGTTTTCTGGTTTCCCTCCAGGCGATGACAGTGTCCCTAAGTATCAGGTTATGTTGGAGCGGGGGGGGAATCGATTTCCATCTGCAGTGTAGTAGCGCCACTAGGGAGAAGGGGTGGGCCATATCTGATTCGAGGGCGTAGTTTGAGTATCGGGAGGAACGTGATATCCAGTCCAAGCTGGTTCTCAGTAAACATGCTAAATTATACAGTCTAACATTTGGGAGACTAACTCCGCCCTCGCGTCTGGGGAGAAAGAGTTTTTTCATAGCTATGCGTGGTCGCTTACCGTGCCAGATAAATTTAGAGATAGCCGATTCAATGAGCTTGATGTCCTTATGGCGGAGCAGTAGAGGGATAGTCTGCATCGGGTACAGCAGTCTGGCAAAGCTGACCATTTTTACTAGGTGGCATCTCCCCAGAAGCGAGAGCGGCAGATCCGACCAGTTCGTCAATTCCTGAGAGATTTTATTGATCAAGGGGGGGTAGTTCAAGTGGTACAGGGAGGAGGGTAGCTTGCCAATTTTTATGCCGAGGTAGGTGATGTGTGATGTGGCGACAGAAAAGATGGAGTGTCGTGTCCACGGGGGATCGGGGCGGGAGCCTAAAGGGAGGATTTCACTTTTGGAGTAATTTATTCGTAGGCCAGAGCATGCACGGAAATTGTCGAATATGGTTTTAATGGTGAGCATATCAGAAGAGGGGTCTGTCGAAAAAATAAGGACATCGTCCGCAAAGAGGGAGGATCGTAATTCATGGGCGCCGCATTTTATACCGTGGAGGGGGGCCACTTGGGTGAGGTGTCTGGATAGGGGTTCCAGGGCTAGGTTGAAAAGGAGAGGGGACAGAGGGCAACCCTGGCGCGTCCCCTTGTGAAGCCGAAAGTCCTCCGAAAGTATTCCGGCAGCCACCACTTTTGCCGACGGGGATGCGTACATCGCCTTAATGAGGTGACAGAAAGGCCCGGAGAAACCCATTTTCGCCATAGACAGGGAGAGCCAGTCGAAGCTGACATTGTCGAAGGCTTTCTCCGCGTCTAGGGTAATGATGGCATAGTCCCCATCCGGGTGTTGCTTGGCGTGTTCCAGGGCCAGCATCACTTTCCGGATGTTTAGGCAAGCTGTTCTCCCCTTCACAAATCCTGATTGTGCCGGATGGATTAAGGAGGGGATAATGTCGGCGAGCCTATTGGCGATGATTTTGGAGAGGATTTTTACATCTAGGTTCAGTAAAGATATCGGTCTGTACGAGCCAGGGTTAAGGGGGTCTTTGCCTTTTTTAGAGAGAAGTTTAACAATGGCCTGGTTGCCGGAGGGAAGATAAGGGCCGCCGGACCACACGCCGCTATATACTTTGTGAAGGGTGGGTTCTACTATACTTTGCAGGGTCTTGTAAAATTCGCCTGTGAAGCCGTCTGGGCCCGGGGCTTTAGAGGGGGTAAGTTTACGAATGGTGTTAGATACCTCGGCCAGGGAGATCGGGGCATTAAGGGCTTCTAGCTGAGAGGGGGAGATTTCGGGGATGGCCAGGTTGTCTAGGAAGGTGACTGCCGCGTTTCTATCAAAGGGGTCCGCCGCATACAGTGTACTGTAGTACTGAAGCATTGCTTTGTTAATAGCCGGTGGTGAGGTGTGGATCACTCCGGTGGAGTCCCGTAAGGATGTGATATGAGTGGGGGTAAAGGGGCCCTTGCATAGTCTGGCGAGTAATTTGCCGGATTTGTTCCCGAATTTATGAAGAGTGGCATCTAAAGTGGCCCTTTTGATTGTTTCTAGCGTGTCTGCCCAGGTATCAAACGATCGTTTAGCTGCGTGCCATTCATCTCTGTTGGTGGGGGAGTCGGACAAGTAAAGAGTTCTTTGAGCTTGATGCAAACGTGAGCTGGCCAATTTATACCGAGATAGAGCATTACGCTTGAAAGAGGCTGCATAGGATATGATCTGACCCCTGAGGAACGCCTTCCCGGCGTCCCAAAAGAGGTTAGGGTCTTCCGTGTGGGGGGCATTCGCCGAGGAGTATTCCTCCCAGGCTTTTTTCATAAAAAGTTGAAAGTCAGAATGGTTGTGAAGGTATGAAGGGAAGCGCCATATCTTTGGGTGGGGGGGAAGGTCCAAGTTGTTTAACGAGACCAATATCGGGGCATGGTCAGACACAGCGATGTCAAGTATATCTGTGGTCGATATCAAGGGGATCAAGTCGTCCGATGCAAAGAAATAGTCTATTCTGGTGAAGACTGCATGGGGGTTGGAGTAGAATGTAAATTCCCTGTCCGTGGGATGGGATAGTCGCCAGATGTCACGGAGATGGAGGGAATCCATAGTGGATGCGAAAGGTGAGGGATTGGAAGTGACCGTTACCGGGTTAGACCGTCTGGGAGAGGACCTGTCATCTATATGGTGTAGGGTGTCATTAAAGTCACCTCCGATCAGGTGGGGGAGTTGTGTATTTTGTAGTAGCCACGAGGACAGCTCGCGGTAAAAGGCCTTACCCGGGTTGTTAGGGGCATAGATATTAGAGATGACCAGTTCCTTACTACCTATCCTAACGTGCGCCGACAGAAATCTGCCATGGGTATCGGAGTTAACTGCAAGAACCGAACAAGGGAGGTTTTTGTGGATCAGTAGGAGAACGCCAGCCTTACGGTCGACGGCTTCTGAGCCCAGGACCGTGCCTACCCATAGTTTTTTCATGCGTGAGAAGTCGGGAGCCGACAGATGCGTCTCCTGGAGTAGGGCTACATCTGTTTTGAGTCGTTTTAGGTGTCTGAGGATTTTCATCCTCTTGTTTGGGGATCTAAGTCCCTTTACGTTCCATGAAATCACTTTCATGTAATGGGCGTGGGAAAGGGGGTCTGAGATGTATTTGTAGGAAAAGCACCGTATATGTGGGGGTCGAGAGGAGTCACCATATTAGGAGAGGGTAGGGGGTGAATGTCACTGGAGGATTGACGGGTTAAAGGCAGAGGTGCGTTGGTACCGGAGGGAGAGGGAGGGGAGGCGAAAGGAATTAGGGGGGCAGCTAGGGGAGAAATCAGCGAGAACAACAAGAACAACATAACCAGACATAAGAGCTTCACTTTTTTCCACATGGAGTCACTGTATGAGCCGGCTCCCATGCCACGACTCTGTTATCATGGGGCACAGGAGTACAGAGTAAAGAGCAAGGTGACATGCGGCTAAGAAAAAAAAAGAAAAAGGCAGCATACTGGGCAGAGGGAAATAAACTTCCGGGGTACATACAGTGATGCCAAGGGACGCCATGGAATGGGAGGTTGCATAAATATAATAGCTGGTAGGCACGTACATATTAACTGGTGGGCAACCGGGAGGGGGGAACATGGTTGGCGTAAATGTATTTAAAACAACCTAACACAGGGGAGAGATAACAAGAGAAAAAAAAAAGAAAACATCAATAACAAGAATGGCGAAGATGAGCCTGCAAAGGAAAACGTTAGATGAGGGCAACGAAAGTCATTTCACATAGGCTACCTGACCGGTGGGAGGGGAAGTGCAGATCACCTGCCGATCGTAGGTCTAGGAAGTTCAAGAGCAGACCCGGCCTAGCGAGGGTGCCCAAAGAGGTTGGCTTGAGTGGGTCAGAGGAGAATAGCCAGGGGAGAGTTCCACTTTGAAAACACATCATCTCGTGGTGGGTCGGGTTGGGTCCACTCCTGTGGTCTTGAAGCGCTTAGGAGAGTCTTTTCTGGGGCTCCTTTGATCCAAGGGGCGGTTGAGTGGTGGGGCTTTGGATGGCGTCTGAGGAAGGTGGTGTGATTGCCGCGACCTCAGGAAAGCTTCGGCTTCAGATGGGTCTTGAAAGGATAGCTGGTCCCCGTTCGGGGCCCTGAGACGGAGTATGGCTGGAAAGGCTAGCGTGAATTTAATTTGTTGTTTAAAGAGTTCTGTGCAGATCTGTTGGAATGCTTTGCGTTTCTTTGATACTTCTATAGAGTAGTCAGCAAACACGAGAATTTTCATGCCGTCTATCTGTAGCTGACGGGCTTGACGGAAGGTGTGTAGTATGAGGGATTTATCAGCATAGTTGAGGTACTTGGCAATTATCGGGCGCGGAGATTTGCGTTCCGAGTTGAAGGCACCCATGCGGTGGGCGCGTTCTACCAAGCATGGGCCTGGGAGGCCTAGCGCTTCTGGGATGCGGTGAGAGCAGAGATCTTGGAGGGCAGATGTTTGAAGTGATTCCGGGACCCCCACGTACCTAAGGTTGCTCCTCCTGGATCTGTTCTCCAGGTCATCTAACTTTTGAAGGATATATTGGTTTGTCTTATCCTGTGCATGTTCCAGGGCCTGTGACTGATAGAGGTCCTCTTCTGCGCTGGACAAGCGGTGCTCCAGTTCATTTAATCTGGAGCCATGTTCCCCCAGTTGAGCCTTGATTTGCGCCATCCCTGCGTTCACGGCCCTCTCCACAGATGCTGCGATCATGGGGTTCAGCAGGGCAGCAACGGCCTGAGCGATGCGCTCTGTGGTGTTATCCCCCATGTTATCCCCCATGTCCTGGGCAGTGTGTGCCTGAGGGGTTGGAGGGGGGAAGGTGTCGCCGCTTACCTCCATCGCCGCCGTCGGCGTTGCGGACCGCGGAGCGGAGCAGGCCGAGACCGGGGCCTCGATTTGTGGCGTGGCCGGCGGCGGCTGTAGCGTCTGGGCCGTTTGGGCGCGAGCGCCCGTTTTTTCCAGGAATCGGTCCATGGGTGCTGGGAGACGTGCCCAGAGGTGGAGGAGAGGTTGTAGGGCTCCTAGAGCCGGTTTTATAGGCAGGATTCGGTCGTGCTGCGGGAGCTGCAGTGAAGGGCAGCTACTCCATGCGGCGCCGGAACCGGAAGTGGAATAACATTTTTAATACAAACACTTATTCTAAACTCTTCCCATCTATTTATGTTTTAGATTGCTAGTTTCAGGATGAATCCAGAAAAATCAGTATAATCCTGGAAGACAAAGAACGATATGGAATCCCAGGCTGGAACTGTAGTAATAAGTAAACATATTTGGCAATACAGTTAAAGTGGAAGTAAACCATTCACTTTGATAGTTACAAAAACAGTTAACATTCCCGGCATGCCGTAAATACTAGCTGTTACATTTGTTTGTGCTCTCAACCAAACTGCCAAACCATCCAATGGCTGGTTTCACAACAGGTCACATGTACAGCATCATGGCAGTTGCAGATTAAACAGAAATCAAGATGGCCGCTTCCTTGGCTGAAAACGATAGGAGTGTTTAATTCCACTTTAAATGGCTCAATGAGCAAGATATCTGTCTGTCTATTTTGGATTATTTGTCAGAGTTACTGTAATATTGTTCAGATTTATTTTTCTGTATGCTATCATTCGTATTTTTAAGTTAAGTATCCTACAAAGAATAATGTACTCCTTTTAGTATTTTTTTTCAGAGTTACCAGGTTGGATACTGTAACGACACCCCGTGTATGAAAGGGGTTTAGGTCGCTTAGGATATTCCATTCCCGAACACATGGCAGCTACCAGACAATCCAACCAGCCGAATAAGACCCCATACGAATAATTCTCCCCCAAATACGAGACGACACTCTATATGAGGTTCAAGCAGGAATCACAAACTTTATTGAAAAAACTACAAGTTTTATACACAGTCAAAAGAGGAGGTGCATCCATATTCTGCTCATATTACTATGAAAATACAACCGTGACCAGACCTAATTAACATGAGCTAATGAACTAATCCTTTTAAGCAGCCTGGCTGTCTCCTAAACTACAATACACATTATCACAGGACTCCTTCATACAATACAGGGTCAATTAGTGCAAGCCAAAATAAACAGATCCTTAGAAGTTAGCCTGAACTCATTTACATCTTAACAGATAGACAGGTGGCTGGAGTTAAACACATCAGCCTCTTTCAATTAACCTGTTGAGTTCAGAATCAAACAAATCAAGAATAGTCTTTTACATATATCCTGGGAGATATTGTGGATACATATCACTGTCCCATTTTAAGTAGTCCAAGATATATTTTCTCAGTCACCCTATGCCCCTAATGGACATAGGGTGACTTAGACATAAGAGGTGCATGGGGAGCTAAAGCAAGGGTATCTCATACTTTCCAAGAGATTCTGAGTTCCACAGGCTCTCTCGTTACACATACTAAAAACCTGAACAATATATTTGCAGTTTTTGCAAAGGGACGGGGGTCCAGAAATGTTGGAGGGGTCCTAAAATGTTGTGTTGACCTCATGCATAAGGCATATAGTTGTACAATAAGATGTATAGATGTATAAGACTTTTCAGTTATTAAACCAGAGGAACAAATGGGTCATGTTTTTCCTTTTTTACAGTTTTTTTGTTTACATAATTCATCTATGATGAACATTCCTAAGATCATTTAAAATAAAGTTCTAGAAAATTTCATATGCAGTTAATAATGGCACTCTATGGCCCAGATTCAGAGAGAATTAGATTATCGTAGAGTATGAGAAATACACTACGCCGCCGTTTTTTACATGGCTCTACGTGGAATCCAGGTAGATTTTGTCCAGTAAACGACGGCGGCGTAGTGTATTTCTCCCGTCGCAATCCATCTGCGCGAGTAGGGGGCGTGAAGCATTTAAAATAGGCACGTTCCCGCGGCGATCGAACTGCGCATGCTCCGTTCGCAAATTTCCCGCCGTGCATTGCGCGAAATCACATCGTTACGTCATTTTTTCTTGAGTAGCGTCGTTTACGGAGATTCCTATTCCCGAACGAGTTACGTAAAAAAAAAAAAAAAATAATTAAATTCGACGCGGGAACGACGGCCATACTTAACATGGGCTACGTATAAAAAAATAGACGAAAGCGATTGCGAAGACCGCGCGTATCTTCGTGGATCGCTGTAAAAACTCATTTGCATATCCCGACGCATGAAAACGACGCAAACTCCTCCCAGCGGCCGCAAAAATATCGCAGCGTAGATCCGAAGGCTTACGAAGACGTAAGCCTCTCGGATCGAAGCCCGAAGCCGCCGTATCATGGTTTGAGGATTCAAACTAGTGATACGGCGCGCGAAATTTGAAATTACTCCTGTCTAACACCAGTTAGACAGGCGTAATTGCTCTGTGAATCTGGGCCTATGTTTCTGAAAGTTGAGGAATTGTATATGCAATTATCCCTTCTTTTGTGTCACCAAGCTGCCAGCTGGCTGTCTTCTGCAGTGAAGTTAGTTTCTGAGTGGACTGATCTTCCAAAAGACGATGGCTTCATAGTTTGGCAATTACTGTATTTATTGGCGTATAACACTCACTTTTTTACTGTGAAAATAGAGGGTAAACTGTGCCTGCGTGTTATACGCAGGGGGCTGTGGAAAGTTTTTTTCCTGAAACTTCCCTTTTAAAGTTAGGGTGCGTGTTATACGCCTGTGCATGTTATACGCCGATAAATAAGGTATTTAGCCACTAATGCCATTCAGCAGTACCACTTATGGGGCCAGTGAAGAAGCATCTCCTCTTTTCTCTCCTGCATTAGTAACCAACGACACTAATGTTTAGCCAGGTCTTCCACCCACTGACCACCAATGTAAGAGGCATTCTTCCTCCCATTGACCACCTATATAAAGGGTCATTCTTCTTCCCACTAAACATAAATGAAAGTGGGCATTCTTCCTCTCACTGACCACAATGTAGTGGAGCATTTTTCCTATTGACCACCAACGTAAGGAACATACTTCATCCCAATGACTGCCGATGTAAGAAGCTATTCTTTTTCCTACTGAGAGCCAATGTAATGGCACATTCTTCTTCTGACTCACCACCAAAGTTAAGAGCCACTTCTCCCCTGAATATCAATACAACTAAGAAATGTGGACACACCAATAACATAATCTCTATTTACTGCAATACACTCTTTGGGACTACATGTCCCATCCACCTTTGTGCCAGTGCACATGCATGCACAGTCATTTATAATATTTTTGGCGATACAAACACTTATCTTCGGGAGCCAGTATCATATACTTCCCCTGGAGGAGGGCCAGCCGCTCCCTTTTTTTTTATCAGGGGCTGCCTGTGACTGTTAGCGTGGGCAGCATCAACAAATCACCGGGTACGCAGATTAGGGGAAACCACACAAAACAGTGGCTACAGCATCACCTGATAGGAAAAGAAGTCACCCTAGAAATAAATATCAGTGCCAATGTTTAAAGCAGGGTTCGACAAACCCTGGGCGCCAGGTCGCAATTGCGACTGGAATTAGCGACCTGGCGCCTGGGGCGGCACAGCTGGGGTTTCCTGTGTCTCCGTGCGCCCCCACCTCCCCCGCCGTGCGATCGTGTCAAGCCATGCCAGACGATAATTGAGGCCACAGCGTTGCGGCCTTCTGCAGGCCTATGCTTTCTTCCGTGATCTGGCGATATCTTGTGGTGGCTGTTGGTATGACAAGACAACCAGCAATGCTAATGGAGCTTCCCCTGTCTGTTTTCACTGCCATCTCCTTCCCTCTAATTAAAACCCCCAAACATTATATACATTTTGTATTTTAACACCCTAGAGAATAAAATGGCGGTTGTTGCAATACTTTCTGTCACACCGTATTTGCACAGCGGTCTTACAAGCGCACTTTTTTGTGAAAAAATACACTTTTAAAAAAAATAAGACACCAGTAAAGTTAGCCCAATTTTTTTTTACATATTGTGAAAGATAATGTTATGCCGAGTAAATAGATACCCAACATGTCACGCTTCAAAATTGCGTCCGCTCGTGGAATGGCGACAGAATTTTACCCTTTAAAATCTCCATAGGCAACGTTTAAAAAATTCTACAGGTTGCATGTTTTAAGTAACAGAGGAGGTCTAGGGCTAGAATTATTGCTCCCGCTCTACCAATCACAGCAATACCTCACATGTGTGGTTTGAACACTGCTTTCATATGCGGGCGCTACTCATGTATGCGTTCGCTTCTGCGCGTGAGCTCAAAGGGACGGGGTGCGTTCCTTGCTCCTAACTTTTATTAGCTGGCTCCTAGATTCCAAGCTAATTTGTCAAGCCCTAGTTCAAAGGACCAACTAGTTTATTAGGAAAGAAGCATTTCACAGAAGCAAGGAGAAACATTGTAAGGGGTTTTCTCAAAAATATCTTTAACACAAGCTCACTTTAAAATCACTTTAAACTTATGGGGATGCAATTTTAAATTCAGACTTCTAGCAAGTATAAAAACTTTTTTTGTATGTATTGGATATATATATATATATATATTTTTTAAGTCTAATTTGTTATATTTCCATAGTGTAAAATGGTACTCAAATGCTGTAGTTCATGACGTGTGCTACATAATCATGTTAGGGTGTTGAACCAGGGCCGTCTCTACCATAGGGCAAACAGGGGCAGCTGCCCAGGGCCCTGTCACTGTTGGGGGCCCAAAGCAACCCCCTTTAAAAAAAAAAAAAATTTTTTTTTTTTTTTTTTTTTTTTTTTTTAGGGGTCCGGTGGTCCGGAGGTCCCCAGGGGCCCGGAGGCCCCCAGGGACCAAGATGGCAACCCCCCCTTTTTTTTATTTATTTTTAAATAAAAAAATATATTTATTTTATATATTTTTATTTTATTTTTTATTAAAGGGCCAATTTTTTAAATATATTTTTATTTTTTATTAAAGGGCCATTTTTTTTAGGGGTCCCCAGGGACCCGGAGGCCCCCAGGGCCCCAGATGACAACCCCCCCTTTTTTTTTTTATAAAAATATATATTTATTTTATATATTTTTATTTTATTTTTTATTAAAGGGACAATTTTTTTTTAGAGGTCTGGAGGTCCCCAGGGGCCCGTAGTTCCCCAGGGCCCCGGATGACGACCCCCCTTTTTTATAAAAAAAAAAAGAAAACTTTTTTATATATTTCTTTTAATATATATATATATATATATATATATATATATATATATATATATTATATAATATAAATGTTATTATTATTAAAGGACCCAGAGGTCCCCAGGGCCCTGGATGGCAACCCCCCTTTTTAAAAAAAATGTTTTTATATATTTTTTTTTCTTTTTATTTTTTTTTATTATATATATATATATATATATATATATATATATATATATATATATATATATATATATATATAAATTAAAGGGCTCAGAGGTCCCCAGGCCCCATGTGGCAATCACCCTTTTTTATTTTTTTTATAAATGTTTATTTTTTTATTTTTGTTTATATTTTTTTATTATTAAAGGGCCCAGAGTTTCCCAGGGCCCTGGATGGCAACCCCACTTTTTTTTTTATAAGTGTTTATTTTTAATATATTTTTTTTATTTTATTTTTTTTATTAAAGGGTCCAGAGGTCCCGGATGGCAACCCCCCTTTTTTTGTAGTTTATTTTTCTAAAAAAAAAAAAAAAAAAATTATTAAAGGGCCCAGAGGTTCCCAGATGGCAACCCCCTTTTTTAAAAAAAAATATATATTTTTTATATATATTTTTTATTTCTTTTTTTCTTTTTATTAAAGGGCCCAGAGGTCCCCAGGGCCCCGGATGGCTACACCCCTTTTTTTATATCTATTTTTGCGTCTCAATTTAAGGGGGCAGCACCCCCCCCCCCCCCCCCGTTCTCTGCTCCAGGGGGCCCATGCCTGAAGCTGTGTAAGGGGCCCCATAATTCCTGATGGCGGCCCTGCCGCCCGTTAAGCCCCTGTGCTGCCCACAAATCAGGCTGAAAATCATCAGCGGCACGCAGCCAGTGACAGTACTGCTTCCCTTCCCAGTGTTTTAAAATGTACAGAACCCCTGGCTTCCCTTTAGACGTGCACTTCTCCCTTCCTGCCACTGGGTGCTGCTTGTATATAAAAGTGAACTAGAATGTGATTTTATAACATCCCCAGTTTGCTAATCCCGAGGCTGACTTCTTCATGTCCTGCTCTTCAATGTATGTCACTGTTTGCTAATCTATATTGTAAATAGAAGTTTTCTGTAGAGTGTGCCCAAAGTCTTTATAATATTTGATGATTCATTGCAGGTCTGGTCAGTGTTTTAAAAAGTTCCTGTATTTTACACCTGTCATGGAATGGGGTCACATCACCGTCTGTCCATTCTGCTGTAGCACCATGGGAACCCAGGCCATGCAATGTGTAAAATACAGGAACTCTTTAAGTCACAGACCAGACCTGCAGTCCAGGCTGAGTGAGGCCTCAGAGCACATGGCATTACTGTCTGTATTTAACTGCTTGATGGGCTTATTTTGGGCCTGACTGGTTCACATGTATGTGTTTTGGCGGCCCACATTTGTGCAGGCACAGCAGCCCATTCATTTGATGCCTCATGTAATAGGCTGAGCACACGGCACACCTATGCCCATCAAGCAATGAAATACAGCACTGTCTGTCCATTCTGCTGTCTGCTGTGACTTATCTGCAGTTCCTGCACTGTCAAACTCACTGCATTTTTAGATGTTTAGGTCACGCTTTTAAAAACACAGTGCGTTTGTGTGTGCAAGAACTGCAGGTAAGTAGCATGGTGCAAAAGCAGAATGGATTTCAAGGCAACTGATTTTTAAAATGCTGAATGCACCTTTTTCCTGCAGGAAACAAAGGCATGGCAGCCCATTCAAATCAATGCTGTGCCTGCAGAAATGAGGGCCGCCAAAACACATACATGTGAACCAGCCAGGCCCAAAATAAGCTAAAGGGGGGGCCCAAAAAAAATGTTTGCCCAGGGCCCAAACCATATTAAAGACGGCCCTGTGTTGAACAAACTTTTTTTTTACTTGGAGAAGGGAGCATTGTTATGATCTCTATTTATGTCCCTGTACACATTATATCAGCAATAGAGGACTATGGATTAGCAAAGTGAAATCATGTTTGTATTCACCTTACATTATCTCTTAAAATAAAAGCAACAAAAATAATACATTTTCTTTCTCTGTTTCATCTCAGAGTTCACTGTTTAGTACTGTATAATAGCCCACATAAAGCATCTACAGCTGTTATAAAGTCCAGTAATGCAAACAAAAATAAATGCACATATCTGCATCAAAAGCAAGAGCTCATTATATTGCGTTTTTATGCTGTAAGTAAATGTGTGGTTCTATTATCATTATATATCAAACAAAGCAAATGCATTACACTATGACTTGTATACTCGAATAAGGGCGGAAATATAATAACTTAGGATAATACTGCATCTTTCTATCCCTCAGATTACTAAACATTTTTCAGGTTTTAGCGCTATCACACTTTGAATGAGAATTGTGTGGTCATGCAACACTGTACCCAAATGACATTTTTATGATCACTGTTGTGATTTTTATTTTTTTGTCTATAAACAAAAGAAAAGTGTAAATTTTGAAAAAAAAGCAATATTTTTAACTTTTTGCTATAATAAACATCCTGCAAAAATTTGGCCAAAACGTATTCTTCTACATATTTTTGGTAAAAAAAAAATCACAATAAGTGTATATTGATTGGTTTGCGCAAAAGTTATAGCGGCTACAAAATAGGGGATAGATTTATAGCATTTTTATGTTGATTATTTTTTTTTACTAGTAATGACGGTGATCAGTGATTTTTATTGTGACTGCGATATTGTGGCGGACACTTTTGACTTTATTTTGGAACCATTCACATTTGTACAGCAACAGTGCTATAAATATGCAGGAAAGGGGTTAACACTAGAGGGTGATCAAGGGATTAAATGTGTACCCCAGTGAGTGATTCTAACTGTAGGGGGAGGGGACTGACTGGGGGAGGTGACCGATTGGTGTCCCTATGTACAAGGGACACACCATCGGTCTCCTCTCCATGACAGGATGTTACCAGGATGTTTGCACACATAGATCCACGGTCCTGCTCAGTTACTGGGCAATCGCGGGTGCCCGGCGGACATCGCAGTTGCCGGGCACGCGCATCGGGTTGCCAGTGATGCACGCGCCCCCTAGTGGCTCGGGGAGGCGACATCCTCCCAGAACGAGAGGCTTATCGCCCCGCCGTCATTTGACAGCGGGCGGAAGTCTTGTGGTTAAAATGTTTTTATTTTATTTTCAACACCGCAAATATAGGACTGGATATCTGAGCACTGAGCTCTTAGCACCAAGAAAATATGTGAATTTTAGTGAAAGAAACCATGCCTATTTACTTTCTCTAAATCCCTAACCATAATCCAAAAACTAACCTTAGCATACCCCAAATGAAAGTTACCCTTAATCTTTAACCTATTCTCTAACACCAAGGGCCAGATTCTCGTAGATGCGCACATATTTATGCAGGCATAGCGCATCTTAGATACACTACGCCGACGTAACGCGGAGAGGCAAGTACCGTATTCTCTGAGCAAATGCGTTCCAAGATGCGCCTGCGCAGCGGAAATTCATCGGCGTAAGCCTGCGTAACTCCAAAGTAGGAGGGAAGTGGGCGTGATGCATTCTAATGAAGCGTGACCCCATGCAAATGAACGCCGGAACGAACGGAGCATGCGCCGTGACATGGATGACCCGCGCGTAAGGTGGATGCCCTCTGCGCATGCGCAAAGCCTCCCTACGATTCGCCGGCCCATCGTATAAATAATGCGCCCACACATGCGCCCGTGCAGCGCAAAAGTCTCCCATTTTTTGGTTTGGCCTGGGAAAACTTTTGCAGGACCATGGCTGCTATTGGGAAGAAAAGGAGGAAGAAGAATTTCTCACCAGAGGAGAGGGCCATCGTGATTGCGGCCATGGAGAAATATGATTCCCGGCTCCATGGTGCTGACAGTGCGCGGACCAGCAAGTCCCGGAGGGATGACATTTTGATGAAGGTGGCTTGCCAGATGAATGCCCTCTCACACGAGGTCCGGACACCACAAGACATTCAGAAAAAAATGAATGACCTGCGGCGTCTAGTGAAGGGCAAGCTGGCTACGAGAGCTCGGCATGCCAGGGGCACTGGAGGGGGCCCACCCTGCAACGTCTGCCTTACTGAGGAGGAGAATTTGGTCGTCCGCTGCCTGCAGAGGGAGCAGGTGGAGGGAGTCGGGGGCTACGAGTCTGAAAAGCCAGCCATGAGGACAGGTAAGTGTGTTTTATATACTATCTGTTGTGTAGCATGTGTGGGGGTGAAAGGGAACATGTGCCAAGTGTGTGGGTCCACCAACATGTGCATCTTTTGTGTCATCCACAGATGTGCAGGATGGAGCGGGGCCATCTGTTGCTGCCAGGGCTCGTCCGGATCCATACCACGAGCATCCAGTCCCTCTGGCTGCCCCCCTGGAAGAGGCCTTGTTGGAGGCAAGTGGGCACACCTCTACGGAGGAGGTGTTTGAGTAGGAGCTTGTCGAGCAGGACCAGGAGCTCTACCTGGTTTTGGAGGAGGACCATGGGTTGCCCGGACCAGCCCAAGCCACCACCCCATATAGCTCCAGCCCATCAGTGTCCACCCCCAACCTCTCCAGTCCCTCCGATTCCATCCCCCTCATCTCCGGCCCCTCAACATCCTCCCCATATGCCAGGTCCCCAGCCACTCCCAGGAAGGCAACTAGGAAGACGAGGGGTGTTCCCCAGATCATGCCGGAACAGCTGGCCAGACAGCAGGACCAGCAGAATCGGAACCTTGCAGAGGTTGTTGGGGAGATGAGGCGCCTGGCCGACAGCCTGGCCTCCTCGGGACACCTAACGGATGCCATCCTAGATGTCGCTGGCAACAGCGCAGCGACGGTCACCAGCCTGGGGGAGCTGCAGGCGACCACCTCAGACCTTGTGGGGGAGGTCAAAGCCCTGCGGCTTGCAGTCCAGGAGCAGACTGCTGTGCAGACCCGCATAGCGGTCGCCTTGGAAGGCATGCAGGCAGCCAGGGAGGGACGTGGGGATGCTACTCCTCAACCTGATACCCCACCCCCCCACCTGAGGCTGCCCCGAGGCAAGTGAGGGGCAGGAGCCGTGGCACCAGGCGGAGCTCACGCCAGGCCCAGGAATTTTTTGAATGTTATTTTTTGCTCTGGTGAAGAGCTTTTTATGTTATTTTTTGCTCTGGTGAAGAGCTTTCTTATGTTATTTTTTGCCCTGGTGAAGAGCTTTTTTTTTGTTTTTCTTGATACTGCACACGGTGCAGTGTGAATGGTGTGTGAATGTGGGGGTGGCACTCCTGCCAGTAAGGGGTGTCACCCTCGGCCGTTGGGGAGAAGTTATCCCCACGGCTGTGTGAATGACGTGTGAATGGACAGCAACATCATTGGTGCCTTGACGCGGCGTTGCTGCTCCCAAGTCCTACATGCTGGACTTGGGCTAATCCAATGTGATGTGGATGTGGTGTGTGTGCTAGGGACCACACTGGTGTGCATTGATGATGAAGAAAAGAGGGAAGGACGGCCGCACTCCAAGGATTTTCAAACGAAAAAAGTTGTCTTTATTGTAAATCCAAAAACATGTACAGTCACAGCAATCACAGAAAACAGGACAGCCGACGCGTTTCGCACTCGATCAGTGCTTAGTCATGGCTGACTAAGCACTGATCAAGTGCGAAACGCGTCGGCTGTCCTGTTTTCTGTGATTGCTGTGACTGTACATGTTTTTGGATTTACAATAAAGACAACTTTTTTCGTTTGAAAATCCTTGGAGTGCGGCCGTCCTTCCCTCTTTTCTTCATCATCATTGCCATTTGCATCGCCAGCACCTTGGTAATCTAATTATCCTTGATCGTTTACAGGTCTCACCTGGAGCGGTGATTTATTTTCTTTTGTCTTTTTTGGATTTTACACTGGTGTGCATGCGTGCATTGTCTGTGTGCCATGATGATTGTGTGTGTTTAACGGTCAATGATTCGTAACACGAGGCAACTCCTGACTGCTCTTCCATCAGCAGACGAGGTCTCCTCTGGCAGGGGGGGGCTGTCTGGTTGGGGGGTCAGGTCATCACGTAGGGCAATCTGCAGGCCCTTTCTCATGGCAAAGTTGTGCAGAATGCAACATGCACCGATGATCTGACACACAAAGTTTGGGGAATACAACAGGGCACCCCCGGACCTATCTAGGCATCGGAAACGGGACTTCAGGACGCCAAATGTGCGCTCAACCACTGCACGGGTTTTGATGTGTGCTTCATTGTATCTTCTCTCTCCTCTGGTTTGGGAATTCCGGAAAGGAGTCATGAGATGGGGTCCAAGTACATATGCCGCATCACCTGGTAGTGAAAAGACAGGAGGATGTTACTAGTGCATGTGCTCCTTGTGATGAGTGCATCATGGGGGGGACAGTCATGCCTGTCACCCATGTCACTCACCAACCAGCCAGCTGTCCCTATACATGTTCTGCTCAAAATCTGCTGGGATGTTGCTTTGACGGTATATGTAGCTGTCATGGCTGGACCCAGGGTCTTTGGCACGGACGTGCCATATGAGTTATTTGGCATCACCTGTACGTTGATGGAATGCCAATGCTTCAGATTGCGGTAAATGTGCTCTGTGGCACGGGGGGCCTGTAGTGCCACATGTGTGCAATCAATGGCCGCAATGGTGCGTGGGAATCTGGCAAGTCTGTAGAAATCTGTCATTGCCTTCTGCCGCAGTTGCTCAGTGGTGGGTCTGATGATGTGGTGGGACATGCGTCTGAGGATTGCAGGGATAACCTGGTGCAGACATCTGCTCATGCTGGTTTGTGACATCCCAGCCACCACTCCACTTGTACGCTGGAATGATCCACTGGCCAGGAAATGGAGTGTTGCCAGTACCTTGACCAGTGGCTGCAGTGCATGTGAGCGGTATGTCTGGCTGGTGATGTCATCCTGCAGGGCTGCATGCCAAAGAGGCTCATGCGCGCTCGGTAGATCCTCTCACGTGCCCCCCTCCTCCTCCTCCTCCTTCTATGCGCCTCTTCCTCTGCATACATTAGTATTGCTAAGACCATGCCTGCCCCTGGCATGTTGGCATACGAATGTGTTGTCCAGTAAGTGTGATTGCTCAGCTCGTCCGTTATGGTGCTGCTGTAGTTGCTCTCCAGCTGACTTGCACACGGTCTTGAGCAAAGTTACCCCTGCTTTTATGAGGGTTAAGTTTACTCCAGGCTTTCGTGCTACGCGCACCACGCGTAGCCTACGCCGAACGCGCGTAGCTTCGGGAATCTCCCTCATTTGCATATTTGCATGATAATTCAATGGGAGCTGAAGATGCGCAATGCGTAACTATGCGCCTACGCCCCGCTATCTTAAAACATTTTCGCCGCTCAGGCGAAGCAGATTTTCTGGCGTATGTGGTTCTGTGTTTACGGCGCATCGATACGATGGCAAACATTTACAATTACGCCGCGCATATCCATTTATGCAGGCGTAACGTCTCTGAGAATCTGGCCCCAAATCTTTGCTTCTAACCTAATTTTAAAAACTTCATGTATCAGAAAATGTAAAGGAGAGGTTTACTTTTCTATAAACTAACACCTACCCAATCACCCCCTGCCCCATTCCTCCTAAAGTAATCTGAACTAACTAAGCCTCCTCCAAATGTTTACATCTTTTCCTCAATAAATCCTGGCCACATCTTACTGTAGTCTTATTATATGGACCAGGGATGTGCAGTCAGGAGAGGCAGATGAGGCAGGGCCTCATCTGCCATGAACATTACAGAAAAAAAATGTAGGGCTCCTACGACCTATGGTTTAGTCGGAGACTGTTTACCACGTGATCAGCCGTGTTCAATCACGGCTAATCAAGATGTAAACAGGAAAAGCCGGTAATTATCTTTTCCTCACTCGCGTCTGTCAGACGCGAGTAGAGGAGAGCCGATCGGCTGCTCCCCTGACAGGGGGGTTTGTGCTGATCGATTATCAGCGCAGCCCCCCCAAGGATGCCCGCACTGGACCACCAGGGATGCCACCAGACCACCAGGGATGCCCACCACAGGTATGCCACCCTAGACCACCAGGAATGCAAATCAGAACTAAATAATGGATGCCAATCAGTGCCCACAATGGATGCCAATCAGTTCCCATAATGGGCATCACTGATTGGCAGGCATTATTGTTTGGCACTGACTGTCATCCATTAGTAAAACACATTACAGTCTATCAGTGCCCATCCATGCCACCTATCAGTGCCCATCCATGCTGCCTATCAGTGCCCATCCGTGCCGCCTATCCGTGCCCATCCGTGCTGCATATCGGTGCCACCTATCAGTGCCCATCAGTGCCGCATATTAGTGCCCATCAATGCCACCTCATCAGTGCCCATCAGTGCAGTACTATCAGTGCCCATCAGTGAAGTAGAAAACATACTTATTTACGTTTTGTAACTAAAACCAAAAAAAAAGAAACATTTTTTTTTTTAATTTAGCCTTTTTTGCAGGAAATAAAAATCCCAAAGGTGATCGAATACCACCAAAAGAAAGCTCTATTTGTGGGAACAAAATGATAACAATTTAGTTTGGGTACAGTGTAACATGACTGCGCAATTGGCATTCAAAGTGCAACAGTGCTGAAAGCTGAAAATTGGACTGGGCAGTAAGGTGTATAAGTGCCCTGTATGGAATTTGCTAAGGAGCAAGGTGTAACTGCATGAAATGAAACCTTTAAATGATTTTACTATAGTTTAAATTTAAAGCGTAACTAAACCTTATTTACAGAAACCTGCCACCACAGCCTCTGTTTGCTCTGCCTTGACAGTTCCGTTGAGAATACAATTACTTGTGACAGTTATTATGTGTGGTTCTTTTAGTTCCGAATTAATATTCAAAACATTTTTCGTTATTCGTGGATTCGGATATATCCAAATACTCGAAATACAATATAAACAAATTTTATAACAAAGTTATGCTATAACGAAATCTAAAGTTTTCCATTCGCCCATTAAAGTGGAGGTTCACCCTAAAAAATGTTCTAACAATACATTGAGCCGACTGATTAGACTGCGGGTATGCTGTTTTTTTTTTTTTTTTTCTACTTATGATTCTTTTTTTTAGGGTGAACCTCCACTTTAACGCCCATTAACATTTAACATTTATCGAAACAAGTCGGTAAATTCTAAGAAAATTTGATAAAAACGACTTCAGAATACAAATTTCAAATACAAATCCCGAATACCAATTCAGCAAATTAACCAAATTTAACAAAACAAAATAACTAGATTAACGAATCCAAACGAAACTAAACAAAACACATTTTTCATCATGTCTAATGTCGCGTACACATGACCGTTATTCATGTCGTGGAAAAAAACAATGGGCCAGATTCAGATACACTTAATATTGCGCTGCGTAATCGAAATACTCTACGCTGACGTATTTTACCAGGCTCTACACCGAATTCTGGTAGATTTTTGCCCGTACGCTACGGCGGCGTAGTCTATTTCTCGCCGTGTAATCGAAATACGCGATTAGGGGGTGTGAAGCATTTAAATTAAGCGATCGAACTGCGCATGCTCCGTTCAGAAATTTCCCGCCGTGCATTGCGCGAAATCACGTCGTTACGTCATTCGTTGTTTAAGTATCGTCGTTTACGAACATTCCTATTCCCGGACGACTTACGTAAAAAATAATAAAAGACGTCGGAAAACGTAGAAATTCGTCGCGGGAACGACGGCCATACTTAACATGGGCTGTCTAATATTAGAGCAGCAAAAAGCTGGTATAGTGTTACGCAAAAAAAAGATGACTAAAGGTGCCGTAAGAGATTGCGAATGAAGATCGTAATTTCGGGGATCGCCGGCAAAAGCTCATTTGCATATCCCGACGCGGAAAAAGACGGGAAGTCCACCCAATTTTATTGCAGCGTAGATCCGAAGGCGTACGAACGCGTAATCCAGTCGAATTGAAGCCCGCAGCCGTCCATTCATGGTTTGAGGTTTTCGACTAGCTAAAAAACGCGCGTAATTTGAAATTACTCCAGTCTAACACTAGTTAGACAGGAGTAAGTGCTCTGTGAATCTGGCCCAATGTTTTTCTCGACGTGATTTCTCTCAAGCCTGCCTTGCCCACACACGATTGTGAAAAAAAGTGCTCGAGCAAAGCGCGGTGACGTACAACATGTACAACGGCACTATAAAGGGGAAGTTCCATTCGAATGGCGCCACCCTTTGGGCTGCCTATGCTAATTTCCCTGTGTCATAACTTGCATCTCAACATGCACGTACACATGACTGTTTTTCACGACGTGAAAATCGGCGACGTGAAAAACGACGAGAAAAAATAGAGCAGGTTCTAAATTTTTAACGCCCATTTTTCTCATCTAGAAAAATGCTCTGGAGCCTACACACAAAAATGGCATTTTTTCTCGGTCGTGTATACGCGGCATTACAGTTACCATTCACAGCATGCCTTGAATGTTACCGTGTTGGGGAACTGTGGGGTTTAGTTCCGCTTTAAGAAAGTTTATCCAATGCACTGAAAATCACACAATTTTATTCAAGGTAAGTGTACCTTTTGTAGAATGCTACACGTTACACCTATATTTTGGGTTTAATGTATAACATGTTCCAAGTCTACTCCCAACCTCCCCATCCCCCCTGCAACAGTGGACAGAGAATTCTCCCCCTGCACCTGCTGTCACTTTTTAAAAACAGTGCGGCTCTGCGGAGCTCCATCCACACACCCACACCATTCATTCACAGCAATTCATTTAAGTCCCCTCTATCAATAAACTGAAAGGGTGCTGATGAGTGCCCTCGTAGTTTCACTGATATTTCCTCCAGCTTTGTAACTGTCTGCCCATATAAAAGCCTTACATTGTACCCACAAAAAACATTCAGAAAGTTGATGTTCACATAGGATCTTTGGGGGACTCCATGTGCAGTTTGGGGAGCCAGGCCACCCACCAACATGTTTGTTGAAAAAATCTATAACTGCAGCTTTATTTTATATTATATAGAGTACAATTAGTAGATGTTTACTTTGAGTATAACTACATTTTTTTTTTATTATTATTATATTCAGACATACAAAATAAAATAAAATATAGTAATTTTTTTCTTAGATGCAGAATTGTATCCAATAACTGGGGGTTTTAGCCCATCATAACAGACACGTCTTAGTATTTCTACTTATATGGGGCAAAAATAGTAAACATCCATGCTTTGTGCCTTAGACACACTAATGACTTGTACACACGACCAGACTGTCCGTTGGAATAAAGTCCGATGGATTGTCCAATGGATTTCCGACGGAATTCCACTTAAGCTGTCTTGCATACACATGGTCACACAAAAGTCCGATCGTCAAAAACACTGTGACGAACAACACGTACGACGAGCTAAGAATAATGAAGTTCAACAGGCAGTTCGGCTCTTCTGCTTGATTCTGAGCATGCGTGTTTTTTAGTCCGTCTTAATTGCATACAGACGAACTGACTTCTGATAGAAATTTGTGTCCGTCGGAAAAAAATAGAACAAGTTCTCTATCTAATGCCGCGTACACGCGATCATTTTTCGGCATGAAAAAAACGCTGTTTTTCAGCATGTCCAAAAAACGAAGTTTTTCCAACTTCATCATTAAAAATGACGTTGCCCACACACCATTGTTTTTAAACACAGATGAACAAAGCGCGGTGACGTACAACACGTACGACGGCACTCTAAAGGGGAAGTTCTATTCGCTTTTGGGCTACCTTAGCTGATTCCTTGTTAGTAAAAGACCATTTGCACTTTTCTGTCTGTTACAGCGTGATGAATGTGCTTACTCCAATATGAATGATAGTTTTACCAGAACGAGCCCATCTCATGACTTGCTTCTGAGCATGCGCGGGTTTAAAACGTCGTTTTGGCCCACACACGGTCATTTTTTACAACCCGAAAAACTACATTGTTTAAAACGACCTTAAAAAAAAAAAAAAATGTTTTTCAGAACCTGAAACATGATGTGTTGCCCACTCACGATAATTTTAAATGACGTTTTTCAAAAACAAAGTTTTTTTCATGCCGAAAAATGATCGTGTGTACGTGGCATTAGTCCCTCGGAATTTCAGAAGGAAAAAGTCCGATGGGGCATACAGACGGACGGAATATCCGATAAAAAGAGCCAGTCAGACTCTTTCCATCGGAAAATCCGGTCGTGTGTGTAAGGCATGAATATAAAGTATCCAGCGTTTCATTTGTATGCTTTTAAAAATACAAAAACAATGCAAAGCCCTAAAACAGAAAAAGATTATTGGCCAAAACCTCGACTGTAGACATCCAGCTATTGTGGTAGAATCCAATTTGTAATCATTAGTCAAGTCAATGAGATAAACAACATTTATTACATCTTTAAAAAATAAATAACTAAAAACTACATGAGCAACAAACATATCTAATTACAGAAGATATAGAACAGATGCTCTTCACTTGTTGATAGATATCTATACAGTATTCTTTAACCCCTTCCATACAGGGCATTTTCACCCCCTTCCTGCCCAGACCAATTTTTAGTTTTCAGAGCTGTTGCACTTTGAATGACAATTGCGCAGTCATGCAACACTGTACCCAAATTAAATCGTTATGTTTTTTTCCCCACACAAATAGAGATTTCTTTTGGTAGTATTTGATCATTTCTGCGGTTTTTATTTTTTGGGCTATAAACAAAAGAAGAGCGACAATTTAAAAAAAAAACACAATATTTTTTACTTTTCTATTTAATAAATATCACAATTTTTTAAAAAAAAACAAACATTTTTTTCCCCTCAGTTTAGATCGATACGTATTCTTCTACGTATTTTTGGTAAAAAAAACGCAATAATCGTATATTGTTTGCGCAAAAGTTATAGCGTCTACAAAATAGGTGATAGATTTATGGCATTTTTTTTTTTTTACTAGTAATGGCGGCGATCTGCGTTTTTTTTTTTTGACCGTGACATTGCGGCAGACATATCAGACACTTTTGACACGTTTTTGGGACCATTCACATTTACACAGCGATTAGTGCTATAAAACTGCACTGATTACTGTGTAAATATGACTGGCATGGAAGGGGTTAACACTAGGGGGCGCTGAAGGGGTTAAAATGTTCCCTAAAGTATGTTCTAACTGTAGGGGGAGGGGGACTCACAAGGGGAGGAGACCGATGTGTGTTCCTCTGTACTGGGAACACACATCAGTCTCCTCACCGCTGACAGGAGGTGGATCTGTGTGTTTACACACACAGATCCAAACTCCTGCCATGATCAGCGGTAATCGCAGGTGCCCGGCGGCACGCAGGATCGCGCGCGCCCTATAACGCCGGGAACAAATGACGTCATATGACGTTCACTCTCATCGGCGAGGGGTTGCTGCAGATGTCAATCCCCTATGGCCCGGTATGGAAGGGGTTAAAGACAAATCATTTTTTTGCCAAAAAAAAGTACATTCAAAATAGTCACTTACAGTATATATACAGTATCTCACAAAAGTCAGTACACCCCTCACATTTTTATAAATATGTTGTTATATCTATTCATGTCACAACACTGAAGAAATGACACTTTGCTACAATGTAAAGTAGTGAGCGTACAGCTTGTATAACAGTGTAAATTTGCTGTCCCCTCAAAATAACTCAACACACAGCCATTAATGTCTAAACAGCTGGCAACAAAAGTGAGTACACCCCTAAGTGAAAATGTCCAAATTGGGCCCAAAGTGTCAATGTTTTGTTTTTTTCCAATGTTTTTTCCGACGGAAAATCCGATCGTGTGTACGTGGCATTAGAGGTGTGTTTGGGGTCATTATCATGTTGGAATACTGCCCTGTGTCCCAGTCTCCGAAGGGAGGGGACTCTGCTTCAGTATGTAACAGTACATGTTGGCATTCATGAGTCCCTCAATGAACTGTAGCTCCCCAGTGCCGGCAGCACTCATGCAGCCCCCCCCCCCCCCCCCCAGACCATGACACTTCCACCACCATGCTTGACTGTAGCAAGACACACTTGTCTTTGTACTCCTCACCTGGTTGCTGCCAAACATGAGTGACACATCTGAATCAAATATCTTTATCTTGGTCTCATCAGACCACAGGACATGGTTCCAATAATCCATGTCCCCATTCACACCTGACACCTTGTAACACGAATGAGTCACATGACACCAGGGAGGGAAAATGGCTAATTGCGCCCAATTTGGACATTTTCACTTAGGGGTGTACTCACTTTTTTTGCCAGCGGTTTAGACATTAATGGCTGTGTGTTGAGTTATTTTGAGGGGACAGCAAATTTACACTGTTATACAAGCTGTACACTCATTACTTTATATTGTAGCAAAGTGTCATTTCTTTATTGTTGTTTCATTAAAAGATATAATAAAATATTTACAAAAATGTGAGAGGGTGTACTCACTTGTGTGAGATACTGTATATGAATATTTTTACTTTTACTTTATTGAGTTAGCCAAATATTTACAGATTTTATAAAATACAAAAGGAAAAAGTGTAAGAAAGTTAATCTGGCCATACATTAAAGAGGTGTTCCAGCCAAATGTTATGTTTATTAAAAGTCAGCAGCTGCAAAAATTGTAGCTGCTGGCTTTTAATAAACATACACTTACCTGCTCCAGCGTTCCAGCGACGCGCCGGCTTCACGGCCGGGCACCCACTGCGCATGCGCGAGCGGCACTGCGCATGCACGTGCGGCGCGGCCCGGCGCTGCGCCGTCCTATTGGACAGGCGATCGCCTAGGACCTGTCAGTGTCCTAGGCCATCGCCTGCAGGGAGGGGCTGCAATAAGGCGATTAAGCTTAATCGCCTTACCAGCTCCTCGGCGGAAGGAGGAAGTGGGACAGGAAGTCCCACTCCTCCTGAAGCTCCCACTCCCCCCCCAAAAAAATTACATGCCAAATGTGTAATGTAAGGGGGTGAGGAGTGGGCCGAGCGGAAGTTCCATTTTTGGGTGGAACTCCGCTTTAACATTATACAATTTTCTTATTCAAATTCCTTTAGATTTGCCTTCAATTACATAGTGCAAGGACTTGCCTATTTGCATGCAAATTGAAAGTGTTTAGGTTTGACCTTATATTATATGTTTTTGGTGAATCTAAAGAAAAGTAGTATAAGAAATTTCTATAATGAATGGCCAGCCTTACGCCTTTAGACTATCCTCTGATTCAGAGAGATGTAAGTTTTTGTATCATTTGAAAAGGAATATTACTCAAAATTTCTTCTTCCTTTGTTCCCCTTAATGTTACCAAGACAGTATTGAGGGGTTAGGCTGTGGGTGTTTGGCAAGAAAGGTGCAGACAGAAAGATGTAACATATGATGCACAGGTTTCTTAGGCCTCGTACACACGACTGTTTTCCATGACAGAATCCAACAAGAAACTTGGTGGCAGAGCTTTTTTGCAGAGGAAAACTCTTTTTCTCTTTTTCCTCGTCGGGAGTCTCAATTTCCTCGTCGTGTTTCTCATCGGGCTGGTTTACGAGGAGAAACACGTTCGCGTGTATGCTTAGAAACCCGCGCATGCTCAGAATAAAGTATGAGACGGGAGCGCACCTTCGGTAAATGTAGCGTTCGTAATGGAGATAGCACATTTGTCACGCTGTAACAGACTGAAAAGCGTGAATCGTCTCTCAACAAACTTTTACTTAACACGCAGTAACATGAGATTAGCAAAAGCAGCCCCAAGGGTGGCGCCAGTGAAATCGAACTTCCCCTTTATAGTGCCGTCGTACGTGTTGTATGTCACCGCGTTTGAGAACGACAAGATTTTGTCTTGACAGTGTGTATGCAAAGAAAGCTTGACAAGATTCTCGACAAGCCTGACAAGGCCAATTGAAGGAGCAGTGGCTCCGAGCGCGTAGCCCAATCAGCCTTTGTCCTCCCTGTCTGACCCTCCTCCTGGAAGTGTTCCTCGGAAGTAACCACGTGACCTGTCACGTGACCCGTGAGGCTGGAACAGGCCTCATCCTGATGGCCACAGGACAAGCCTAAAGACTCAACACATTCTGCTATCTTTACTTCTAAGCAGCCCATGGATCCGGGACGAGGACTACAGGATGTTACAGATGAGCCTTCTTTCCTTACCTTCTTGTAAGTGTGTTTTGTACAATGTGTCATTAAAAGAACCTCTTTAATACTGCACTTAGGTGGCGCTTCCTTTCTCTACCCCTCTTTCGTCGAGGAAAACGATGTTTCATTTACGACGAGTTCCTCGGTCGTGTGTATGAGGCCATACTCTGTATTTCTCTCCATACCTTCTTTTGCTATTAGCCCCAGAAAATCCCTGCTGCTTTACAAACAAGCATATTGGTTGAAATAGATAGACTTGTGTATTTTTTCAGCCAGACTAATTATATAGTTACCATGTAACTATATAGAAAAGATGAGGGTTTAATGAGAAATTATAATGATTTCGGATCATATTTATTACACTTATTTGATTAAATTTTTATTGTTTGTGTATTATTTACACATCCACATATTAACCCTTTTTTTCTCTTTCCTCAGTACCTTTTGTGAATATTGTAAATTTGCCTACTGTTTATATTCATATTTTCGAATATCAATAAAAGAGCAAACTACAGTATCAAAGAGCAAACAAAGTTTTTTTTATTTTTCGAAGATGGGTGAAATATGCATTCTGATGATCACCATAGGTTAATCTTCTTTCCTCATTTTTTTAAGATGTATTTTTGAAGCTAAAATGTCACACTGAATGTAAACCCATGTTTCAACTCTGTCAGTTTCTTTTTTTTTTTTTTTTACTTTTCGGGTTCAACGCTACAGTGCTTTATAGATCTTTGCTGGTTACTTTTAAAAATAGCTTGCAAAACATGCGCCAAATCATTTCTTATAATTAAAGCACTGTCCAACATAGATATCCTTCTGGATGACAAATACTATAATATACTGTATGTATTGTAATTAAGAATATACTACTTTATATTGATGTACCACTTTAGGACCAGAATAAAATTAAGTACAAATCAATAATATTTAATACAGTTGGAGGGACACACTATTGACTAAATGAGCTATGATTACCAGTCTCTAACAACTGTTTTAATACATATTGTAATTTATTTGTTGTCTTTGTATTAACATTCAAATAGAATGTATATGATTAACTTATTTATAGACGACATTTTGACAGAAAGAACACAACCTGTATGGTCACTCACATATGCACAAAAAATATTTAATTTTGTCTAAAAAATTATTAAAATTAGGGTTGTCCCGATACCACTTTTTTAGGACCGAGTACAAGTACCGATACTTTTTTTCATGTACTTGCCGATACCGAATACCGATACTTTTTTTAAATGTCATGTGACAGTTTTCAAACCACAATACAGACTAAGGATATTTTCTTTAGAATTATGAAGAATTCTAACTCAAGACATTATAAAAGAATAAAAATTAGTAAAAATGAATAAAAATGTTTTATTTTCTTGTCACGCAGTAGTAAAACACTCAAAGAATTTTCACAGAACATGTTGATAAATACAAAAAAAGTATTCTATTTAGGTATAGGGAGCATTTGCGCGAGTACAAGTACTCCCGCAAATACTCGGTATCGGTCCCGATACCGATACTAGTATCGGTATCTGGACAACCCTAATTAAAATGTATAAATACATTTTCATCGACTTTAGCTTTTGGCCTTCAAAACATGTTTACCAACAGTCAATATTCTGGGATTGTCTACATAGGTAGATAGATTGTGCTTCTGAGACACTAATAACTCTTGTAGGGTTTACCTGCAAAAAAATAATAATTAAAAAAAAATGTTGTGGGGTCAGACTTGAGAACCACATGACTATAGCATAATCTTCCTCATGTATGAAAGGGTTGGCACTTCTGACCTGCAGTTTTGGTTTACCGGTTACACTGCAGTCAACATGTATGCAATATAGCATATGCTGGGCCAGATTCTCATAGAATTCCGGCGGCGTAGCGTAAGCCATTTACACTACGCCGCCGCATCGTACTAGAGCAAGTGCTTTAATCTCAAAGCACTTGCTCCATAGTTTTCGCCGGCGTCGTGTAAATCGCCCAGCGTAAACCCGCGCAATTCAAATGGGGCGGCTTGTATTTAAATTAAGCGCGCCCCCGCGTCGAACGAACTGCGCATGCGCCGGCCGGGGAAAAAGCCCAGTGCGCATGCTCCAGCTCACGTCGGAAAGCGTAGTTGAAACCAACGTCAAAACGACGTGAGCGTCATTTACGCAACTCCCTATTCGCGAACGAGTTAGTAAAACGACGTAAGCGACGGAAAAAGCCGACGCTGACCCGACGCCATACTTAACATGGCATCCGACGGCACCCGACGGCATCCGACGGTACTGCGTAAGGTTACTCCACATAGAAGCTGGGGTAAACTTACGCGGACGAAAACGGCGTACGCGACGACGGGGCGGCGTAAAAGCGATCAGGAATCGGCGTACTAGCCTCATTTGCATATGCAAATGAGAAAACAACGTAAAGGCCACCTAGTGGCCGGAGTTGTCATTACAACTACGATCCGCACGTGTAATGGTTTTACACTTGTCGGATGTTGAAGCGTATCTATGCAAAAGTGATGCTAAGCATCACGCGCATAGATACGAGGCAAAAAAAACAGCGATACGACGGGGTATCTGAGATACTCCGTCGTATCGCCGCTGAGAATCTGGCCCGCTGTCTCTCACAAATTCAAAACATCAGGGTATATTCCCAACAGATGTGGTGGGACTGGGTGGCTATTCCAGCCCAGTTCCACTGTATTACAAGGCAAAAAGCCTTGTCTCCGATTTGTGCCTGCATTGCGGTAGTGTGAGGTTGGTGTGCACCGAAATAAAAGTAGTGCATGTCAGCATGCGGCAGAAATTTCTCAATAATCAATTTAATAAATGTGGGAGTAAAAATGCTATTTATGTGATTTAATGTGTGATGATATGTGATCTATACAGTAATATGCAACATCTCGGAAAACTGCAGAAATCTTAACCGACATTTAACCTCATTTAGAAAGTATGAAATAAAACCTTCAGAAGGCGAATTGATACAATTAATTCAGTCCAATTTGGTTAAATGACACCTATCTGGAATTGGCTAAATTACAATCTGGTGCTGGATGGAAAGGCTATGGTTACACATCTAAAATCCATTTTTTATAATGGGGCACTTCTGTCATTTGCTGATCTAAAGGTACAATTTAATTTACCATCCTTTATGTATTTTTATTGCTTACAATTCAAGTTCAGAATAAATCATCTGAGTGGATTTTGTCGCCAACACCGATCTTTAGTCTTATTAGAGATGCTGAGTCCTCCAAGGGCTTCATATCACAAAATTATGTTATGCTTTTGCAGTCATATCTGAAACGGCATTTCTTGAGAGAGATGGAGTGATGGGAAAATTATGTTGGCCAGCTAACAAGTGAACAATGGGAGGAGGCGTTTCAGTCAGTGGTGATGTGCTCACTAAATGCGACGCAATGGCTGACCCAATTGTATCCAATTGTATATACTGTTAAGGGTATACTACAACCCCATAGGCTTCATGTAATGGGTCTGCAACCAAAGTCTACATGTTCTAGATGTAGGCTTGACCATGGAGACCTAATCCCTCTTTCATCTTTTGTGTCCAAAACTCCATCCTTACTGGACAGGGCTGGTGCATAAGTTAAACTCAATGGGCCAGATTCAGAAAGATTTGCCTAAGTTTCTAAAAACGGTACCTGCCTCTGTAAGTTACGACGGCGTAGTGTATCTGAGATACGCTATGCCGCCGTAACTTACAGAGGCAGGTACCGTATTCATAAAAAATTTGCGCCGTAAGTTACGGCGGCGCAGTGTAAGTGATCCAGCGTAAGCGTGCGTAATTCAAAGTAGCCAGGCAGTGGGCGTGTTGTAGTAAAATGAGCCGTGACCCCATGCAAATGAGGGTCCGAACAAATGGCGCATGCACCGTCCGTGGACGTTTCCCAGTGTGCATGCTCCAAAATCAGGTCACAAGTTCTCAATACTTTCGACGTGAACGTAACTTACGCACAGCCCTATTCGTTTACGACTTACGCAAACATATATTCATCAATATTAAAGTTTTTTAGTGAAGCGGAGGCAAAACTATCTTTTTTGAGTCAACAAGTGGCTCATGTGCCATGTTTTTCTGTCCTGGAACCAAATTCTTTTGAAGTGATCATTTATTTTTAATGCAAAGCGACTCTTGCATGGCTGTTCCATTTGCATATGTAACAACAGTACAGTAAAACCTTAGATTGCGAGCATAATTTGTTCCAGAAACATGCTTGTAATCCAAAACACTTGTATATCAAAGCGAAGTTCCCCATAAGAAATAATAGAAACTCGGATAATTCGTTCCATAACCATTTTATTCATAAGGACTTCAGTTTATAGTCTATATAAAAAGATTATAGCAATGTGACCAGGTTGTGTTACCATCAAATTTTGATCCACAAGGGGATTAGAAGCAAAATCCAGCAAGAGCTACAGAGAATAAAAGAGAAGAGAGGCGCCTCTAATGCCTCGTACACACGGTCGGACTTTTGACCATGCAAAGTCCGCAGTGAGTCTGTCGGAAGTCCAACGGAAAGATAGAGAATAGGTTCCCTATCTAAGGTCTGTTGGACTTCCGACCAAAAAAATCAGATGAAGGCTACACATGGCCGGACTTTCCAAGAAAAAAAGCCCGTCTGACTTTTTTTCTCAGAAAAATTTTCCGCCAGAGAGCTGCCCGTCGGATATGTCCGCTGGTTAGTACGCCTAACCTGCGGACATATCTGCCCGCACATGCGTAGGATCCTGTGAATGGATCCGACGCATGCGAGCGGAAGTGTTTTACTTCCTGGTGCGGTGACGTGGCGGCGTCAACGTCACCACGCTGTCCGCCGGCGGGGAATTTGATCCGATGGTGTGTACAGCCATCGGATCAAACAGCCCGGCGGACATATCCGATGGAAACGGTCCGTCGGACCGTTTCCATCGGATAAATCCCATCATGTGTACAAGGCCTCAATCTGCAATCGTGACCAGGAACTACTACACTCAGATTGGCGCTGCTCTATTATTCTTTATAAATCGTTACCAGGAAGACTACCCTGCAGTAGAGAAATATAAAAGCGAGACTTGAAGTGCTCGTGGAGTGCAGCGTGGAAGGGATGAAGTCGATAGCGATGGAGAGAATGGTCTATGTGGACAGCTATACCATGGATGCTTGCATACTTACATGTGCTTGTTTGTACCATATTGCTACACTTAGAGGCACCTCTCTTCTCTTTATACTCAGTTGTGATGTGAAACTACTTGTATATCAAGACATCGCTTGTATATCAAGTCAAAGTTTATAAAAACATTTTGCTTGTCTTGCAAAACGCTCTCAAGCCAAGTTACTCTCAATCCAAGGTTTTACCGTACTTTGTATTTCTGAGCTGCATTCCAAACAGCATCAGTTATACCTGGATGTACTTGGATGTGCTTCAACCACACTTCCATGTTTTAATATGTTTCTTGCATGTGTGCAGCATAGCCTACAGGTATTGCAAATTCCAAACTGCAAACACACAAGATTTCTTTAAAACACTATGTGATAGGTTCAATTACAGGTTTATTTTATCATTAGCTGACAAAACTCTGTAAGATGAACTGAACTTGTTCAGGAAGTATTTTTTATTTTTTTTTGTCCAGTTAAGGGAGACCCAAAAGGTGACAGGAGATATACAGTATATTCATAGGCGTGCGCACAGGGTGTGCCAGGTGTGCCCAGGCACACCCTAATCACCCTGTGCAGCACAGATCCCCATTACTGCCCTGGCTGGCTCCCATCTTTCCCCCCACAGCACTGCCAGCTTCCCTCTTCTCCTATTGGCTGTTGCTTCTGGGATGTTTTAGGAGTGGGGAAGGGGCCTGTAAAAATGTGATTTGTTGGTCCCTTCCATTTCTGAATGAACATCGTGAGTGATCGGTAGTGTGCTTGGGCTTTGGGGTGCACACCCTAATGCAATAGGCTGCGCACACCTATGAGTATATTCAACAATAAACGTTGAACTTCATATATAATTTCTGATCATTTTGGAATGCGGTGTTCTTTAAAAGCGACTAATATTTTTATTTTTTTATCATATACCATATATACTCAAGTATAAGCCAAGTTTTTCAGCCTTTTTTTTAGGCTGAAAAGGCACCCCTCGGCTTATACTCGAGTCTGTGTACCTGAGTCTGTCACATGAATATTCAAAAGGCGGGCATGCAGTGTTAAAAAGTCGCGACTCCTCCTTGTCCTGTTCCGCGACAGGCTACGAGGAACAGGATGAGGTCCAGACCGACCCCGAACTCAGCGTCCACCTGGCTCAGGACCAGGTACCAGAGACCCGGAGACCAGGATCGGAGCAAGGTCATTCTCCCCAGGTATCTTGCGAGACAGCCGGAACTGATTTTTTTTTACAGTCCAGGTTATAGTTGGTCGACTTGCTCTCTTTATGTCTAGCAGCTTCGCCTCCCCCTAATTCCAAACCCTGCCGCGAGTTTAGACACTGGTGCAGCTCTTCAAATTTGCTCTAATTCCATTGGGGTTCACAGCTTTTTTAAACTGGACGACCGCCATCTGACTGCATGTAACAGGCTAAGCAGGTATGCAGATTGGCACAGTGAAGCTGCAATGGGCACAGTAAGGTGAGGTATGCAATGGGCACAGTGAGGCATGCAGTGGGCACACTAAGGCATGCAATGGGCACAGTGAGGCATGCAATGGGCACAGTGAGGCGTGCAAATGGGCATTGTTGATCCTCTTTTCCACTTACAGTAGCTGCTGCATTCTCATCCTAGGCTTATACTCGAGTCAATACGTTTTCCCAGGGTTTTTTGGTAAAATTAGGTGCCTCGGCTTATATTCGGGTTGGCTTATTCTACAGTATATAAGGTACTTAAATAGCTTCAGTTTGTGACAAATTTACTTAAAAACAACTGACCATATCTGGTGATACCATGCATTATTTTACAATCCTGTTACATTAAAGAGTGCTTAAAGGTACAGTAAGGGCTCATTCACACTATTAGCAGTGACCAGCATGTTTCCACACTAGATGGAGTCTACTCCTAGGGCACATGGAAAACTTTTTTTTTTTCCTATGTGCCCCATTCACACTACAACACTGGTGGTAAGTTGCAACATTTCTGCACACTGAGTGGCATTCCATGTCACCGCACAGCAGCAAAACACATTGCACTACCGGAGCTGGCACTGTCACTAGCCAGCATGGTAAAATGGTATGTTTTGTCTGGGTTAGTGTGAACGTAGCCTGAAAAAAACGAATGTGGCGCCTTGTTTGCCTTTTACTGGGCCCTGGGGCACTATTCCCCCTACTGACACCATCATTTTTTCCTATTAGAACCAATGATGGAGCACTGATGCTGGGCCAGCATTTTCTACAACCATTAGCCGCAGTCTGCCCCCCCCCTAAAGCCTGAAGGACAGTAAACTGAACATTTGATTAGAAAGTTTAGAGACCCCTGATGTAAACTGTAGGGATAGACAGACTTGAAATCACTTTTGTTTCCTAAAATTTGTAAAAAAAAAAAAGCTACTTTGGGTCTATATACACCTGCTCACGGGAAACACAACCATAATGAAAGGTGAATTTTCAGACCTTTTAGTTTAGATTGATTGCACTGTTGTCCTCATTAGGTTAAGTGGAACAAATTCATTCAGGAAGCAGCACAAAACACTGAATAGTCAAAAAACAATCACATTACTTCTCCCATTTTAGCCAAGTGGCTATTATTGGAAAAAACAGAAATGCATCTTGTATGTAATTTTCTAGAATTGATTCAGCTCTCTTCAGGAAAAGGGTAACGGCAAGAACATAAGCGTGCAAGTAAAGAAACGTTCCATTATCAATAAACTGAGCTTGATTCGCAGGGAATATGTGATGTATTACCAGTAAACATTATCACAAGATATCACTTGGGATCTTTTTGCATGATTCTTTATCAGTTGTAATTAAGTTTCTTGCATGCATTATTAAGCAATATTTCTTGCAAAAATTAATTGCCTCTTGTGAAAAATAACACTAAGCAAGCGTGAAAAATAATTTTTCTTTTGGGATGTGCGTCTGACTGAAAGCAAGTTGTGTCGTAACAGGGGAAATAGCATATTTCTTCTACAGTAGGTACACGCTCACTGAGCAGACTGAGGACTGGGGTTAGAGGTACAACCACTTCAGAAAGAAGACAACAATTTATAAAAAATTCAAAAAAATAATCAATACACATGATTTCAAATTGCTGTACAACATTGGTCAGCGAATCAACAACACCAATCTTTATAATAATTATATATATATATATATATACAGTGCAGAAAATAAGTATTTGAACACCCTGCTATTTTGCAAGTTCTCCCACTTGGAAATCATGGAGGGGTCTGAAATTGTTATCGTAGGTGCATGTCCACTGTGAGAGACATAATCAAAAAAAAAAAAATTCCAGAAATCACAATGTATGATTTTTTTAACTATTTATTTGTATGATACAGCTGCAAAGAAGTATTTGAACACCTGAGAAAATCAATGTTAATATTTGGTACAGTAGCCTTTGTTTGCAATTACAGAGGTCAAACGTTTCTTGTAGTTTTTTACCAGGTTTGCACACACTGGAGGAGGGATTTTGGCCCACTCCTCCACACAGATCTTCTCTAGATCAGTCAGGTTTCTGGGCTGTCGCTGAGAAACACAGAGTTTGAGCTCCCTCCAAAGATTCTCTATTGGGTTTAGGTCTGGAGACTGGCTAGGCCACGTCAGAACCTTGATATGCTTCTTACAGAGCCACTCCTTGGTTATCCTGGCTGTGTGCTTCGGGTCATTGTCATGTTGGAAGACCCAGCCTCGACCCATCTTCAAAGCTCTAACTGAGGGAAGGAGGTTGTTGCCCAAAATCTCGCAATACATTGCCCCGGTCATCCTCTCCTTAATACAGTGCAGTCGCCCTGTCCCATGTGCAGAAAAACACCCCCAAAGCATGATGCTACCACCCCCATGCTTCACAGTAGGGATGGTGTTCTTGGGATGGTACTCATCATTCTTCTTCCTCCAAACACGGTTAGTGGAATTATGACCAAAAAGTTATATTTTGGTCTCATCTGACCACATGACTTTCTCCCATGACTCCTCTGGATCATCCAAATGGTCATTGGCAAACTTAAGACGGGCCTTGACATGTGCTGGTTTAAGCAGGGGAACCTTCCGTGCCATGCATGATTTCAAACCATGACGTCTTAGTGTATTACCAACAGTAACCTTGAAAACGGTGGTCCCAGCTCTTTTCAGGTCATTGACCAGCTCCTCCCGTGTAGTCCTGGGCTGATTTCTCACCTTTCTTAGGATCATTGAGACCCCACGAGGTGAGATTTTGCATGGAGCCCCAGTCCGAGGGAGATTGACAGTCATGTTTAGCTTCTTCCATTTTCTAATGATTGCTCCAACAGTGGACCTTTTTTCACCAAGCTGCTTGGCAATTTCCCCGTAGCCCTTTCCAGCCTTGTGGAGGTGTACAATTTTGTCTCTAGTGTCTTTGGACAGCTCTTTGGTCTTGGCCATGTTAGTAGTTGGATTCTTACTGATTGTATGGGGTGGACAGGTGTCTTTATGCATCTAATGACCTCAAACAGGTGCATCTAATTTAGGATAATAAATGGAGTGGAGGTGGACATTTTAAAGGCAGACTAACAGATCTTTGAGGGTCAGAATTCTAGCTGATAGACAGGTGTTCAAATACTTCTTTGCAGCTGTATCATACAAATAAATAGTTAAAAAATCATAAATTGTGATTTCTGGAATTTTTTTTTTTTGGATTATGTCTCTCACAGTGGACATGCACCTACGATGACAATGCCAGACCCCTCCATGATTTCCAAGTGGGAGAACTTGCAAAATAGCAGGGTGTTCAAATACTTATTTTCTGCACTGTATATATATATATATATATATATATATATATATATATATATACAGGGCTCAAAATTTCAAGCCCTGAGCTACTAGCCAGGCCTCAAGAGTTACTCGCCACCAGTTGCCCCACCTAATTCATACACTTCCCTGTGCCTAATTGCACCCATAAACACGCCCTCGTAGATTATCTCATGGAATGAAACTGTTAAATGTTTTATGCAGAATCAAGTTACACAATTAAATATTAACAACAACATGGGACAGGGCACTGGGGGGAGACCAGAGGGACAGGGCACTGGGGGCAGATCAGAGGGACAGGGTACTGGGGGCAGACCAGAGGGACAGGGCACTAGAACTGGGTCTCTTCCCCATTCTCTTGCAACTCCCATCCATCCAGTCTCCTCTGCAACTCCCATCCATCCTCTCTCTCTCCCCCTCTCCTATTCATTTCATCATCAGGAGCCTGTGTGTGCGGCTCCCAATCGCATCGGGACTCTAAGTGTAGGCACAGATTGGAGGGAGATTGGTCATGCAGCCCTGTCATCACTCGCCCCCAGCTTAAATCCACTCGCCAAATGCTAGTAGGCGAGTGGAAATTTTGAGGCCTGTATATATATATATATATATATATATATATATATTAGGGCTGTGCAAATTAACTTTTAATTAATCGATTAACCACTTAAGACCCGGACCAATACGCTGGTAAATGACCCAAGGTGTTTTTGCGATTCGGCACTGCGTCGCTTTAACAGACAATTGCGCGGTCGTGCGACGTGGCTCCCAAACAAAATTTGCGTCCTTTTCTTCCCACAAATAGAGCTTTCTTTTGGTGGTATTTTATCACCTCTGCGATTTTTATTTTTTGCGCTATATACAAAAATAGAGCGACATTTTTGAAAAAAAAAACACTATTTTTTACTTTTTGTTAAAAAAAAATCAAATAAACTAAATTTTAGTCAAACATTTAGGGCAAAATTTATTTAGCCACATGTCTTTAGTCATGCTCATTTGCATATCCGACGCTGAAATTGACGGGAACGCCACCTAGCGGCCGGCGTATTGCATTTAAGATCCGACGGTGTAATTGACTTACGCCAGTCGGATCTACACCGTATCTGTGCGTAACTGAATCTAAGAATCAGTCGCATAGATACCCGGGTTCAGAAACAGAGATCGTATCTCTTCTGAGAATCTGGCCCAGTATGTATATTGTATATATATATATATATATATATATATATATATATATATATACACACACACACACACATATACTACAGCGGGTAAAGTAAGTATTAAACACCATTTCAGTCTCCATTTTTCTAGGTAAATATATTTCTAAAGGTGATATTAACATGACTTTTTTTTACCACATGTCAGTAACAACCCGTACAATCCATATATACAAAGAAACCAAAACAAATTATTTCAGAAATTAAGTTATGTGTAATAAAATGGAATGACACAAAATTATTAAACACATGAATAAAAGGGGGTGCAAAAAGGCATGGAAAGCCAAGACACCAGCTGAAATCTTTCAGTAATTCTGCAGTCCTGCCCCTTGTCAGTGCAAATAATATTAGCTGGTTCAGTCTCAACTGATAGCCTATAAAAGGGTGTCTTATTACCAAGGTGTCACACAAGAAACATCTCACGATGGGTAAAAGCAAAGTGCTTTCTCAAGACCTTAACAACCTTATTTTTGCAAAACATACTGATGGCATTGGTGTCAGGGCTGAGCTGAGCCCTTCCTTCTCTGTGCTAGCAGCTCAGCTGTCAGCTAATTGCCAGCTCCCATCTCTTTACAGTGATCCACCTGTTGATGATCCCGCTTGTCAGCTCTGCCTACTTAAAGCCTTCCTGTTCATTTGCTCTTTGCCTTCGCCTGGAGAGTCAGGACACTTTCTACGTTGCAGATAGAGAAAGGAGCTGTGTGTTAGTGGGTGTCCTGACTCTCCGGTAGTCCAAGGGAGGGGGTGAGCACGACACTCCACACCAGGGAGAAAGCCTTGCATTACTGTGTGGAGTTACAGACAGAAGAACAGTAAGTGAAGATTTTTCAGAAGAAATAAGGACATTTAAAAGCTAAATGGAAGGGTGAGGTAAGTGAAGGAGGACTGCACTAAGGTAAAGGAAGCTATTTAGGGAAAAAAAAATTGTACATTTACAACCCCTTTAATAATCCTGAAAATAATACACTTTCTCTCGCTGGATGGTTACATCACTCCACATCTATAAAGAGAGACATGGTTGTCACCTAGACTGCTCTCCTGATATGGATTACAAACATGTCTGTAGCTCTTCATCTCTATTACATGGGAAACAGGGCAATTGGTCGATTACAGAAAATAGCTAGGAAGAAAGATATTCAGTGCAGTTCACCGGAAGTGTCAAAGACACTACCTTTCTGGCAAGATCAACAAATATTTTCTTTTTTTTTTACTTCAAAGATTTTTATTAAAGTAGACAAAAAATACAAAGGTGTACAGTATATCTCAAACGAGAGCAGGAATAATCATACGTACATATAAAACAACGTTTCTTGAAAACAGGAAAGCATTTACGTTCCAAGCATGGCATTTAAAACGGGTATCTACAGGCAGTCCACGCCCGGGCTGAAGAGAGTCAGTATAATCATATTAAACTTTAAACATATACCACAAAGTAGAACTGGAGATGTCAGAATTACAGTACTCAACTAGGTTTGCATTCCCATCTGGAAATATACTGTAAATTGAATTAAGGGTGTGAAAGATTTCCTAAGAAAAAAGAGTGAGGGGAGAGAAAAGGGAGGGAAATTCAACAAAAGAAATCGGGAAAGCAAGAGGGCCGAAGCCCAGAATGAGCCAGTCAAAAATAAAAGTAAAAAGAAACAGACAAAAAGAAAAAGATACGCTTAGCAACATCTCAATTTTATAAAGCTAATAAGCGTGTTATTCAGGTTGGATACGTAGCAGCCACCAAGGGGTCCATTTAGCATCATATAGCGGTACAGAGTCCCGCAATGTATAGAAAATACGCTCTGATAGCATAACCTGGTCCATCCTAGAAAGAATTTGAGGGAAAGAGACTGAAGGGGACTTCCAATTAAGGGCAATTGCCCAAAGCACCGCTGTGCACAATGTATGTATCAACTTCCTCAGTGGTCTAGAGGTGTCTGGGATTTTCTCAAAAAGCAGACAGTGTACATATGACAACTCAATATGGCCATCTGCCAATCTGTCCACTAGATCGAAGACCTTCTTCCAAACAGGGGAGATTTTCTCACAATCCCAAAAAATATGGAAGAAGGTGCCCGGAGAAGGACAACCACGAAAACAGTTTGGGGAAGACTGTGGAAAAATCTGGTGTATGCGATGTGGGGTGTAATACCAACGGGTAAACAATTTTATCGCAGTTACCCTAAAAGAAACCGATATCATGCTCTTACGGAGATTCTGCCAGTTCCTCTCCCAATCCTCCAATTCATATCCCAGGCCCAATTCTGACTCCCACTTGGTCATATAGGTCAGTTTGTCTAGGGTTTGGGTGTTTATTAATATATTGTACAGTGCCGATATCATCCCCTTTTGTCTAGGTCCTGATTTACACAATAGTTCAAAAGAGGAATGTGAAGGAGAGGGGGTCTGTGGATAATGCGTTAAGAAAAAGTGCCTGATCTGCATGTATCTGAAAAATTCACCTACCGGGGCGCTCTTAAGGGATTGCAATTGGGAGAAGGAAATAAGTTTACCATCACATTGAAGGTCTTCCAAGGCTGTTAAACCAGAGGAGATCCACCAACCAAAGGAGTCGGGGTTTGAAAAAGCTGATGGCATTCTAGGGTCCCCTAGAAATGAAGCCCCAGGGGGGGCCACAGAGGAGAGGGACATCGAGGAGCTATAGCGCCTCCACAGCTTCAAACCCTGAGCCACCAGGAGGTTATAATCATCCAACTCAGGGGGTCGGGGACCTGAGAACCATAAAAGACCTGGTAGGTAGAGGGGGTAGATAGAGTCATGTTCAAACTTAACCCAGGGGACCCCAGGATTTTTAATGGACCATTGGGCCTGTTGAGAAAATCTACTAGCTAAATAATATAACCACAACTGAGGGACCCCCAGTCCCCCCAACTTACTAGATCTATAAAGAACGGCTCTAGCAAATCTGGGGGGTTTATTTTGCCAGATAAACTTGTTGATGCAGGATTGAAACTTAAGGAGATAAGTCTTGGGGACCATAAGGGGGAGAGCACAAAATAAATATAGGATTTTGGGGAGAATGGTCATCTTGACTGCCATAATTCTCCCCAAAAAGGAGATATTATAGGAAGACCAGGATTTCAGTAATTTTTTCAAATTAGCGATTAGGGGAGGGTAATTAAGATTGAATAACTCGGTATAATCCCCTGAAAGCTTGATTCCAAGGTAGGACAGGGAGGATGGAGCCCACGTAAAGGGAAGTATTTGTTTAATAGCAACTAGTTCTCCTGGGGGGAAACCAATCGGGAGGGCTAGGGATTTTGAGATATTGACTGTTAGGCCAGAGACATCAGCAAAGAAGGACAGGATTTCAAGGAGATTTGGCAATGAGACTAAAGGGTTGGTCAGAAAAAGAAGCACATCGTCTGCATACATACAGAGTTTGTACTCAGATCCTGCTTTGGCATAACCATATATATGTGGGTGTTGTAGGATAGCTACGGCTAAGGGTTCAATTGCAAGGGCAAAAATTAAAGGGGAAAGTGGGCAGCCCTGTCTTGTGCCCCTACTCAGCTGGAAGAACTCAGAATTGCAACCTGGCAGCTTTATGCGAGTGCAGGGATTTAGGTAGAGGGCCTGAAATGCATTAAGGAATTCTCCCTGAAAACCAAATCGTCGTAATAAGAGGGACACAAAGTTCCAAGAAACACAATCAAAGGCCTTGTTTATGTCCAGGCTCAACATAAGAACTTTCTCCGAGGAGGTATTAGCGTCTCGGACGATATTACTTACAAGGCGGATATTATCTGTGATAAGACGGTGGGGGATGAAACCTGCTTGAAAGGGGGAGATTAGGGAAGAAATAATGCTACTAAGCCTGTCAGCCATAATCCTACTGAAGATTTTCACATCATTATTCATGACTGAAATGGGCCTAACATTTTGGGGTAACGTATGGTCTCTATCAGGTTTGGGAATTAGGGACATGTTGGCCAAAAGCATTTCATCAGGGAAGGAGCCTCCCTGTAAAACTGAATTGAATAGACAGGTTAGCCTAGGGGCAAGGAGGGAAGAAAATTTCTTATAGTACAGGGCAGAATACCCATCAGGGCCAGGCGAAGAAGAGCTTTTAAGGGAATTAATAACAGTAAGGACCTCAGTAACGGAGATAGGGCTGTTCAGTTTCGTAAGCTGTATCTGAGAGAGAGCAGGGAGGGGAAGGTCCCTAAACCAGGTCATTGATTCCATTGTAGGGGAGGAGTTTTGGGGGCCTAACAACGCAGCATAGTAATCCTGAAAATTTTTCAAGACCTCCTGCGGGTGAGTGATAGAGCCCCCAGAGGGGGAGGCTAGCTTATAAGTATGTGGAGGATTGAAGGACTGATTCAGTTTTCTTGCAAACATCTTAGAAGCTGTGTTGCTATGGAGCAAAAACTTAGCCTTAGACCAGCGGAGGGCCTTCTCAGTTTTAGCTGAGAGTAGAGTATCCAATTCTAAACGTTTTTGTTCAATAAGGCTTCTAGTGGAATCTGAGAGCAGAGCAGAGGAATTTCTATATAGCCCATCTAGTTCTGATGTGAGCCGAGAAATCGTAAGTTTGGTATTGGCGTTACGAGCTGAGGCTAATTTAATAAACACCCCTCTAACCACAGCCTTATGGGCAACCCAAACTGTAGAAATCGGGGTCTCGGGGAGATCATTAAGGGAAAAATAGGATTCAATTGATTTGGAAATATCCGATTCAAACAAGGGGTCAGAGAGGAGAGATTCATTCAATCTCCAAGTGAAAGTAGAGGGAAATAACCGAACAAATTTCGTAGAAAAGGACACAATCTGATGGTCTGACCACACACAGGCATGTATGCTAGCTGAGCTAGAGTTGGCCAGGATAACAGGGGTGGTGAAGATGTAATCAAGTCTAGCGTAACTTTGGTGAGGATGTGAAAAAAAGGTATATTCCTTTGCCCCTACGTTTAAGGCACGCCACAAATCAATCAACTGTAGATCTATCAGTTTACGGGAGAGGGTCTTAGGGAAGGCCCTCGAGGAGGGGGAGATATGGCTTCTATCTAAGGAGGAGGTAGATATCAAGTTAAAGTCTCCTCCAACAATCATATGAGGGGATAAAAATCTGTCTAGAACCTGAAAAAAAGAAGCAAAAAAGGTTGCTGTCGGATCATTAGGGGCGTAGACACTCGCTATTGTACATTCCCTACCGTGTAGAACACCTTTTATAATAACAAATCTGCTGTCTTTGTCCCTATAGATGTGCTGGAGATCAAAATGGAGGGAGGAGTGCAATAATATAGAAGCACCCCTACTCTTGGTAGAGTGAAGTGTGTAATAAGCTTGAGAGAAGCTTCTGTGAAAATATTTCGGGTGGGATGCCTGCGAGAAGTGGGTCTCCTGTAGGAGCAAGATCTTGGCCCCAAGCTGCTTATATTGAGAGAACACTTTTTTGCGTTTTAGAGGAGAATTAAATCCCTTGACATTATGGGAGATACAATTAATAGCCATCATAATATTCTGTCACCAGAGTGTCTGAGATGGTACATGAAAGTTGTCCACAGACCAGCCAGGGATGGAAACCCCTCCAAGCAAGCATCCTCAACCCCAAAGACACAGCACTCAAAGGAAAACCAACCACAAGAGCAAACCGAGATCCTTAGTAATCCAGGCTCCATATTGAAGCCGGAGAGCACAAAAATCTCAATGGAGTCATTATGGCATTGATCAAGAGAGAAAATATCATGGTAGCAACATTGATCTGAATAAAACATGCATTGAGACAGCATAGCATAATAAACATAGGAGTATTGACATAAAACAATGATAATGAAAAATAAATAAATGAAAATAAAAAAAAAAAAGAGAAAAAAGTCATTGAAGAACGGGTCAGGAGAACAGGAAATCCTGACAAAAAAACCCCAACATACTTGAGACTTCCACGTCTCGCAGCCAGCGCGTCCAAGACTGTAAAGCACTAAAAAAATAAAACAAAACTTGTAACAGCCTGAGGAATCGCTGGGGGGGGGGGGAGAAAACCATGCAGTGGCGCTTTAGGAGGGACCTCCAAGCTGATTAAGTAATAGTTACCAGGGTAGCATGTAAGTGAAAAAAAAAGGTAAATAAAATAAACCGGAGCTTCTGGAGCATCAGAACCATCAGGTATGCAGAGATCAGGGTAGACCACTCGAATCCACTAATTCCGCGGTGATCCTTCGCCGTACCGAATCCTCCTCCTGTCTCGTTTTGACGGTGGAGTTTGCCATATCTGTGCAGGGCGAGGGGTCAGGGGGGGGCGACAAATCGCCTCCGCATCCAGCAGGCCAAGCTTGACTAGGATCTCCTTTCCTTCAAATAAAGAGGTGGCTGTATACGTTGACCAGTTGTGAGGGATTGTTAGCTTGAAAGGGAATCCCCATCTGTAGCGGATGCGAGCAGATTGCAACACCGCCGTAACCTCCTTCATCCCTCTGCGTCTGTCTAGAGTGGCGGGCGATAAGTCTGGATAAATTTGAACTGTGAATTCATCCAGGGAGATCCTGTGAGCGTTCCTGGCAGCTCTCAGAATTTCTTCTTTAATGAGAAAGTCTTTAAGACAGAGAACAACGTCCCTAGGGGGCTTGTCATCAGGGGGTTTAGGTCTGAGTGCCCTGTGAATTCTATCACACGTGAAAGCCGCAGCTTCATGATCTGGGAGCAGAGATTTAAAGAGCCTAATCACCGCAGGGATCAGGTCCGTGATAGACTCCGGGATCCCCCGCAGACGCAAGTTCTGACGGCGATTTCTGTTGTCGAGATCCTCGACTTGTGTTTGCAGATTAACAAAAGCTGCGGACAATTCCTCATGCTCTCTGCTCAGATCACTGTAGGCCAGGGCGAGTTCATCGTGTTTGGTTTCGAGCAAGTCCGTGCGGGAGCCCAGAGAGGAGATCTCCAGTGACAAGGAGTGTGAGGTCTTACTAAGTTCCGATTGGAACTTTGAAGCTAAACGGGTGTACATGGCCTCAAGGCTGGCATTGAGATCTGCCTTGGATAGAGGGTAGGGTACTCACTGTTCGTAGGATGAGTAGGAACCTGTGTAGGAGGACAGGCCAGGGCCGAGGCGCCATCTTGAGCCATCCCGTACTGTTCCCTAGTACGAAGGAGGTAGTGGGTCAGAGAGGTTTGGGCGGCTCCCTTGTCCTTTTTCTTCGACTTCGACATGCACCGTGGTTATCGGAGCCAGGGGGTGTTAGTCTGGATAATTGGATCACAAGGTATGGCCCCCGGAGGGGTGATTTAGTCCCGCTGCGCCTGGAGCTGGTGTATCAGGCGTCCATCCAGTACCGCGCCGCGCATGCGCCCCCCAACAAATATTTTCCATAGTTGCTGAAATGTTCTTAGCTTGGAAAAAAACAAATGCAGTCACCATATCTAATAACTATAAACTGCAATATATTTCATTTGTGTTCTTGGGTTTATTCTTTAATCACTTAAGTCTGCCCAATAGCAGTTTTACTGTAACAGGGTGGCACCTGTGCGCCGGATCCTGTATATATATAGAGTGAAACCTCGGATTGCGAGTAGTGCAGTAAACATACGTTTCGCAATTCGAGCATTTAAAAAAAAAATCCTTACTCGGTTTACGAGTGTTGTCTCGCAAAATGAGCAGGATTCAAGCCACAGTGTTGTGCAGTACTGCATTTGGCCAGAGGTTCGGGGCCTTTCTGAGTTCAGCCGAGTTGTCCCGAGTATTTCTGAGGCTCTCCGGCACCCCCCACCTCGGCCACATGCTGTATTGAATGCCATAGAAGTCAATGCGAAACAATTTTTTTTATTTTCTATTGACTTCTATGGGGAAACTCAATTTGATATGCAAGTGCTTTGGATTACGAGCATTTTCCTGGAACGGATTATGCTCGCAATCCAAGGTTCCACTGTATCTGTGTGATCCGAAGCTTTCTGCTAGGGGGCACACAGTGGAAGCCGATCAGCGTGTACCTGTCCTCCGACACCCGTCGATCGTTAGGCAGAGAGACAGAATGGCGATCTGCCTATGTAAACAAGGAAGAATGTCGTTCTGACAGGAGGGAAGGAATGAAGTTTGTGTCCCTGCAGGGCAGGGAATTAATTCCATTTCTTCCCCTAGTAAAAGCACTACAAAAAGTACACAAAAACACTGGCTAGGCACACAGTTAACCCTTTGATCGCCCCTCATGTTAACCCCTTCCCAGCCAGTGTCATTAGTACAGTGACAGTGTATATTTTTTAGAACTGATCACTGTATTAGTGCCACTGGGCCCCAAAAAGTGTCAGTTAGTGTCAGAATGTTCTCCACAATGTCGCAGTCCCTCTATAAATTGCCGATTACCGCCATTACTAGTAAGAGTAAAAATATCTCATCGTTGTAGATGCTATAACTTTTGCACAAACCAATCAATTTTATGCTTATTGGGATTTTTTTTACCAACAATGTGTAGCAGAATACATATTGGACTAAATTTATGAAGAAATTAGATTTTTTTTTTTTATTATTAGTATTATTATTGGAAAGGTTTTATAGCAGAAAGTAAAAAATATTGTTTTTATTTTCAAAATTGCCTGTCTTTTTTGTTTATAGCATAAAAAAAATGCAGAGGTGATCAAATACTACCAAAGGAAAGCTCTATTTGTGGGGCATACATTTTATGTGGGTTAGAAAAAAACACACACATAAAGCACTGGTTAATTTTGTGTTGGTACAGCGTTGTCAGTTAACCCCCTGAGCGGTATTCCCGAGTCTGGCTCGGGGTGGAATTTCAGCACCAATAGCGGTAACCCCGAGCCAGACTCGGGATCGCATCACAGTGTCCACAGGCAGAGGTTACTTACCTTGTCCCTGGATCCTGCAATGCCTTCCCGCTGTGTGATCAAGCTGTGTCCTCCTCACTCGATTCACACAGTGCCGAGTGCCGCTGAGCTCCATTTCCTGCAACGTTATGACGCACGGGGGCGGAGATCAGTGCAAAATAAAAAAAAAGTTAATACACACAATACATACAGTATACTGTAATCTTATAGATTACAGTGCTGTATGAAAAAAATACACACCCCCTTTGTCCCTAGTGGTTTGCCCAGTGTCCTACATGTACTTTTATATAATAAAAACTGTTCTTTCTGCCTGCAAACTGGAGATTGTCCATAGCAACCAAAAAGTGTCCCTTTACATCAAAAGTGGTTTTAGACCAGCTAGAAAACAGCGATAATAAATTAGAATAGAATAGATATATATATACTGCTGAATTGCTCTAAGTGGGACCAATATTCAATTGAATTTCACTTATTTTATATATATTATATTTTATTTATTTAATTTCTATATCTATTCCTTTGATAAAAGTAATCCTTGTCCTTAGCGCCGAGAAGTGCACTATTGATATTCTTCGATTGTGGTCCTCCCCTCCTTTTCTGTGCACTCTTCTTTAATAAATTAGAATCACTTGCAGAATTGAGCGATAGCGATTTGTGGGAAAATTTGTCATCAAACAATAAAAGTAATGACAGCGACAATTCTGCAACTGAGCAAATTTCAGTGTTTTTGATTTGATTACATTATTGAATCATTTTTATTATAATTACATTATTATTTGTTATAATAATTTATAGTTATTTATTATATTATAATTTATGATTTTGTGTTTTAAACTTTATCATACCCGGGATGTCTACTAGACTCTTGTTTGGACAGATTTAAGTGAGTTAATCCTAAGGCCGCGTACACACGAGGGGATATGTCCGCTGAAAACGGTCCGATGGACCGTTTCAGCAGACATCTCCGCTCGTGTGTATGGGCTAGCGGACAGATTTCTCCACCCGACAGATTTCAAAGCAAGCTTTGAAATCTATCCGGTGGGAATCTGTCCGCCCGACATGTCTGCTGGTTAGTACACTTACCAGCAGACCTGGTCTCCCCCGCCGCGCCGCTGCCGAATGGATTCGTGTTTTACTTCCTGGTGCGGTGACGTGGCGGTGACGCCATCGGATCAAACTCCCGATCGGACATATCCGATGGAAATGGTCCGCGGACCGTTTTCATCGGATATGTCCGATCGTGTGTACGCGGCCTAAGAAATACAGGCCTACAATATAAAACGCCAAATTTCCATGCAAAATAATGGTACCGCTTTCAGCACCTAAAATCTTAAATAATCATACCGCCAGGGAGGTTAAGGTAATGCAATGCCGTATCACAAAAAATTGCCTGGTCATTCTGAAGGAGGTCAAGCGGTTATTGCAAGAGCAACCAGCTGTTTTTGGTCTTTAGTTATAAAGTTTACCATTTTGTGTAAATCCCACTTATCTGTAAAAGAAAAAAATGCTGATTCTGAAATACTGATCTAAGCAGTGGTCTTGGTGCCCTTTCCATTAATCTAGGCCTAATAGGTCAAAATATTAGTCAGGATCTGTTTTCAGTTGAACCTCCTATCTTGCTTTTCTAGATGACTACTAATAGCTGGCGTGGATCAGGTAGCAAATCAAAAGGTATAAAAATCCAATCTTTCTTTGATTTATAGGATACGGCCTGTCTTATTTTTATTTTTTTTGCAATGGGCAATGTTTCAAAATGACATAAGTTAAAAGAAAATCAATTTCTTTGAAGCTGATGTTCTTGTGTTCCTTCTTTTAGAACAGTTAAATTTAAATTTACATAAAGTTTCTAGAGTTCACATCCTTGCATTAACTGAGTTTCAGATATCTAGACACAAAGGGGGAGTCGATGAATCACCTTATACTTCTCTTCTGTAGAGAGAAAACTAGACGCCAAAGGGAGCCAAAATATTGAAATGTTGAAGTTAAAATGAGGAATATATTTGTTATACATGATTCAGAATTGATCGATTTCTTCTGGCCAGGGTTTGGTCTTATTATGGTACCTAATCATTAAATAACAAAAACATAATAATAATAATTTTGCAGCTTACAGTATGTATACAAAACTTTTTTTAGTTTTGGATAGAGAATGGAAGCATTACATCTCCTGTTAGGATTTACTGCAGTGGGAGACTCAGGCCTCGTACACACGACCGGTTTCCTCGACAAAATTCATCAAGAAAAATGCTGGCAGAGTTTTTTTGCCAAGGAAAACAGTCGTGTGTGTGTTTTTCGTCGAGATAACTGTCGTGGATCTCGACGAGAAAAAAAGAGAACATGTTGTCTTTTTTCTCGTCGGGAGTCTCAATTTCCTCGTTGTGTTTCTTGTCGTGCTGGTTTACGACGAGAAACACATTCGTGTGTATGCTTAGAAACGCGCGCATGCTCAGAATAAAGTATGAGACGGGAGCGCACCTCCCGTGGTTTTTTTTCTCCATCGGAGTTCCATAGAGACAAATGGAATTTCCGACACAATTATTTGTTCTCTTTCTTTTTCCGTCGGAATTTCCGACGGAAAAAGTCAGATGGGGCATACACACGGTCGGAATATCCGATGAAAAAATTCTGTCTGACTCTTTTCATCTGAAATTCCGATCATGTGTACGAGGCATTAGTTTATCAAAAACATTGTCAAATATTGCATTTGTGCCTTCAGTCCACTTTGCTCTCTAGGTGGCAGGGCGAGGTCCCGGATCTGGATTCAGAGGACTGGCATGATGTCTGGGAATATGCTTTTTTACAGCTCATTTCTGTTAGAGATCGGTTGATACAATTTAAAGTGCTTCATAGAGTCTATTTGTTACCGCAAAGATTATCCCAAATTTACCCGAATTCCTCCTCCAACTGTTGGAAGTGTGATATGGCAAATGCCAACTTCAACCATATGTTGTGGTCCTGTCCCAGAATCCAGCTTTTTTGGGCGGAGGTCACAACCTTCATTGAAACCTTGACCTTGATTGGTGTTCCCCTAATTGTATTGGTCTGTGTGCATGGTCTGGTGGACTCCTTGGCCCACCGCCGAGCAACCAGAGCGCTAATAGGACTTCTATTGTTTTACCCTAGGAAGGCTCTACTCATCAAATGGAAACAAACGGAGGTACCTTCTTTGAATACATGAAAATCGCTGATCAACTCAGCGGTGCCACTGTACAGAGAGGCCTATCCTTGCCAGATGCTGCCCAGCTAAATTTGACAACATTTGGAGTGTATGGGTTGATTCAGACATCACGATCGCAACAAATTAGGTGTTGTTTCCATTGACTGTCTATCTCAGCTAGCAGTTTTGTAGGAGTGAGGCCCTAGTTTTGCCGTTATCTGAAGGTTCTCCTAAATGCGCTATCCTCAACCTCAGCAGCTCTTCCCAATGTGGTCACCTGAAATACATGACACACTATCCTCTCCCTATCCTCCCAATCTAAATGACACAAGTACTTTAAGTTGTAGTTATATAGATGTGATAAATGTATAGGACTGTTTTAATGGTTGTTACGTCAGCCGGGGTATGCCCAGAGGCTGTAATATGTAACTTTTGCTTTTTGTTTTATTTTCATGCAAATTCAATAAAAAGTATTAAAAAAAAAAAAGTTTTATGTTGCCCTCTTTTACTTATATAATTAAAAGAATTACAAAAAAATGAAGTTGTATTACTCAGCTAGGTATATTATTTATATCAGTGATTGTTAACATGTGATCTGCCTGTCTTTTTCTGCTCATCAACTATCCTTATTGTTAGTGTATCTTATGTGTGACCCAAGACATCTTTTCTTTCAATGTGGCCCAGGAAGGTCAAGAGGTTGGAAGCCCCTGCACTAAACGATCAATAAGTAGGCAGCAAAGGAAATAGCCAATCTCAGCTTTTACAGGTTATATTTTAGCTGTCTGTAGTACTGGATCTACTGATTATTTTGACAGTATTGTTTGAAAGTATCCTCTGCTTATGCATTTTTCATAATATACGTAGTGTGATTTGCTCTGGTTTCTGACAGGTTTACATTAAGTTTGTCATACATTCTGATGTGAAAATCTCATAAAATCTTGGGATTGTACTGAGCAGATGCTGAGATATGCTATGTTAAAAAAAAGTTTTTTAAAACAAATGAAGACTAATCAGGGGAATAACTTTCTAGGGCACCTAGGAGTCCCAGTATGCTAACCTACAGACTGTATAGGGCAGTGATGGAGAACCTTGGCTCCCCAGATTTCCCATGATGCTCAACTACACTCCAAAGTGCATGCGCATCATGGGAAATTTAGTTCTAAAACATCTGGGGTGCCAAGGTTCGCCATCACCAGTATAGGGCAAAAGTTTTGATTCACTGGTTCAAGTCCTGGTTCAGAAAAATTGGTTTACTCATAACATATACACATGTTAATAAAAAATACAAACAGCATAGCTCTCACCACTCAATTTTGAGCTGCAAAAGGCCATTTAGATGAGTGTCAAAATGTCTTTACTAATACAGAACATGTATGGTTAAAGTCTGGTTAAATGTGAACCTACTACCAATAGCTTCAACATGACCTGGAAACAGGGGAGTTGCTAGGTGCCAAAAAGACCAGGGGCTTCAGCCCGAAGCCAAGCCGACACCCGTGGGGGGGGGGTGTTTGTGCGGTCGGTGGAGTGGCGCGGCGCAGGGTGACCTACCTGACACACATACCCTGACCTGCGTGAGTGTGTGTGTGTCAGTACACACACTCTGACATAACCTGCATACACTAACCTGTGACCTGACTACACTGACCCTAATACACTGACCAGTGACCTGACTACACTGACCTGAATACACTGACCAGTGACCTGACTACACTGATCTGTGACCTGACTACACTGACCTGAATAAACTGACCAGTGACCTGACTACACTGACCTGTGACCTGACTACACTGACCTGTGACCTGACTACACTGACCTGTGACCTGTCTACACTGACCTGTCCTGACTACACTGTTTTTTTCTGCCTAGAAACTGGAGATTGTCCATAGCAACCAAAAAGTGTCCCTTCATGTCAAAAGTGGTTTTAGACCAGCTAAAAAACAGCGATAATAAATTATAATCACTTGCAGAATTGAGTGATAGCGATTTGTGGGGAAATTTGTCATCAGAGACTAAAAGTAATGACAGCGACAATTCTGCAACTGAGCAAATTTCAGTGTTTTTGATTTGATTACATTATTGAATCATTTTTATTATAATTACATTATTATTTGTTATAATAATTTATAGTTATTTATTATATTATAATTTATGATTTTGTTTTTCAAACGTTATCATACCCGAAATGTCTACTAGACTCTTGTTTGGACAGATTTAAGTGAGTTATTCCTTAGAATTACAGGCCTACAATATAAAACGCCATATTTCCATGCAAAATAATTGTACCGCTTTCAGCACCTGAAAATCTGAAATAATCATACCGCCAGGGAGGTTAACCACTTCAATAACGGCCTTTTGTCATATGACGTCCTGGGCTTTGCCAGGGGATATCTGAATGATGCCTGCAGCTAGAGGCATCATTTAGATATCCATGTCTTCAGCCAGCGATCCTGCGCACCATAAGAACGATCATAGTGGACATCTCCCCCTCCCGCCGCCATCCGGTGCCATCGGGGGCCCAGACAAGGAATCGTCTGGCGCTGACAGGAAGCATAGAGATGACTGGTGACCAAATGGTCACCAGTTATCTCAATGACCGTCGGAGGACCCGGGCGCGATGTGATGACGTCACGCCCGGGTCCCCGTAAGTAAACAAAGCCGCGATTGCGGCTAGTAAGCAACACCGATCACGAGATCGGTGAATTTTTTTTCACCGATCTCATGCTTCCCAGCCTGGAGGAGAGATGTGGGGTCTAGCACTAGATCTCCTCTGTAAATCTAAACTGGTAACCTGTAAACATTTTCAAAGCGTTGCCTATGGAGATTTTTAAGTACCGAAGTTTGGTGCCATTCCATGAGTGTGCGCAATTTTAAAGCGTGACATGTTAGGTATCTATTTACTCGGTGTAAAAAAATCTTTCATAGTTTCCAAAAAAATTTAGCTAACTTTACTGTTTTGTTATTTTTTTAATTCATGGAACAATGTTTTTCCAAAAAAAAGGCTTTTGAAAAATAATTGCGCAAATACTGTGCAAGATAAAACGTTGCAATGACCGTCGTTTTATTCCCTAGGGTGTCTGCTAAAAAAAAAAAAAAAAAACATATATAATGTTTGGGGGTTCTGTGTAATTTTCTAGCAAAAGTGCCAAAATAGGCCCGGTATTGAGGTGTATATAAAAGCCCAGTATTGAAGTGGTTAATAAAGAGGCATAGGGTCTCCTTAAAGCGAAAGTCCACACAAAAATGGAACCTCCGCTTTTAAAAAGCCTCCCTCCTCCGGTGTCACATTTGGCACCTTTCAGGGGGAGGAGGGTGCAGATAATACAGGTATTTGCACCCACTTCCAGGTATAGACCCCCGTGGGGGTAACGCCAATTCCCCCCCACACTGTCTTTTGGGAAACACACAGGTCCGAGAAGACAGCAGGGACCAGTGAGGACACGCAGCACGACTTGCGCATGCGCAGTAGGGAACTGGGAAGTGAAGCCGCAACGCTTCACTTCCTGATTCCCTCGCCGAGGATGGTGGCAGGGGCAGCCGAGAGCCGAGCGATTGATCGGCTTCGGCTGCCGACATCGCGGGCACCTGGATAGGTAAGTATCCATTTATTAAAAGTCAGCAGCTGCAGTATTTGTAGCTGCTGGTTTTAAATAAAAAAAATTAGGCGGACCTCCGTTTTAAGCACTACACTTCCAACATTACTTAAAGTGGGGTTCCAACCACAATTAGCATTTTTTAAATGTATGTCCTTTCATCCTGCGTTTTTATAATATAAATCCGGTCACTTACTATTTTACAATCCGCTGCCGCTCCGCATAGTTATTCAAAAAAGATAGTTTATAAAACTAGGTCCACACCGTTGTCATTTTGCTTGTGGGAATTGTGAAGCCTACAAGCACTTACTTCCTGGAAGTCTTGAATGGGGAGTGATAATTGGGTAGCGCACCAAATCCTGGGAAATTATGACACACATTTCCCAGGAGCATTAGAGGGAGATGATGTCAGAATCCTAGGTGATTCCAAGGGCAGATTTCGTGGGACCGCATAGCAACAGGCATTTTCCAGATGAGTAAAAAAAAAAAAAAATGTTTTTCTTTTTTAGGTCTTATGAGCACAATAATGAAATAAAACATTTAGGATGGAAACTCCACTTTAATGTGATATACATAATGCATTTTAAAGGGGTTGTAAAGGTTTGTTTTTTATTTTCTAAATAGGTTCCTTTTAGCTAGTGCATTGTTGGTTCACTTACCTTTTCCTTTGATTTCCCTTCAACCCCTTTAACACAAAACACCGGCACATACTGCAGTATGTCATTTTCCTCTCAAAGTGCCCCTCCCCTTTAACTGATATCTTTAAGGCCTCGTACACACGAGCGGATATGTCCGCTGAAAACGGTCCGATGGACCGTTTCAGCAGACATCTCCGATCGTGTGTATGGGCTAGCGGACAGATTTGTCCACCCGACAGATTTCAAAGCATGCTTTGAAATCTATCGGGTGGTAATGTGTCCGCCCGACATGTCTGCTGGTTAGTACACTTACCAGCAGACATGTCGTCCCGCACCGCCGCCGCTGAATGGATTCGGCGCATGCGTGGAAGTGTTTTACTTCCTGGTGCGGTGACGTGGCGGCGTCAACGTCACCGCCACGTCACCGCGCCGTCCGCCGGCGGGGAATTTGATCCGATGGTGTGTACACGCCATCGGACCAAACTCCAGATCGGACATATCCGATGGAAACAGTCCGCGGACCGTTTTCATCGGATATGTCCGATCGTGTGTACAAGGCCTTAAATGAAATGCGTAGTCTGTCATTAATAACCTCACCTGGAAATACTAGTTATGATTTTGCACTTATAGCTTCAATATTGTCTGAGCCATTGACCCAGTATAAGTATGCAGATTAGCTCTGATTTTTGCTTGCAATTATTGCCTGTTTGTTCCAGGTCAGGGACTGGTAAAGCAGTGACAGGCCGAGACAGGCAATCGGCATTTTCAGAAGGTAGTAGGTAATGATAGCCTCTGCATATCTTTCAGTAGAGCATAGGTGTGCGCAGCCTTTGGCATTAGGGTGTGCACCTCCAAAGCTCATATGCAGTATAGATATATATATATTTTTTCTATATATGGCAGTAGAGCAGCGGACGGTGTCAGTAGTTAATTATTATTATTTTTTTATTATACTTTTTCACTAGTTTAATATTTTTTACAATATTTGTTTACAATTTTTATTTATTTTTTACAATTTTCTTAGAAGCCCCATTGGGGGGCTTTGGTGACATATCAGGGGTTTAAACAGATCCCTGGGGGTAGATTCATGTAAAATGGCGCATCGTTGCTCTGGCGTGGCGCATCTTTTTTCCGCTACCCCGTACCCGCGCGGAGAGGCATTTACTGTATTCATCATTTTTTCACTCACCTGCATAGCGGTTTTTCGACGGCGTAAGGCGGCGGAACTGGAAGTGGGCGTCACCACATGCAAATGATGGTCTGACAGTGGCGCAGAGAGATCCGTACGGTGTATCTTAACCGGCGCATGCGCACTGATGGCACCTGGCTGTCGGGCTCCTGTGCACATGCGCAGTACGGCGCGACGTCACCACCAAGATCCGCCGCACCACTTCCTACTAGTGCATAAATACGCACACAGAAGCGCCACCTTGCAAAACGTGACCAGCGTTTTTTCTGAATTGGCAGGGCTTTTGGATTTTGGATGGCTGCACCAGACACTGCCGGTGACCGCAGAATGTTCAACTTCAGCCATCAGGAGAAGGCTGTGATAACGGATGCGCTCTCCCAACATGGGTCCCGCCTCTATGGGCCACAGAGTGCCCGCACTGGCAAAGCGGAGAAGACACGCATTTATGCGGAAATCACCAGGCAGGTGAATGTTGTTGGTGTTGCGGAGAGGGAGCCCAAGCATATTCGGAAAAAAATAAATGATATGCGGAGACTGGTCAAAGATAAACTTGTGGCCATGAGAAAGCATGCCAGTGCCACAGGTGGAGGACCAGCCACACGAATTACCCTGACTGCAGAGGACATGGTGGTGGCCAGGTTGCTGGATAGGGAGCTGGTGGAGGGTCTTCCTGGCTTTGAATCAGGGGATCAGCCTTTGAGGTCAGGTAAGTCTGTTTTATCTGCTATGTGGTGTGTTGCATGGGTGGGGGGGGGGATACATGTGACAAGTGTGTGGCTCCTCCAACATGTGTTTGTTTTGTGTCTTCCTCAGATGTGCAGGATGGAGCTGGCCCGTCAGTTGATGCAGGGCGAGGCACCCCATCCATGCTGGAGATCGCCCCTACAGCAGTGCTTGAGGAGGTTGAGGAGGAGCACGTCGGGGTAGAAGAGGCTGCTGTCTATATTCTGGAGGAGACCCCCATACCTGGCCACTCCCAAACCACCCCCCCCCATGCAGGATTCCCCCTCAAGGGACACCATCCCCTCCAGGGATTCCCCTTCAAGGGACCTCCCCTACACCCGTCCTCCAGCCTCTCAGGCCTCTAGGAAGGCAACGAGGAAAACCAGAGGAGTCCCTGATGATTTTGAAGATCACCTGGCAAGGGACCAGACAAGACAGACCCACCATATTGGTTCTCTTGCGGGTGATCTCCATCGGGTGGCAGATAGCCTGGCGTCCTCGGCCGCGAGCCAGGCTGCCTGCACTGTGGCAGTGCAGGAAGCCATCACCCAGCAGGCTGGGCATAATACTGCTATCAATGATAGTCTGCAGGACGTTGTGGGGAACGGGGCAGCCCTTCTGTCCTGCCTGGTGGACCTGCAGACCACCACATCTGACCTGGTCTCCGAGGTCCGGAGCCTGGCAGCTGCTGTCCGTGAGGAGGGGAGGCAGACACGGCGACAGCAGCGCAGCAATACTACCCGCCGGCTGCGGATGCAGGCTGCCACCAATACGTACCTCCACCGGCTAGCCGTGGCAATGGAGGGCAGCCAGGCAGCCAGGGAGAGACTGGTTGAGGTTCAAACACCTGCCCCCCCCAGCCCCCCCACCTGTGGCTCGCCCCAGGCAACTGCGCCCCAGGAGCCTAGGGACAAGAAGGAGCCCACGACAGGGCCGTTGATTTTTGCCAAATTATTTTTGATACTCAGATTAAGAGTTTTATTTTTGTTTATCTCCCTGCACACGGTGAGGAGTGCAGGCTACAGTGTGAATGAGGTGTGAATGTGTGGGGGTGACACTCCTGCCATTAAGGGGTGTCACCCTCAGTCGTTGGTGAGAAATTATCACCACGACACGTGTGAATGGTGTATGAATGGACAGCAACATAATTGGAGCCGTGGCGTGGCGTTGCTGCTCCCAAGTCCCATGTGGTGTACTTGGGTCTAATCCAATTTGATGTGGATGTGGTGTGTCTGTGCTAGGGATCACAGTGGTGTGCATGCATGCATTCTCATTGTGCCATGATTAATGTGTGTGTTTAACGTGAAAAGTAGCCTACCACAAGGACCCTCCTGACTGCTCTTCCCTCAGCAGACGGGGGACCCTCGGGCAAGGGGGGACTGTGTGGTTCGGGGGTCAGGTCATCACGTAGCTCAATCTGCAGGCCCTTTCTCACGGCAAAGTTGTGCAGCATGCAACATGCCCCAATGATCTGGCACACGAAGTTTGGGGAATACAACAGTGTCCCCCCAGACTTATCCAGGCATCGGAAACGTGACTTCAGGAGGCCAAAGGTGCGCTCCACCACTGCACGGGTTTTGATGTGTGCTTCATTGTATCTTTGCTCTCCTCTGGTTTGGGGATCCCGGAATGGAGTCATGAGATGGGGTCCCAGTGCATATGCCGCGTCACCTAGTAATGAAAAGACAGGAGGATGTTAGTAGTGCATGTGCCCGTTGTGAGGTGTGCATCACGGGAGGGGATAGTCATGCCTGCCACCCATGTCACTCACCAACCAGCCAGCTGTCCCCATACACGTTATGTTCAAATTCTGTGGAGATGGTGCTTTGACGGTATATGTAGCTGTCATGGCTGGACCCGGGGTCCTTGGCACAGACGTGCCATATGAGGCCTTGGGCATCGACTATCACCTGTACATTGATGGAATGCCAATGCTTCCGATTGCAGTATATGTGCTCTGTGTCCCGGGGGGGCCGTAGTGCCACATGTGTGCAATCAATGGCCCCCACGGTGCGTGGGAATCTGGCAAGGTTGTAGAAATCTGTCATTGCCTTCCTCCGCAGCTCCTCAGTGGTGGGTTTGATAATTTGGTTGGCCATGCATCTGAGGATTGCGGGGACAACCTGGTGCACACATCTGCTCATGGTGGATTGTGACATCCCAGCCACCACTCCACTTGTACGCTGGAATGATCCACTGGCAAGGACATGGAGCGTTGCCAGTACCTTCACCAGTGGCTGCACTGCATGTGAGCGCTGGGTCTGGCTGGTGATGTCATCCTGCAGGGTTGTGGTTAGTTCCAGGATGGCTTAAGGGCTGAATCTGAATAGGCGAAACACCTCCAATTCACTCATGCCAAACACGTCAATGCGCATGCGGAATATCCTCTCCCGTGCTGTAGGGCTATGAGCAAGGCTGCCCCTGGCATGTTGGCAGACAGATGTGTTGTCCAGCAAGTGTTTTAGCTCAATTCGTCTGTAACAGTGTTGCTTTAGCTGCTCTCCAGCTGATCTGTTCAACTCCTGTGCAAAGTTACCCCTGCTTTATGAGGGGTGACTTTCCGCATAAAATTGCAGTTACGCGCACCGGGTTACGCCGGCGCCAGAGAAACGTCCGTTTCTGAATCGGCGGTTCTCCCTCATTTGCATATTTGAATAGATAATCCATGGGAATGGTTGATCTGTCCCGCGTAAAGATGCGCCAAAGACACGCCGGCGTGGAAAAGTTACGCCGGAAAAAAGAAGCCGATTTCAAGGCGGATCTGGTATAGTAGGTACGGCGCATTGATCCGACGGCACTAAATAACAGTTACGCCGCACATCTCTAAAAACGCCGGAGTAATTGCTACATGAATCTACCCCCTGATGTCTCACTTTTGAGATAGAGAAAGGGACTGAGAACAGAGATTCTTCAGTCCCTTCCTCTGCAGCCAAGCAGCAGGAGGAATCTGCACAGTGTGATTAGGGTGTGCCCAGGCACACCTGGCACACCCTGTGCGCACGCCTATGCAGTAGAGTTTTTTTTTAAAACAGTTTGGTTTTTCTTCCAAGCTTTTGTGTAGAGGAAGGACAGCCCCACTGTAATACTCGCATTAAATGAAGATCACCATTTAATAGTAGATTGTGGGCTCTTTTTTTCTGCATTCACATAAAGAACTAATATACTGAAAAGAAAAATACAATTAGATGACGCTGGAAACGCCAGTACTATTTCAGTATTTCTGGTGCTGTATTATAAAAATGATTTATAGCTCTTTTATGTGAATATAAAGTACATATTGCAATATGTAATTTTACTTCCAAATGCTTGAGACGCAATTATGCACAAAGCTTGTGTCTGCTTGTTAACCCATTCTAGGTACAAACACTAGACACAAAAGACTACAGGAAGCCGATATGAGTTTCAATGTTTTTTTATATACATTAACCACTTCAGCCCCGGAAGATTTTACCCCCTTCCTGACCAGAGCACTTTGTACAATTCGGCACTGCATTGCATTAACTGTCAATTGGGCGGCCATGCAATGCTGTATCCAAACAAAGTTTGCTAACTTTTTTTTCCCCCCCACACATAGAGCTTTCTTTTGGTGGTATTTGATCGCCTCTGCGGTTTTTATTTTTTGCGCTTTAAACAAAAAAAAGATCGACAATCATTTAAAAAAAAAATCAGTTTAGGCCAATATATATTCTTTTTACATATTTTTGGTAAAAAAAAAATCACAATAAGTGTATATTGATTGGTTTGCGCAAAAGTTATAGCATCTACAAACTATGGAAAAGATTGATGGCATTTATGACATTTTAATTATTATATATATTTTTTACTAGTAATGGCGGTGGTCTGAGATTTTTAGCAGTACTACAACATTGCTACTGACACTTTTGACACTTTTTTGGGACCATTGACAATTATACAGCGATCAGTACTATAAATATGCACTGATACTGTGTAAATGTCAATGGCAAGGAAGAGGTTGACACTAGGGGGCGATCAAGGGGTTAACTGTGTGTTCCCTTATTGTGTTCTAACTGTATGGGGATGGGAGTGACAAGGAGAGGAGACATACTGTATAGTTTTTCCTACTTAGTAGGAACAAACAATATGTTTCCAATTCCCTGGAATCCATGACAGCACAGGAATTTGTGTGTTTACGCGCGATCGTGTGCACAAGCGCCAACACAGTGATTTGTGTGTTTACAGAAATGTTGTGTTTCCCAGAACATTGCAATAATTCATCAACAAAAAAAAAGTTGGTCTCAGTGTCTTTTTTTATTTTTTTTAGGGAGGGTGGGTGGGCTTCAGAGTTCTCTGCCTATAGGCTTCGAAGATCCTACAGTCCATTTAATATGGTTTCTTATAGGTCACATCTGTGCATTTTATGGACAGGGCCAGGGACCAGGTGTGAACCAGGCCTTACAGGATCACTAAAGGATTTTTTTTTTTTTTTTTAGCTAAATAGCTTCCTTTACCTTACTGCAGTCATGCCCTCATTGTTCGTTTTTACTTTGAATTTGCTGTAATTCTGCTCTGATCTCCACACTTCCTGCTTGTCTGGCTCCTTATGAAAAATCTCATGTCAGCTTTTCACTGCGGTCCAAGATGGTATTACTGTGTGTCTAAAACTCCTCAGAACCAATCAGATTAATTTTAAAAACAAAACACTGCCCTGGATTTGTTTGTTTTTGTTTTGTGTGTCTCTCTACTTCACAGACACATCAAACCAGTTTAAAAGTAAAACTAAACTGCAGGCACATTATATGATTGATTTTTATCTATTTTTAATCATTTTTAAAAGGAATTAGTTAACTTTTATGTCTCTATACCCTGTAAACAGTCATTTCAGCAAAAAAATGTTTTCCTTTAGTGACCCTTTAAGCTTTGACAATAAATATTAAAAACAGAACAGTGCAGCTTAAAAAAATGCAAACAAAATAAACATAAATAGCATTGATTTATCCAGAGCAATCCAGAGCAATCCAAAGTTGTCAAATCCAAAGGCACCCGGGGTGACTGAACCCACCACCAAGTAGATTGCACGCTCACCTCAAATGAATGACCCCTGATAAACACTTGATGGGTACTGAAGATCTGGATGCTCACATAAATCATGATCATATATAAGAGATAAGAGAATCTAACTGCTCTCCGTATGGTAAAAAAGTTCAATGAAGGTAAAGGACGTACAAATATTTAACTTGCTATCCAACATAAAAGAACATACACAGTGCTGATTCCAGGTCGGCCCGTCAAGATAGCAACGGGTGACGTCACAAGCTGTGGCTCCTTCTCCTGTGTTACATCCTATGGGACTTTGTCAGGGGGGTGGGACCACATTGTCACCCGATCCTTAATGTAACAAACAGGCTACCATGGAAACCACAGTCACTGAGACTGTTGTGCAGTCATACTACCTACCAATACAACCTTCTCGTTTACCACAGATTAAGGTCAGGTCACACATAGACAGCACTTAGAGACACAGCAGCTCTTGGCAATGCCATAAAGCCCTAAATTAGCCTCTGAACAGGAGGCGGGACAGAGGGAGGGAATTTTAAGATTATTAAGTATAAAAACAAACAGATTATGTTGGTTCTTTATGTGAACAACTGAAACACCTGCGGCTATTCTTTGCAGAGAATTTAAGCATCATAAAATACATTTTTAATAAAGCTTAAATAAAAAAATATAAATAAAATTTTAAATAAAACAATATTTAAAAAGTAAAATAAAAACAAAATAAAACAACGGATCTTAAGCCCAGCTGAACTTTCATTTAAAAAATCAGCTAAATACATTCCAGGTTCATCAAAACAAATGGTGCCCAATGGGGTTGATTTACTAAAACTGGAGAGTGCAACATCTGGTTCAGCTGTGCAGGGTAGCCGATCAGCTTCTAACTTCAGCTTGTTCAATTAAGCTTTGACATAAAAAATTGGAAGCTGATTGGTTTCTGTTGAGAGCTGCACCAGATTTTGCACTCTCCAGTTTTACTAAATCTCTCCACTAATGTCTATGGAAAATCTGTATCCTCAGAACCCATAATGCTCTGTGACACCAGTGTCATGGGTGTACTCCTTATTAAAAAAATGTATATACAGATAGAAAAAAAAAAGATACAGTCTAAAAATGTGTGTGTGTATGTGTATATATATATATATATATATATATATATATATATACAGGGAGTGCAGAATTATTAGGCAAATGAGTATTTTGACCACATCATCCTCTTTATGCATGTTGTCTTACTCCAAGCTGTATAGGCTCGAAAGCCTACTACCAATTAAGCATATTAGGTGATGTGCATCTCTGTAATGAGAAGGGGTGTGGTCTAATGACATCAACACCCTATATCAGGTGTGCATAATTATTAGGCAACTTCCTTTCCTTTGGCAAAATTGGTCAAAAGAAGGACTTGACAGGCTCAGAAAAGTCAAAAATAGTGAGATATCTTGCAGAGGGATGCAGCACTCTTAAAATTGCAAAGCTTCTGAAGCGTGATCATCGAACAATCAAGTGTTTCATTCAAAATAGTCAACAGGGTCGCAAGAAGCGTGTGGAAAAACCAAGGAGCAAAATAACTGCCCATGAACTGAGAAAAGTCAAGCGTGCAGCTGCCAAGATGCCACTTGCCACCAGTTTGGCCATATTTCAGAGCTGCAACATCACTGGAGTGCTCAAAAGCACAAGGTGTGCAATACTCAGAGACATGGCCAAGGTAAGAAAGGCTGAAAGACGACCACCACTGAACAAGACACACAAGCTGAAACGTCAAGACTGGGCCAAGAAATATCTCAAGACTGATTTTTCTAAGGTTTTATGGACTGATGAAATGAGAGTGAGTCTTGATGGGCCGGATGGATGGGCCCGTGGCTGGATTGGTAAAGAGCAGAGAGCTCTAGTCCGACTCAGACGCCAGCAAGGTGGAGGTGGAGTACTGGTTTGTGCTGGTATCATCAAAGATGAGCTTGTGGGGCCTTTTCGGGTTGAGGATGGAATCAAGCTCAACTCCCAGTCCTACTGCCAGTTTTTGGAAGACACCTTCTTCAAGCAGTGGTACAGGAAGAAGTCTGCATCCTTCAAGAAAAACATGATTTTCATGCAGGACAATGCTCCAGCACACGCGTCCAAGTACTCCACAGCGTGGCTGGCAAGAAAGGGTATAAAAGAAGAAAAACTAATGACATGGCCTCCTTGTTCACCTGATCTGAACCCCATTGAGAACCTGTGGGCCATCATCAAATATGAGATTTACAAGGAGGGAAAACAGTACACCTCTCTGAACAGTGTCTGGGAGGCTGTGGTTGCTGCTGCACGCAATGTTGATGGTGAACAGATCAAAACACTGACAGAATCCATGGATGGCAGGCTGCATGAGTGTCCTTGCAAAGAAAGGTGGCTATATTGGTCACTGATTTGTTTTTGTTTTGTTTTTGAATGTCAGAAATGTATATTTGTGAATGTTGAGATGTTATATTGGTTTCACTGGTAAAAATAAATAATTGAAATGGGTATATATTTGTTTTTTGTTAAGTTGCTTAATAATTATGCACAGTAATAGTCACCTGCACACACAGATATCCCCCTAAAATAGCTAAAACTAAAAACAAACTAAAAACTACTTCCAAAAATATTCAGCTTTGATATTAATGAGTTTTTTGGGTTCATTGAGAACATGGTTGTTGTTCAATAATAAAATTAATCCTCAAAAATACAATTTGCCTAATAATTCTGCACTCCCTGTATATATATATATATATAGAGTATATACACAACTAACCAGACGTTGTCATTGCCCTTTTAAACAAAACTACATATATTAATGTAGGAAATAAAACCACAACGTTTTCAATAGCTGTCCTTTAAGATATCAAGTCTGTTTATGCAACACGAATAGATAGCAAGCTTATATAAATCAGAGCTCAATTTGTGAATAAGCACAAGGTCAGAAAGATGCTCTGAGTGCTTTTTTTACTGAAAGACTAACAGTGACTTCAGAAATGAGGCACAATGCAAATGATATGGTGATGAAAGGCAGCATTTGTTTGTACCAAACCTAAGTGCATGGAGATAAAACTGTGACAGCTCAATGCTGGGCACATAGTACAGTGTAATCTTCAAGGCCTATGTGGGAAACAAATACCTGTTATTTTCCTTCATCCTCTTCAACATCCAACTGGCACAGATTAGCAGTTAATGATAAGCTAGGCAAAGAGAACTGTGGCAAAAATGCAACAGAACATGTTCAACGACTAGGATAACTCCAATTTACAAGCCAACCTCAATGCATTGTCTAATCGGGTGACTATGTGGCAGATGAGGTTTAGGCCTCATCTGCCACTGGATGCTTTTGGATGTTTTTACAGCAGCTGTTTTTGGCAGTAGACGTTTTTTTCTACAGTCAATAAACTCTCCATCATGTTATCCTATGTGTCCATGCACACATAGGCTGTTATCAGCAGTTTTGAGCAGTGGCGTTTTTGAGCAGTAAAAAATAAAATAAAAAATAGTGGGTTCTGAGAGATGTTTTTCAGCTGTAAAAACGCTCTAACGCTGATAAACACTGATAAACGCTGATAAACGTCGATAAACCCTGATAAACGTTGATAAACCCTGCTAAACGCTAAAAAAACGTCACTCACCAGCGTTTAACGTGTTTGATCAATTGAAAAAAAAAAAAAGTCATCAACAAAAAGACGCTAAAAAACGCTAACGCGGAAAAACGCTAATAAACGCTATTGAAAAAAAAGTTGAAAAACTCACTGCAAAGCTACTGGCATAGCCTTATATTAACCCTCCTGGCGGTTACCCGAGTCTGACTCAGGGTTAGATTTTTATGCTGCGATCGGTAACCCCGAGTCAGACTCGGGCTCGCCTCGCAGCTTTCACAGGCAAGGTTTACTTACCTTGTCCATGGATCCAGCGATGCATCCGCGCTGTGTGAGCGAGCGGGTCCTCGCTCGATTTACACAGTGCCTCCGTGTGCCGCCGAGCTCCGTTCCCTGCAACATTACGACGCACAGGGGCGGAGAACGGCGCCATATTCAAAAAAGTAAACTAACCCATTACATACAGTATACTGTAATCTTATAGATTACAGTACTGTATGTAAAAAATACACACACGCCTCGTCCCTAGTGGTCTGCCCAGTGTCTTACATGTACTTTTATATAATAAAAACGGTTCTTTCTCCCTGCAAACTGTAGATTGCCCATAGCAACCAAAAGTGTCCCTTTATGTCAAAAATTGTTTTAGATCAGCTAGAAAACAGTGATAATAAATTATAATCACTTGCAGAATTGAACAATAGCGATTTGTGGGGGAATTTATCATTAAAAATAAATAAATAATGACAGCGACAATTCTGCAACTGAGCAAATTTCAGTGATTTTGAGTTGATTACATTATTGAATAATTTTTATTATAATTATATTATTATTTATAATTATTTATTGTATTATAATTTATCATTTTGTTTTTAAAAAAATGTTATACCCGGGATGCCTATTAGACTCTTGTTTGGTCAGATTTAAGTGAGTTATTCCTAAGAATTACAAGCCTACAGTATAAAACGCTAAATTTCCTTGCAAATAATGGTACCGCTTTCAGCACCTAAAATCTGAAAGAATCATACCGCCAGGGAGGTTAAGAGAGGTATGGATATAATTGTGCCCCTGTACAAATCATTAGTAAGACCTCATCTGGAATATGCAGTTCAGTTTTGGGCCTCAGTTTTTAAAAAGGATATTGGGGAACTAGAGAAAGTGCAGAGAAGGGCAACCAAACTGATAAGAGGCATGGAGGAGCTCAGCTATGAGGAAATATTAGAGGAACTGAATTTATTCACTCTTAAGAGGAGATTAAGGGGGGATATGATCAACATGTATGTACAAATATATAAGGGGTCCATATAGTGAACTTGGTTTTGAGTTATTCACTTTATGGTCAACACAAAGGACAAGGGGGCACTCTTTACGTCTAGAGGAAAAGAGATTTCACCTCCAAATACGGAAAGGTTTCTTCACAGCAAGAGCTGTGAAAATGTGGAATAGACTCCCTGCAGAGGTGGTTCTGGCCAGCTCAGTAGATTGCTTTAAGAAAGGCCTGGATACTTTGCTAAATGTAAATAAATTAACTGAGTACTGACATTTATAGGTATAAATGATCCAGGGAAAATCTGATTGCCTCTCGGGGGGATCAGGAAGGAATTTTTTCCCCTGCTGTAGCAAATTGGATCATGCTCTGCTGTTGTTTATCACCTTTCTCTGGATCAACTGTGGGTATAGAAATGGTTATATGGGATTGTATGATATTATTTTTTTTTTTTTTTTTATGGTTGAACTAGATGGACTTGTGTCTCTTTTCAACCTGACTAACTATGTAACTATGTAACAACCACTTAAAGTGATTGTAAGGCTTTGTTTTAGTTTTTTTAAATAACAAACATGTCATACTTACCTCCACTTTGCAGTTCGTTTTGTCCCGATCCTCGACTTCTGTGGTCCCCCGGTAGCCGCTGGTAGCCCCTATCATATAAGCGTTCTCACTTGGCGTTACCTTGCGGGCAAAAGACGCAGAAAGCCAGCCCTGATTTGATTGACAGCACCGAGAGCCAATGGCTGCTATCAATCTATCCAATCAAGAGCCGAGACAACAGGCAGAGGGAAAGAGCGTGTCTCCGTTGTGGAAATTACAGGACTCAGGCGAGTAAAACGGGGGGGGGGGGGGGTACAGTCAGGGACAGAAGTTTTTTCATCTTAAAAGCCCAACTCCAGTAAAAAAAAAATACTTTTTGTTTTAGATACAGTGTGAAGTCTCTTTCATGCTTTTATTGCATTCTGTGTCCCAGTTAGGAAATGAAGTCTATGAAGTGAAATTGATGGAAAATCTCTACAAAGTGGACACAGACAATAACACGTATATGGTAAAAAAAGGGAATGACCAGAGCTTCTGATATTTTTTTTATTGCTGTCCATGTTGACTTGTCCTGGTGACAACCATTTCTCAAATTTCTTTGATTCCTTCTTTTGGACAGGAGAACACATAGCACAAAAAAACTACAGATGATTTATCTAAGACTATTTTTTACAGAAGGTGTATAATTCCACCTTTTGTTTAGTACAATGGACAAAGCTGGTATTAGTAATTATCATGTCACATGCCTTGACATAATTAGTTCTACCACTACTATCACTGGAATATCACTGGGATTTCAGCTGCTCCTTCTTCATGATCCTTTGGTCACTTTTTACCCAGGGGTTTTGCTGATTTGAGCCCTCCTTTGGTGCCTGGCCCCAGATCCATTGATCATCATCAGCTCCCGGTTGGAACTATTTTTGTGAATTTTGTTTCACAGTATTGAGATCCTGGTTTCAGTTTATGTGCTCGTTGTGAATGGGTGGGAAAAGGAAAGAAGAGGTGCAGAAAACTCACAATGGTGAGTAACTGAACCAGTGGGCGTGAATGGATGGGTGGGTGAACACTAAGTACAACTAAATACAAAACAAACCAATATGAACTACAGGTATAATGGACCAATCCAGGACAAGAATCAATAAAATACAAGACAGATAAACGTGTATGTGAACAATGAAAGAGGTTAAAAAAACAAAAAACACGTGAAGTGCAAACTCCAAAAAATCAAAAAAAGAGTCAATGTGAGAATTTTTTTTTTATATAATATATGATAGAATATAAGTCTCTCAAAGTGCTTCCCAAAAACACAGAAATCCAAGAGTATGGTGCCAGGAAAGGAAACTGCAGTGAACACCTCCGGTGGTCCCTAACTCCTCACCTCATGGCTATGGCACAGATAGCCAAATCAACTCCAGGTTGGTAAACTCCAATGAAAACAGCGATGTTAAGAAGATGACTGAAGGACTCAGCAGCAGATGGACATGGAAAAAGACATCAACAAGATCATGGCACAGTATGCTAAAGGCACCTAGTACCACATCATAGATCACACAGACATGCACTCACATGGAGGCTATGAATGGTGGGCCTATCTCCGACAAACAGTGAGTTTGTTAATGGTCCTGGATGTTCACCAGGCTGTACCTCCTTTCGAAATGGGCTAGCACTCAAACCGGATGGAACCTCAGAGCATGCAGATGTCCAAAAAAGAAAAGCAAACCATAGCACAGCACCGCAAAGATGGACAAATTTATTGGATAAAAACAAGGTAAAACTCACATTTGGATGAATGTCACTGGGCACATAAAAACCAAACAGGCGGCAGGCTCGTCTTCCTGTGTCAGGCGTGTAGGCTCTAGTGCTCCTCAATCCCTGTGCGTCTCGTCACACCACATGACTTCTTTAGGGGATAGCACTAGGTGGACAGTCAAATCTTAAATAGACCGCCCAAATGTCTGCTATACTGGACGCATGTCGGACATTTTCTCGTGGCCCGCTATCTGTATGTATACGGCTTGTTTGGGCTACAATTGTCGCCATCTTACTTAGGTCACTTCCTATTAGAAAGTAGGAGCGGCTAAACATGACACTGCCCCAACTGTAAGCTGCGTAGAGAGCGACATGGGTGGAACTAGGACAAGACTGTGATTGAATGTAAAGGGAATGGACCCCGTATGAATGGAGACATCTTCCGCCCATGTCGCTCTCTACACGGCTTACTACTCCTACTTTCTAATAGGGAGTGACCCAGGCAAGATGGCGACAACTGTAGCCCAAACAAGCCGTATACATACAGATCGCGGGCCACGAAAAAATGCCCGACATGCGTCCAGTATAGCAGGCCACACCTGGTGTCCTGACGTCATCACGTTTCCCGGAAGTAGACTGACATAGGAGAAGGAACGAACGAAAGGAGACGCCGAGACTTTGAGTGCATATCGGACACAATTTTATTCATTGGGCCCACTGCTACTTCAGATTTTGTAAGTGCATTACTTTTTTTTCATTAAATATCTGCATTGCAATCTACACTATGGGCCAGATTCAGGTAGATGGGAGTATCTTTCCTCTGGAGTAACGCTTCTCATTTACGTTACTCTGAAGACCCTTTCGGCGCAAGTACTGTTATTCACATAGCAGTTGCGCGTAAACTTGCGCCAGAGTAACGATAATGCGCTGGCGTAACCCGACGCAAGGGGAAGTGGGTGTGATCATATGTAAATGATGGGCGGAGCCCAGCGCAGAGGCTTACGTTCAGCGCATCAACCACGGAGCATGCGCAGTGAGTGAGGCTCCACTTGCCCCCTCTGTGCGCATGCTCACAACTTCCGTCGGCACCACTTCACAGGAAACGTCAGCGCAATGCCTTCCGTTGGGCGTTTAAATGCGCCCGTAGAAGCGCCATTCCGGCACTAAAGTATATCCTGCTCCCCCTCCCCGCAGTGATGTTACTTTTGTTCTGAGATGGCTGCTCCCGTTCTCCGCAAACACACAGGAGAAAGCTGAACTTTAATGGCCAGGAGCTGACAGCCGTCATCTCGGCTATGGAGACCTATGATGTCTTCCTCCATGGCTGTAAAATTTGACAGACAAGCATGGACAGAGGTGTTGTCCTGCAAGTGGGGGTGCTCAGCTAGCTCTTATCGTCGGTAACGCTGCTGTAGCTGCTCTCCTGCTGACCTGTGGCCGTCTGGAGTAAAGATAAAGCAGCCTTTTGTAGAAATAACTTTGCGCCGGGCGGACGAGATACGCGCGGCGCATGTAGCCAGCATATGGTGCTAATCCGTTCGTGAATTGGGAAAAATCCCTCATTTGCATATTTGCAGGGGAAATCAATAGGCGCGACTGATGCGCCAAGCGAAATTAAGCGCTGACGATACTCTGGCGTCGGAACGTTCCGCCGGTCGGAAATGGCCCGTTATTGGGCGCATCTAGTTTGGTGGGTACGGCCACATAGAAACGACGACGCATCTTCACAGTTACGCGGCGCATATCGAAATACTCCAGCGCAACTCTACCTGAATCTGGCCCTATGGGTTTTGTTTTTGTATTTTCACCTGAGGAATCCATCCATGGCTGATTACATATAGAAGAACCCATCCCAGCATATAGTCTATTGGGAGACTTTAAAAGCCATGTGCCTGGCTTGGCCATTTCTGTGCAGTCTCAGTATCTGGTAAGGAGACTACATCTCTTTCACCTGGGTGCCTATTTGGTGGAAGGAACTTATATTCTGAATATCCTAAACACCCACTTCTTAGAAGATTTCTGGATTCATTTCTTCACTTCTAATACGCTTGGGATTGTTTTATGGACATTTTTAATATTATATTTGTCACAAATTTTGCTTTTGGCTTCACATATCTATCTGATTAGTTACAGATGGTCATTCACTTATTATGTTTTTGTCAAACTCATTTGGTTATGGTGTATGTATATTTATTGGCACTTTAATTTCATATTTATTTTTTATTCATTTTCATATCCTTTGGTATCAGCACTGAATTTTCACACTTATTAATTTTGCGCCGTACCTCGCCTCTTTTTTTATCTTTGCAATTATTTGTATCAAAATTTTTTGGTACTGGCAGCATTTCACATTTCCTTTGTCTAGCGCAGTGTGTTTTTTCTTTATAATTTTATATGTATATACACACAGCTATTCAATCCCTGGCTGTCTCCTGGGGGCAGTGGGCATTGCCCCATGAAATGCGTAAAGAGTTTTAGACCTTCATAAAAGGACAAATTACATGTTTCTGCAACTTTGGGATAAAAGTTGTATATACATGTCTGATCTGTGGATATCGATACTATTCACTAAATTGGATTACATTGTTGTTTTTGTATGTATTTTGTAATACATTTTGTACGTTTTAATACTCTGTTGAATCTCTTTCATTTAGCACCACTCACAAAAGGCCCATGGACATATTATCCACTTGTTTTTTTTTGTACATTGGGGACTGAGGGCTCGTACACACGACCGAGAGTCTCGTCGTAAAAGAAACATAATTTTCCTCAACGTGGTTCTTGTCAGGCATGACGAGAATCTTGTCAATCTTTCTTTGCATGCACACTGTCAAGACAAGATTTTGTCGTTCTCAAACGCGGTGACGTACAACGCGTATGTCGGCACTATAAAGGGAAGTTCGATTCCACTAGCGCCACCATTGGGGCTGCTTTTGCTTATCTCATGTTACTGCGTGTTAATTAAAAGTTTGGTGAGAGACGATTCCCAATTTTCAGTCTGTTACAGCGTGACGAATGTGCTATCTCCATTACGAACGTTAATTTTACCGAAGGTGTGCTCCCGTCTCATACTTTATTTTGAGCATGCTCAGGTTTCTAAGCATACACACGAACGTGTTTATCATCGTAAACCAGCCCGACGAGAAACACAAGGAAATTGAGATTCCCGACGAGAAAAAAGAGAGCATGTTCTCTTTTTTTCTCGTCGAGATCCACAACAGTTTTCTCAACAAAAAACATACACAAGACCGTTTTTCTCGGCAAAAATGCTCTGCCAACATTTTTCTTGATGTGTTGCTATGGTTTGAGCTTTGAGGGCCTTCTCTCTTCTTTACTCCTACTGTTGCCTCTATGTCCTGTGAGGAGGGAACAATTGGGGAGAGCAGCTGCTTTTGGGCACAGAACTTGTCCAAGATCGAGCTCAGGTATGGAAAAGAGGGGGAGACCTGCACACAGAAGGTTTTGTACCTTAATTGAATGCATTAAGGTGAAATCCTACTACCTTTACAACCACTTTAAGGGCTTCTGGCGGTTCATTTTAAAGTTCAACAGGTAACTAAAGCAATGGAATTCTGTAGTCAGATTCGGTAGGGGGTCTCAATGATCAGTTCATCCACTTACGCCACTACTTTGTAAGGGGAATCAGTTATCTGAATGTTGGAGTTTGCATGTATTTGGTATAAAAAGGGCTCAAAGGTGAGTATGAATATAAGAGGAGAGAGTAGGCATCCTTGACTAGTCCCAAATACAAAGCAGTCCAAAGTGACCTCTTATTTTTGACTATGGCTGAGGGATGGAAATATATGACCTAAATTCACCTACACATACTACTGCCTAGGCCAATATGGATAAGTGTGCTATGTGGATAGAGCCAAATCACCCTGCATCAGTCACTTCCACTGTTTCTTGTAAATATATTACAGGGGGAAAAAAAAATACAGAAAAAAAAAGAAAATTTAACTTTTCCCCAATGTATCTAAAACAAAAAACAAAGGCTGGAATTAGGCTTTAAAGTGCAATTTGATCATATTTTCTGCTTAGTAAATTTAGTAAATTAACCCATAGCCCAAAGCTACAGTGATATTCTATGCAATTAATTACATAATTTGGCTGCAATTATGCGTGGGCAGCATTCTTTGTTTATAAAAAACACTGATTGTTTCACAATGTATTTGAACATCCCTGTCAGTTTTATTGCATGTATGTTATGCTTCAGTTGGTAAATAAACAGCAGCCATCTACCATCAGACTGATTAACCAGCATGCCATACCTACCACTAGATTCTCTAGTAACATCACTACTGTAGCATCTGTCTGTCATTACCTTCTTCCTGTTTCCATGGTGTTGTAGATATTTATAGTGCAATTTCAGTTATCTAGCTAAAGCATCGTGTTTTGATGATTAACACGCAGAAACAAATTCTTATCTGTCCCATAGGATACAAAAATGCACTGACAGAGCTTTCAGGATGGAAGTACCTTATAAGGGTACAGTAAACAGGATGCGGCCTGGTAAGAGGCATCACATGATGCAGAAACCATACTGAACCAAAAGTTTCCTACCTATAACACATGTTTTGTGTCTTCTGGAACTTTAGAAGGCTAAACACAAAGTGTAAATTCATATACTGTATGTTACCTATTTCCCCGCCACTGGATTGCGCACAAGTGCACAAGTCATAACAATGTAATCCAGAGACTTAAAGCCATGTACACGCGACCGGTTTTCCCAGCAAGAAAACTGCTGGGAAAGCTTTTTGCTAGTGTGTATGCTACTTCGCCAGGAAAACTGCCGGGAATCCCGGCGGGAAAAATTGAGAACCTGCTCTCTATTTTCCCACCGGGATTCCCATTGTTTTTTTTTCCCACAAGATTTACTAAACTTGCCAATGCAAAACACTCTGAGGCAGTGCCGAAGGGAGCATAAGCCCTGTACACACGGCTGGGATTCCTGGCCAAAGCGCTCCCCGCAGTTTTCCAGTCGGGATTCCTGGCGGACTTTATACCAGCGGGAATCCTGCCCGTGTGTAAAGCCTGTGTTTAACTAGATGCCGACCGCCCGCCGTCATATTACTGCGGGACGGTGGCACTGCTACGCGGGAGCACGTAGCTCTACGTCCTATCTTTTTTGGCCGCTAGAGGCCGCGCATGCGCCGCCGCCGGCCCGCGCGGGCACGCGCGCTCGTTCGTTACATAGCGGGGAACGGGAGGTATGTGTGTAAACACATACCTTTCGTTCCTGTCAGCGGGGGAAACTCTGATCTTCTGTTCATACAATGTATGAACAGGAGATCAGTGATTTCCCCTAGTGAGTCAACCCCCCCCCCCATACAGTTAGAACACACCAGGAACATACTTAACCCCTTCCCTGCCCCCTAGTGTTAACCCCTTCACTGCCAATGGCATTTTTATAGTAATCCAATGCATTTTTATAGCATTAATCGCTATAAAAATGCCAATGGTCCCAAAAATGTGTCAAAATTGTCCGATGTGTCCGCCATAATATCGCAGTACGGAAAAAAAAACGCTGATCGCCGCCATTACTAGAAAAAAAAAATATTAATAAAAATGCCATAAAACTACCCCCTTTTTTGTAAACCCTTTAAATTTTGCGCAAACCAATCAATAAACTCTAATTGCGTTTTTTTTTTTAACGAAAAATATGTAGAAGAATACATATCGGCCTAAACTGGGGAAAAAAATTTTTTTTAGATGTTTTTTGGGGATATTTATTATAGCAAAATGTAAAAAATATTGCATTTTTTTCAAAATAGTCGCTCTATTTTTGTTTATAGCGCAAAAAATAAAAACCGCAGAGATGATCAAATACCACCAAAAGAAAGCTCTATTTGTGGGAAAAAAAGGACGCCAATTTTGTTTGGGAGCCACATCGCACGACCGCGCAATTGTCAGTTAAAGCGACACAGTGCCGAATCACAAAAAGTGCTCTGGTCAGGAAGGGGGTAAATCCTTCCGGGGCTGAAGTGGTTAAAGCCCAACCGAACTTACAATAAGTGTTCAAAGTTTTACAGTCCCCTGCCAGCATGATTCAGAGAAGCAACTTTGCTTTCTCTGTAGAACAGGGGCGGATCCAGAGTCTAGTCTCAGGAAAGGCACTGCCAGAAAATTAGTTTTTCTGTGGCAATTTATTGGGGAAATGGCTGGTGTTGGTGATTCAATCGTTACGGGAACCATGGTTGTCATGGTGTCAGGATGAGTAAAGCGCATTATTTCTATTATTACATTGTAATATAAAATGAAATAGTTTAACTGACCATAATGCAGAAAAAGTTTGTCACTTGCCACATCACCTGCCACACGTTGTGGATTGTCACTTACCACGTCACCTGCCACAAGTTGCGGGTTGTCACTTTCTACGTCACCTGCCACAATTTCCTCATTGTCACACCACCTGCCACATGTTGCGAATCATTACTTGCCACGTCTCCCGTCACCAGATGCAGATTGTCACTATCCACGTCACCTACCACACGTTGCGAATTGTTACTTGCCACGTCGCCTGTCACCAGATGCAGATTGTAACTAGCCACATCACCTGTCACAAGTTCTGTATTGTCACTTTCCACGTCGCCTGTCACCAGATGCAGATTGTTACTTGCCACGTCACCTGCCACAAGTTGCGGATTGTCACTTGCTATGTCACCTGTCACTAGATGCAGATTGTCGCTTGCCACGTCACCTGCCACAAGTTGCGGATTGTCACTTGCCAGGTCACCTGCCACACGTTGCGGATTGTCACTTGCCTACTACAATTGTCACTTTCCTGCTAAGGTGGGGATTGTCACTTCCTGTGTCCCAGAGTGAAGTCAGGCAGCAGAGAGGTGACGCATGCGTGTCAGCGTCAGGGGGCGAATGGAGGGCACGCGTGTGCCCCTATTGGCTGCTCGGCGAGGTGACATATAGCTATGTGATCTCGTCCAGCAGAGCCGACCTGCCGCCATATAACTGCGGCGGCCGGTTTCCAATCAGTTAAAGATATCCTGAAACTCTTATTCTATGGACTTTCTATAGATGTTTTTATTCGGTATGATTTTATTCCACAACGATGCCATAGAGCACCTGTGGAGAGATCTCAAAACAGCAGTTGGGAAAAGGAATCCTTCCAATCTGAGAGATCTGGAGCAGTTGGTGAGAGAAGAGTGGTCCAAAATTCCAGTAGCGAGGTGTAAGAAACTCATTGATGGTTACAGGAAGCAATTGATTTCAATAATTTTTTCCGAGAGGTGTGCTACCAAATATTAAATTGAGGGTGCTAATAATTGTGTCCAGTACATTTTTGAATGTGACAGATTTGGCTTTTTGTTTCATATCCATAAAAACAAAAAAAATCAATATGAGAATGCTTAAAGTGGATGTAAGGCCTTTACATATACCAAGTGAAGTGAACAGCCTCAGATGATACACAGGGATGAAAAACATCTCCCTACATACGTTTTGCATGTAAATCTGCTGTCTTCACTTTTATATACATATATTAAAAAGTGCACGTTGTTTTAGAATTTTTACTTCTGCATTCATCTGTAGGAGTGGATTATTGCTATACACTGTGAGACAGCTGATTGGAGGAAAGGCACACACCCCCTCCCCACACATTCAGAGCATGCCTGTGACTAGTTTAGCAGTCTGCTAATCTATTTATAGCAACCGCCCCTACACACACACATTTTAGGCTGCTGTCTCTGTGAACTTGTCAAAAGTTATTAGGCTGATAACAGAAGAACGGAGCAGGATAAATCTACGGGACATAGGACTTTGAAGAGAGATAAATAAACACTGCAGATATATGTGCCCAGCTCAAATCTTATGAATCAGGTTTATATCCATTTTAACATTTGTAATTGCAACAATTTTCTGAGAGAATTGGTGCATATGGTGGTATCTGACAGAAAAGCAGGGTTGACAATATTTTTGACCATGTCTATATATATATATATATATATATATATATATATATATGTATATATATATATATATATATATATATATATGTATATATATATATATACACACAGTATATATATTTTTCAATTTTCAATTGCATCATGGTGTATAGTTTGAAAGTACCATAGTTTACCAGGCATAGGATTGCAAGTTCTACATACCCCATCCTTTTCCCCCAGACCCACCCATGCTTCTTTTTTATAACATGGGTCAAATAGCCCATTGCCCAGCAGATAGATAATAGTGTTTAGGGATGGGATGAGTTAGATTTCTTTTGAATCCTTTCTTGTACCACAAGACATACAGGCCAGTATCAGCAAAGCAGTTGCCCACCACACTTCCAGCTATCCTGTTATGGAAATAGCTGCTTATATGCCAGGTATAACAATCGGGTATTGTTTAACATGAGCCCATAAGAAACTCCATTGGCAGTTTGTTACTTTCCCTCCCAGGTGGAGGTTGAATTTCGAAACAAATTTTCTTTTCAAAATCAGAAAGTTTTTTTTTTTTGTGATGCGATGATGCCACCATTGATTTTCAAAATTCGGCGGGCCAGGCCTCCATGTTGCTACAGAAAAAAAAATTTGTGGCCAGGAATATTCTTTTCTCTCTGTGAATTTTCTTTTCTTGCAAATGCACATTTTTTTATCTATTAAATTTCTCGCATGATTCTCCCATCATTGATTAGAAAATCTTTTGTTTTTCAAAAAAATTGATCTGTTGCTGCAGCCCACTAACGGTGGAAAATTTGTACGAAAATTCTTTGATACGATTTTGGTCATGACATGGGGCTTAAGTCATGACATGGGGCTGATATGGGGCCGACAATCTCTTTCCAATCCAATGTAATAAGGCTGGGTGCCTAATCAGCCAATTACCAAGTTCTGTATGGAATGGCACAAAGTGAAGAGAAGTTGCCAGTGGAGACCCCAATAAAATTTGATATCTTTTTCCCCACATAAATAAGAAGCATTTTTACTGTCAAGATGTATCTGTCTAATAAAACATAAAACTTTTATAGCTTGGTCAAATAAAATCACATGATCACATTTAATAATACATTTAAAGAAACCAACCTTGTTTGCTGGCAGACGTTACACATCCAGGCCTTCTCTTTCTTTTGGTAGGAGCTGCAGTTTTTGCAGATGTTGAACTTGCAGTCCAGACACTGACGTTTGGAGTTGATGAGAAAAGTAAAGGGAGAACAGCATCGGATACAGCAGTGATCGTTGAACTTCTGTTGCTTTGACAAAATGGAACACTTGTTGCCTTCTTCATCCAGCTTTTGCTTTAATTCACTGACAAGAGAAGATGGGTGTTCTCAATTTATTGAAGGAATAAACAAGAAAAAAAAACATTTCAAACATTAAATTATCCTAGCATAACTCGCATTTCAGTGTGGAATTTTACAGTAGACATACTTTTAGTTTAGCAATGATTCTTAAATAAAATACTTGTCTGTCATATTTTGCATACTTCTGATCTCCTGAATATTGTTTGCATTCACTTCCATTCTATATGTGTACTTCAGCAATGGTTGCATGGTGTTTCTCTGGGTGGTCTTCCTAGTGGTAAGCAATATGTACCATGCCTCCATAATTTATTCTGAAATGGGTAATGGTGTAGCATCCTCTAGTGTGTGCTACTGAGTGAGAGTAGGAAAAACAAAGCTGGCTCTGGGTTAGACCTGAGTTGTTAAACCTGAGTTAGGCCCCTTTCACACTTTTATTATACGACTTGTCCCACTATTTGTGTTGGCAAAGGAGCATGACAAGTCTTTTTCCATGGTTTTCAATGGCAACCATTCATATTAGTATGACTTCAAGTCGTTCCTACTTCAAAGTAGTCCCTGCACTAATTTGGTCTGATTTTGATGCCACTTACACAGGAATTCCCTGAAATTACAGCCGTGAATCGCTGCAAAATCGCAGCCGCAAAATCGTGGTAAAATCATGCCACTCTGAAGTCGCACAATTGTGAAAGGGTCCTTAGGGTTACCAGGGCTGGATGACTCATCCTGGCAGCTTCCTGGTGCCTCCTCCTGTTTCTAAGACATTGGAGAATATTCTGGAACTAGAGGGTGGCAGGGGACTGAGAAAGCACATAAGTAGACATGGGCCATGCCAGCAGGGAGTTCAGGTGGAGGATGGAGAAGCAGTGCTGAGGGAGGCTGTTGTGGCCCTTGCCTTTACCGCAGAGGGGGGTTACCTTGGGAGGCTGGCCTGGAAGGATTCCACCACAGTAGGCAGTTGGAGGGATTTAAGTCATATAGAGCAAGGAGAGACAGTGTGTAGATCACCACAGTCCAGGGAGAGACTGCCATCTGTAGCAGGTCTCTCTTGAAGACTACGGGATGCCAAGTCTTCATCCAACCTTGCCATGGGGGAGTCTCCTTGTGTGTGTGTGCCAGTCAGGAAAGACTGTGGCAGAGAGTAAGCCAGGAGGACTGGGAAGAAGAGCAGACAGGTGTGGCTGGGGTAAGCCAGATGGGCTAGCATTCTGCAAACAAGTGGAGCTGGGATCAATAGCTATAGGAAAACAGAAGATGTGTTGTAATGTTCACTCCATTTGTGCTACTTTGTCAAAGGGACTGAGAGTTCCTGCCTGTAATAGTCCTTTGGTGAACTAGCGATATATGTTATTTCCACCGGGAGTACAAAGGAACCAAGTTTGTGCAGGAGGAAGACGATGATTATTGTAAATAGGGAGGAAGTTGTCCCTTGTTCTGTGTTTTGGATATTTTCAAGTTGGGCATTCCATAATTTCCTACCCCATCCAAGTTATCTACCCTTAATAAAACAACAAAAACTAGCCAAGGACTGCACTGAGTGACTGGTTGTACAGCAGTGGGGAACCCTAACTTCAGCAACTCTTGCAGGGGGTAGTGCTACACTTGTAACAGAGTAACATGCAGGAGAGTAATTAGAAGACCAGAACAAAATTGTCACTCATAATGGGAAATGCATTCATAAGGACCTTAATGGCAGGTTCACCTGCTATTATTTTAATGAAAGCTTCAAATTTAAAAATATTAAAACTACTTCTAAAATGAGCATGTTAAAGCTTACATGAAATTTAAGTCACACTGGGTATACATACACTGTAGCCACCCTGGGGGTATGATTATGTGAGATTTTTGCGACTCAAGTCGGTACAATTGTTTTGCATAGAAATTTGGCATTTTAAATTGTAGGCCTGTAATTCCTATTCATAAGGCACTTAAATCTGTCCAAACAAGAGTCTAGTAAATATCCCGGGTATGATAACGTTTAAAACACTAAATCATAAATTATAATATAATAAATAACTATAAATAATTATAAAAACATAATAATATAATAATAAAATGTATTTACCCACGATTCACTATTGCTCAATTCTGCAAGTGTTCTAATTTACTATTGCTGTTTTCTAGCTGTTCTAAAACCACTTTTGACATAAAGGGACACTTTTTGGTTGTCATGGGCAATCTCAAGTTTCCAGGCAGAACGAACATATCATATATAATATAAAACTGCATGCAGGGCACTGGACAAAGCATTAGGGACAAAAGGGAGGTGAAATAATTTCATACAGTAATGTAATCTGTAAGATTACAGTGTACTGTATGTGTTATGAATTTAGTACTTTTTGAATTTGCCACCAGGCCTCTGCGTCGCGTTGCGACGCTCGCAAGGGAATGGAGCCTGGCACACAGAGGCATAGGGAAGAGGACACAGCCTGTGGACACAGCGGGGGACATCACAGGATTCTGGGGACAAGGTAAATAACCTGCACCAGTATCCTGCAATGCAATGTTGAGTGGCTCGGGGGTTACCGCTAATGGTACTGAAATTTAACCCTGAACCACACTCAAGAAAATCGCCAGGGAGCTTAAAGATCACCATTTATTAAAATAACACTAAGGGCCAGATTCAGGTACCGCGGCGTACCTTTGTGCGGGCGTAGCGTATCTTCTTTACGCTACACCGCCGCAGAGGCAAGTGCTGTATTCACAAAGCACTTGCTCCGTAAGTTGCGGCGGCGTAGCGTAAATTGGCCGGCGTAAGCCCGCCTAATTCAAAGTAGGAAGGAGGTGGGCGGCATCTATTTAAATAAGCTTGACCCCATGTAAATGAATGGCCGGTTGAACTGGGCATGCGCGCGCATGCTCAGAATCACGTCGCATAAACTCCCTAAATGCCTATGACGTGAAGGTAACTTACGCACAGCCCCATTCACGTACAACTTACATAAATGACGTAAAAACGACGGTTGTTTTGATGTGCATACCTTTGCATGGGATGCGCCACCTTTTTGGTGGTTTACGCAAACGGCGTAGATTACTGCGTCGGGCGTACGTGCGTTTGTGAATCGACGTATCTTGCTCATTTGCATATTTAACATGGGAACGCCGAATGCGTCCAGCGTAACTATGCGCCCATGATACTCCGGCGTAGGCAAATTACATTGGACGGCTGAAGCCATGTTTTTTGGCGTATCTCGCTTTGTGAATCGGCGCAAAGATGCGACGGCGCACATTTGAAATTACGGCGGCGTATCTGGAGATACGCCGACGTAAGTCTTTGTGATTCTGGTCCTGGGTATTTTTTGATGGACAGTGAGAAATAGCTCAGAAATGATAACAGATGAGTGACAAACAATGAATAATGATTGATACATGACAGATGACAAAAGACAAGCAAAGCCACATTTGTTTCCAACAGTCAACATTGTCCCTGAATGATTATGATTAAGTGCTGTAGTAAGAAACATGTTTAGGCAGTTTGATCTCTAATTTGAGCTTTATTTAGTAAACCTTTAAGTTTTCTTCTCTACCTTGTGGACTATATTCTTATATGCATTTCACCATCTGGGTCCCAAATGAACGGTTATTCCTCCTACTTGTCCAAAGTACTACTTGTGAACAAGCATGAACCAATCGTGTGAAACGCGTCAACAAACTGTGTTCCTGTGATTCATCTGGCAGTGCAGTTATCTATACTAGCTGCTACTAAAATAAGACGGTACCTTAGTGAGAAGGAAACTCCAGCACTTTTTAACTCATTTGTGTTGAGAGGTCAGCCAGTAACTGCTGTAGCGTGGGTGTACAATGGTGTTCACACAAATAAAATGTCTTAGCATACTTCATTCATCTGTTAGGGTGTGCTAGAGCCTTAAAGCAGTATTAAAACCAAAAGTAAACATTATATTGCAGCTTACCAATTCTTAGATGTGATGGCTGTATTAGTTTCCTTTTTTATGCTTTTTTTCTTCTCTTTTTATCTGATGACCCAGCCAATAAAGCCCTGTACACACGATCGGTTTGTCTGATGAAAACGAATCGATGGACCGTTTTCATCGGACAAACCGATTGTGTGTAGGAACCATTGGTTTGTTTTCCATCGGTGAAAAAAAATAGAACATGTTTTAAAATGTTCCTATGGATAACAAACGGATTGTCTGTGTGGAAGTCTATCGGTCAAAAATCCATGCATGCTTAGAATCAAGTCGACGCATGCTCGGAAGCATTGAACTTAATTTTTCTCAGCACGTCGTAGTGTTTTACGTCACCGCTTTGGACACGGTCGGATTTTTGACTGATGGTGTGTAGGCAAGACTGATGAAAGTCAGCTTCATCGCATATCTGACGAAAAAATCCATCAGATTAGATTCCATCAGATATCCGATCATGTGTACAGGGCATAAGTCTGTTGTACCGTGCAGGCCAGTGGGGTGAAGCTTGAGAAGTATCTGGAGTGCCAAGCTAAGGATCCAGCAGAGAAGCAGGGGTGACGTTTGAGGGAGATACTAAAGTGAAGATTGCAAGAGCTCAAGGGATTCAGTGGCAGTGAATCAGCAAGTCTAGAGAGAGAGAGACTGGGAACTCAGTGGGTTGAGAACCTACAAGAAGTGACTGTATAAAAGTAAAGGAGTTTGTTACAATTTGTGTTAGGAACTGTTCTAAGACTGTTGCCATAGGAGACGTCATTCCTAAACATTCAGATGTGGCGTCTTGCTGGATGCCCTTCCCTGCATGGCTATCTACCTGTAGAAGTCTCAGAGTCTATAAATTAACATTGCGACAACTTAAGGGTGTCCTGGCCCTAAACCCTCCCTCCCACAGTTCTGTTCAAGAGAAATAAAATCTCCTTGGCTTCAAGAAGTGTCTGGCGCCCTTGAATCTACCTTGCATTACACCCACTATGCCCTAACCCACTCTACGCAGAAGGATGTCAGCAACTCTTGGCCCTGGAGGTTCTCATTAGAAAAAAGGAGGCCTGGTATCTTGCTACATATGGATAAGATTCTGTTATGGATTTTGGGGGGAACCCCACATATTTTTTTTTTTATTCTATTGCACTCACTCGTCCATCCCTTTCCTGACCTGCTGGGATGCATGTATGGATAAGGGTCTGTTATGGAATTTAGGGTGGACCTCATGTCGTTCTTCCGATCAACTCCCAGCTTCCCTGTCCCTCCTGAAGAAAAATGTTCACACAACATGATGCTGCCACCATCATGTTTCACAGTATGGGTGCGTTCAGGGTGATGTGCAGTGTTAGTTTTCCACCACACATAGCGTTTTGCTTTTATTTATTTTCAATAGCCAAAATCAAAAGACGCCTATAAATGAAATGCGCCTAAATGCGGGTTACCGCGTTTATCTGTGTTTAGACGCGTTTGGCGCTTGAAATGCCTCTAAATTCAGTGTCTGAACTCATTTTTTTGCTTTCCAAAAAAAAGCCTCTAAACTCAACTGCCTAGAAATTACTATAAACGACCCTGTGTACATGGTCACATAAGATAACATTGAATGAGTTCAGTGTACATGGGGTCTAAAAGCAGTGTTTTCATCACATCTAAAGCTGCAGTTAAACTTTAATAAAGTTATCATATAGTTTTGACACAGAAGGATGAGCCTCCGGAATTACATTCTAATATGAGGTCAGAGTGCCTTTTTTACATAACAATCTTAGGGCCGCCTGGACTCCAATGAGATTACAATAAATGGCCTCCTATGTGTATGAAAGCCCAAGCCTATAAGATATTTGGTCACAGTGCATACCAATAGGGATTAAATTGTGTCAAACAGAGCTCAAGTATCATTTTAAGAGCTTCACACAGAAAACTGAATGACACCGGGCTTCTTTCCTTAGAATGCATATTCTCCTAAGCCCATAAAATAAATCTGACACTCATAGCATGAAAGAGATAGTAGACAGAGATTGCAGAATAATTCACAGCTCTAATGAGATTGTGTGAAAGGCAGAATGAATCAAACACACTACCCTCTCACCACCCATCAGTTAGAGCCTGGCTGATAAATGAACAGTCTCCAGCAAAGTGTTAAGAGTCTTGACAGCAGTTTATGGGTTAAACAAGCTGTGACATCACCACAAGCCAAGGCATGGTCACAGAATGACTTGCATGCTAAATTCATCGGTTTGTGCTATTTTTACAGCAACAATACACCCAGCTAGTTACACTAAGTGAATGTTTAATGGTGCATTCCGGAACAAGATGTAACAATCTGCGTCTGCCGCAACTGTTTTATATAGAAAAATACTCATTTACAATTAATTGATAATAATCAGTCATTTCTTTTCCATGTGCTAAAACAACTACAGGTTCATTGTTTCAGTCACGGCACAAAAACAATTTAAATTGTTTATAATGTTGCGAATGGCATTTTCCATTTGGATGACTATAATAACAACATCTTAATGAAAAAAGCTTTACTTAGATTTCAAAGAACAGATTTGTACAAATGATTCCTTAAGAGAAGTGCGGGGATTCAACACAAATAAACATATGCTGTATACTCTCCTTGATGGCTGGAGCACCGATCCCATGCTGAATCGGCTGTAGCATTGATTTTATGCTGCATCGGCTGTAGCACCGATCCCATGCTGCAGCTGCCCCCCTGTCGGCTCTACACTGAGAACTGAGCAATCAAAGACTGCTGAACGCTCAGTTCCTAGGTCCGCTCCGAGCAACTGTCAGTCATCCCTTTGTTCTCTGCCCCTCCAGCGCAGAGGGAAGGGGTTGGAGGGAGCAGCTCCTGGTCAGGCATCTGGGTGGTTTCTGACATTATTGTTGGGATCCCTGTAGAACCTAGTCTAGCTCTGTGACATCAGCCGACACTGCTGGCTGAATCTGGACCACTGCTGGCTGAATTTGAGTCACAGGAGTGCAACACTAAGTGCAATCATGTGGCTCACAAGAGAAGTTTGGCCAAAATAGCTTTGGCCATACTTCTCCTTTAAATAGGATTAGAAGATCGTTGGCTCGCCAAGTGCTGAAGTGAAAACAAATACCATGGAAGTGTAGAAAATCCCACTATAACTGTGGACAATGTTACACAAGTGCAATGATTCTTAAAGCTTGACATTCATATCTATTGTAAAGTATCAAACAATAAGACCAACAAACTGATTAAACGCTTACGTAAAAAAAAAAAACTGAGGTGTGACTACATCTATCTCTCAAAGCAGTTAAAGTGATTCTATAGGTTGTAACGAAGGAAAAAAAAAAAAAATGTGGTATACTTACCCGCTCTATGAAATGCTTTAGCACAGGAGCCCCCAATCCTCTTCTTTTTGGATCACCTGGCTCCTCCCCCTTCGAGTGCCCTCATAGCAAGCCTCTTGCCCTCTTGCTATGGGGGCACTCAAACAGGCTCCCTCCCATGCTGCACTCCTTTGAATCGACATTGTCCATTCACACACAGAGCGTGGCTCGGCCCTGCCCCTGTTCTCTCGTCATTGGCTCACTAGCTGTACTGGACAGCAGTGGGAGCCAATGACACCCGCTGCTTTGTGAGCCAGATAGGAAAGAGAGGCCCAGAAGAGCTCTCATGCATATCGCACGCACCATGGGAACTTGCCCGCCGGTCCTGTGAACTTCATGTCCACTGGCGGCCCACGATCGCGCCAAGGAGAGGCAGAATGGGAAACAAGGCATTTCCCTGTTCTGCCTAGTTACATAACAGAGATCTTCTGTCCCTGTCAACAGGAACATCGATCTCTGTCATGTCAGTGGTAGCCCATTCCCCCTACAGTTAGAACATGCTGAGGGAACACACTTAACCCCTTGATCGCCCCCTAGTGTTTAATCCCTCCCCTGCCAGTGACATTAATACAGTAATCAGTGGCTTTTTTTTAGCTCTGATCGCTGTATAAATGTCAATGATCCCAAAATAGTGTCAAAAGTGTGCGATCTGTATGCTGCAGTGTGATCACTGGCAATAGTAATGAAAAAAATTATAATAAAAATGCCATAAATCTATCCCCTATTTTGTAGACGCTATGGCCCAGATTCACAGAGCAATTACGCCTGTCTAACTGGTGTTAGACAGGAGTAATTTCAAATTTTGCGCGCTGTATCACTAGTTTGAATCCTCAAACCATGATACGGCGGCTTCGGGATTCGATCCGAGAGGCTTACGTCTTTGTAAGCCTTCGGATCTACGCTGCGATATTTTTGCGGCCGCTGGGAGGAGTTTGCGTCGTTTTGATGCGTCGGGATATGCAAATGTGTTTTTACGGCGATCCACGAAGGTACGAGTGTCCCTCGCAATCGCCTACGTCATTTTTTGGCTTAGTAATGTTAGAGGAGCTTTTTGCTGGTCTAACAGTGCGTAACCCATGTAAAGTATGGCCGTCGTTCTCGCGTCGATTTTAAAATATATTTTTTTTTTTAACGTAACTCGTTCGGGAATAGGAATGTACGTAAACGACGCTACTACGACGTGACAACGTGTTTTCGCGCAATGCACGGCAGGAAATTTGCGAACGGAGCATGCGCAGTTCGATCGCTACGGGAACGCGCCTATTTTAAATGCTTCACGCCCCCTACTCGCGCAGATGGATTGCGACGGGAGAAATACACTACGCCGCCGTCGTTTACTGGACAAAATCTACCTGGATTCCACGTAGAGCCAGGTAAAAAACGGCAGCGTAGTGTATTTCTGATACTCTACGAGAATCTAATTCTCTGTGAATCTGCCCCTATAACATTTGCACAAACCAATCAATATACACTCATTGCATTTTTTTAACCAAAAATATGTAGAAGAATACATATCGGCCTAAACTGAGAAATAAATGATTTTTTTAAATATATTTTTTGGTGATATTTATTATAGCAAAAAGTGAAAAATATAGTTTTTTTTTTCAAAATTGTCATTATAATAATTTATTTTCACCAGCTGCCACTGTTTCTGTAATTGTTGGCATTGTGCATCATTAGTGCAAATCATGTTCCATGTTACATACACCTCCAAAAATATCAACCCTATTACACATCACTATGCCATCAGCAAATAGGCATACCTTGCCCACCTAACCTTCAGCTATATTACTTACAAACATATAACATAGAACGGAATGTAGTATAGAGCCTCATAGTATTCCACTAGTGACTGGTTTCTGCACCAAATGAACCTCATTTACAGCCAAACTTTAGTATCTATCCTTTAGCCAACTGTGTATCCACTGAACCACCCAAAGGTTAAGTACTAGCTTGTGCAACATTGTAATGAGATCATTATATGGACCTATAGCAAATGCTTTTCAGAAATCAATATAGAGTATGTCTATAGTACCTGGTCCAAACATTTGTGGTAGCCCCCTGGATCACCCTGAGGACCCCTGTGATCGCTGTGACATGTTGCAAGCCAGTGTCCCTAAACACTAGTCACCCCAATACAATGCCACTACTGTATGGTGACACTGTACTGTCACTGAATAGTGATCAGGGACACTGACTGGCTGCTCTAAAACTATATGCCAGTGCAGCCAGCCAATGTCTCTGGTCACTAACCACTACAGTACAGTGCAACCATACCAGACCAGCCAGCCACAGTGTCCCTGATCACTGTCAATCAAGTACAGTGTCACCATACAAGTGCAGCTAACCACAATGTCCAGTGCAGCCTGTAAATGTGTCCTGATTGCCGCCACACACTAGACAAGTGCAGTCAACAACAGTGTTCCTGATCTCTGACACTTGAGCTCCAATGTTATCAGACCAGTGTAGGTCATCACCAGTGTAACTTATCACTACCACACCAATCCCACCGTTGCAAGACCAGTGTAAGCCGTCAACAGTGTTCCTGATCACTGCCACACTAGTCCCAGTGTCATCAGACCAGTTTAAGGATATCTGAAGGATGTTCTGTTGATGCTTGTGCATGACAAGGTCTTTGCTTAAAGTGTACTCCAATTTTGTATGGAAACAAAAATGCCCTCTTTGGGTGATCAATGTGCATTTCAAAGATTTTTAAAAACTTTGTTGCAGTAACCTACTTTTACATTTTCCGAAGAATACAGTAGGTTAGTATGGCTGAAAGTGAGATCAGAAAGAGAGGTCACCTTTCATTATGACAGATATAGACATAGCAAATTGGCTAGTGGTGGTAAAGAAAAGTTGGGGGCAAGAAAATGGGGCATTTCCCACTCTTAAAAAAACATAATATCCAGAAAGGAAGGGTCCTTGTCTTATTCTTTCTCCACTCAATCGCTAATCCGTCTCAAGGTTCATTCATTTCATTCCTTTTAAGCATTTTCATTCACGGAGGAATGAAATGAAGATTGTCTCTCTCCCCAACCCTATTTGCATTAGGAATGTGATCTTCTAGCAATTTTCATCTCACAGCTTCAGGATATCACTGGGTTTTGAACAAGGAATTTATTTGTAGATGACGTGCTTTTGACCCTAACCATCCTTCCATCTTATCCTTTAGTATCGTATAGGGTCTCTGATTAAACCAAGACAGATTAGAATCAAATCACTTTAATACCTTCAATCAAATACAAACCTGACTAACCCAAAACATAATGGGGCAGATTCACAGAGAATTAGATTCTCGTAGAGTATCAGAAATACACTACGCTGCCGTTTTTTACCTGGCTCTACGTAGAATCCAGGTAGATTTTGTCCAGTAAACGACGGCGGCGTAGTGTATTTCTCCCGTCGCAATCCATCTGCGCGAGTAGGGGGCGTGAAGCATTTAAAATAGGCGTGTTCCCGTGGCGATTGAAATGCGCATGCTCCGTTCGCAAATTTCCCGCCGTGCATTGCGCGAAAACACGTCGTCACGTCGTAGTAGCGTCGTTTACGTACATTCCTATTCCCGAACGAGTTACGTTAAAAAAAAAAAAAATATTTTAAAATCGACGCGGGAACGACTTTACACTATACTTTACATGGGTTACGCACTGTTAGACCAGCAAAAAGCTCCTCTAACATTATGTAGCCAAAAAATGACGTAGGCGATTGCGAGGGACACTCGTACCTTCGTGGAATTGCCGTAAAAACACATTTGCATATCCCGACGCATCAAAACGACGCAAACTCCTCCCAGCGGCCGCAAAAATATCGCAGCGTAGATCCGAAGGCTTATGAAGACGTAAGCCTCTCGGATCGAAGCCCGAAGCCGCCGTATCATGGTTTGAGGATACAAACTAGTGATACGGCGCGCGAAATTTGAAATTACTCCTGTCTAACACCAGTTAGACAGGCGTAATTGCTCTGTGAATCTGGGCCAATGTTTCCATTATCCCTCCCAGCTACCCATTACATCTTGACATAGAACCAATAATATAAGACCCTTTACAAAAACTTAATTTGGATCTATAATTCTATAATAATAGAATTACCCAATTTTTGGGGGAGATTGACTCAAAATGCTCCACCAAATCGTCAGGACTGCCTCATCTTCCTGCTTAAAGGGGTTGTAAAGGAAAAAAAAATCCCCCTAAATAGCTTCCTTTACCTTAGTGCAGTCCTTCTTCACTTACCTCATCGTTCAATTTTGCTTTTTAACCACTTAAGCCCTGAGCCTGTTTTTCAGATTTGGTGTTTACGAGACCCCCAAACATTATATATATTTTTTTCTAACACCCTAGAGAATAAAATGGCAGTCATTGCAATACTGTTTGTCAAACCGTATTTGCTCAGTGGTCTTACAAGCGCACTTTTTTTGGAAAAAATCAACAATAAATTTGGCCCAAACAGGTCACGCTTAAAAATTGCGCCCGCTCGTGGCATGGCGTCAAACTTTTACCCTTAAAAATCTCGATAGGCGACGTTTAAAAAATTCTATAGTTTGCATTTTTTGAGTTACAGAGGAGGGGCCAGATTCTCATAGAATTCCGGTGGCGTAGCGTAAGCTATTTACACTACGCCGCCGCATCATACTAGAGCAAGTGCTTTAATCTCAAAGCACTTGCTCCGTAGTTTGCGCCGGCGTCGCGTAAATCGCCCAGCGCAAACCCGCGCAATTCAAATGGTACGGCTTGTATTTAAATTAAGCGCGCCCCCGCGTCGAACAAACTGCGCATGTGCCGGCAGGGGAAAAAGCCCAGTGCGCATGCTCCAGCTCATGTCAGAAAGCGTCGTTAAAACCGACATCAAAACGACGTGAGCGTCATTTACGCAACTCCCTATTCACGAATGAGTTAGTAAAACGACATAAGCGATGGAAAAAGACGACGCTGACCCGACGCCATACTTAACATGGCATCCGACGGCACCCGACGGTACTTTGTAATAGAAGCTGGGGTAACCTTACGCGGACGAAAACGATGTACGCGACGACGGGGCGGCGTAAAAGCGATCAGGAATCGGCGTACTAGCCTCATTTGCATATGCAAATGAGAAAACAAGGTAAAGGCCACCTAGTGGAGTTGTCATTACAACTACGATCCGCAAGTGTAATGGTTTTACACTTGTCGGATGTTGAAGCGTATCTATGCAAAAGTGATGCTAAGCATCACGCGCATAGATACGAGGCAAAAAAAACAGCGATACGACGGGGTATCTGAGATACTCCGTCGTATCGCCGCTGAGAATCTGGCCCGAGGTCTAGAGCTAGAATTATTACTCTTGCTCTAACGATCGCGGCGATACCTCACTTGTGTGGTTTGAACACCGTTTTCATATGCGGGCGCTACTCGTGTATGCGTTCGCTTCTGTGTGCGAGCTCGTCTGGACGGGCGCTTTAAAAAAAAAAAAAAATTCGGATTTATTTTTATTTTATAATTTTTTACACTGAAAAAAAAAAAAATTATCACTTTTATTCCTATTACAAGGAATGTAAACATCCCTTGTAATAGAAAAAAGCATGACAGGTCCTCTTAAATATGAGATCTGGGGTCAAAAAGACCTCAGATCTCATATTTAGACTTGAATGCAAGAAAAAAAAAATGAATCTGTCATTTTTTTTCAAATGACAAAAAAAAATGTTTCTTTAAGACGCTGGGCGGGACTGGCGTTTTGACATCACTTCTGCCCAGTAGAGCTATGGGGACGGGTGGGAGCGATTTTTCCCTCACTCGCATCCCCACACAGCCGCCGAACAGACCCGATCACCTCCTGTAAGCGGTGGAGGGCGCGGGAGAGCGAGGGCCCCTCTCCCGCCACCGATAACGGCGATCTTGCGGTGAATCCGCCGCGGAGACCGCCGTTATCGTAGACAGGCCCTCCTACTGAAGAGATGGATATCTCGGTTGTGGCAGCAGCTGCTGCTGTTACCGAGACATCCATCTTTAAAAAGAGGACGTATATATACAGTGGGCGGGCGTTAAGTGGTTAATTGTCTTTATTTGTTCTGAGAAATCCTCACTTCCTGTTCTTTTGTCTGTAACTCCACATCGTAATGCAAGTCTTTCTTCCTGCTGTGGAGAAAGCCTCTTGAGGGAGGAGGGGGCGAGCAGGCAAGTCAGGACACTCTCTACTTTGCAGATAGAGAAAGTAGCTGTGTGTCAGTGAGCGTCCTGACACTCCTGCTCGCCCACTCCCCCCTCAAGAGGTTTTCTCCACATCAGGAAAAAAGCCTCCCTCTACGGTGGTGAGTTACAGACAGAAGAACTGGAAGTGAGGGTTTCTCAGAAGAAATAAGGACATTTAACCACTTGACCACTGGGCACTTAAACACCCTTAATAACCAGACCAATTTTCAGCTTTCGGTGCTCTCACAGTTTGAATGACAATAACTCGGTCATACAACACTGTAACCAAATGAAATTTTTGTCCTTTTTTTCCCACAAATAGAGCTTTCTTTTGGTGGTATTTGATCACCTCTTTTTTTTTTTTTGTTGCTATAAATGAAAAAAGAACGAAAATTTTGCAAAAAATAATAATTTTTCTTCATTTCTATTATAAAATTTTGCAAAAAAGTAATTTTTCTTCATAAATTTGGCCTAAAATGTATACTGCTACATATCTTTGGTAAAAAAAAAAAAAAAAATGTTGGATATTATTTAGTCTGGGTGAAAGTTATAGGGTCTACAAGCTATGGTACCAATTACTGAAAATTGATGAATTTCATCACACCTAATGTACTGACAGCCTCTCTCATTTCTTGAGACCCCAACATGCCAGAAAAGTACAAATACCCCCCAAATTACCCCTTTTTGGAAAGAAGACATTCCAAGGTATTTAGAAAGAGGCCTGGTGAGTTTTTTAAAGTTGTCATTTTTTCCCACAATTCTTTGCAAAATCAAGATTTTTTTTTCCCATCAAATTTTCATATTATTAGGTTATTTCTCACACACAGCATATGCATACCACAAATTACACCCCAAAACACATTCTGCTATTCCTCCCGAGTATGGCGATACCACATGTGTGAGACTTTTACACAGTGAGGCCACATACAGAGGTCCAACATGCAGGGAGCACCCAGGCCAATTCTGACATTTCTCTCCTACATGTAAAAATCATAATTTATTTGCTAGAAAATTACATAAAACCCTAAAACATGATATAAAGATACCTCACATGTGTGGTTTGAACACCGTTTTTATATGTGGACGGGACTTGCGTATGCGTTCGCTTCTGCATGCAAGCTCACGGGGACAGGGGCGCTGTATGCCCAGAGTATTGCGGAGTATGCCCAGAGTATGCACAGAATATGCCCAGAGTATTGCCAGAGTATGCCCAGAGTATTACAGAGTATGCCCAGAGTATTGCAGAGTATGCCCAGAGTATGCCCAGAGTATTGCGGAGTATGCCCAGAGTATTGCGGAGTATGCCCAGAGTATTGCGGAGTATGCCCAGAGTGTTGCGGAGTATGCCCAGAGTATTGCCCAGAGTATTGCCCAGAGTATTGCCCAGAGTATGGCCCAGAGTATGGCCCAGAGTATGGCCCAGAGTATGGCCCAGAGTATGGCCCAGAGTATTTCCCAGAGTATTGCCCGAGTATTGCAGAGTATGCCCAGCTGAGGTATTGCCGAGTATTGCAGCAGGGATGGCTGAGCAGGGAGGGATGGATGGATGGATCTGTGACTACATTTGTCACAGATCCAGCCCGCAGCACTGCCGCTGCCATCCGCTCCCTCCCCTCTCCTCTCACACTGTACCGATCGGTACAGAGAGAGGAGGGAGGAACCGGCGTCAGCACATGACGCCGCTTTGTTGACAAGTGATCGCGCCGTCATTGGACGGCTCGATCACGTGGTAAACCGCCGCTATCAGCGGCGATTTACCGTGATCCGTGATATGCCGGGTCCTCTGGACCCGGCGGTCACGGATGTTCCCGTGTGCGCGCCTCAGGGGGCGCGCAGGAGCGCGATTCTAAAAGGCCGTTAATTAACGGCCACTTAGAATCAAGCAACCGCCCTATAGCCGTACTTTTGGTATAGGGCGGTTGCAAAGTGGTTAAAAGAAAAATTGAAGGATGAGGTAAGTGAAGGAGGACTGCACTAAGGTAGAGGAAGCTATTTAGGGAAAATGTTTCCTTTACAACCCCTTTAAGGCCGCGTACACACGATCAAATTTATCTGCTGAAACTGGTCCGACGGACCGTTTCAGCAGACATCTCCGATCGTGTATACGGGCTAGCGGACATGTTTTCCCAGCGGACAAATTTCAAAGCAGGCTTTGAAATTTGTCCGCCGGAGACATGTCCGTCGGATATGTCCGCTGGTTAGAACACTAATCAGCGGACAGAAATCTCCGCGCATGCGTCGAATGGATTCGACGCATGCGTAGAAGTATTTTACTTCCTGGTGGTGACGTGGCGTCAACGTCACCGCCACGTCACCGCGTCCTCAGCCCGAGGGGATTTTTGTCCGATGGTGTGTACACACCATCGGACCAAAATCCGATGAGACATGTCCGCTGGAAATGGTCCGTTGGACATGTTTGAGCGGACATGTCTCATCGTGTGTACGCGGCCTCAGAGATTGCAATAAGATTGGCTCCTTTCTCTGTCAGATTTAGCGGTGCGTGAAGATAACTAGGATTTGTTGGAAGTAGCTAATATGATGTCTCATATATTTTTTACAGAATTGTAAGACACCATCTTCTAGGGAATATATAACCATAGAGTGTCTGTGTTACCTAAAACTTTTTGAAGACAGGTCTCTATTGATCATGCTGCGATACTTAGAATACAAAGAATCATGAATATGTATCTATGAATCTATGAATATGTAAATGAGATTACAATTATTAATAAAAGAAGGTAAAGTCTCTTAGATGCTATCGGCATAATCCTGTTAGAATTATAATACCACTGATAGTTTTGAAGGAATCCCAGTAAAATTTCTGGAAACCTTTAAAAACAACAATAAATTGTTGTTTTTTTTCAGATCTGCAGACTGACCTTTCTGTTTGAATTGATAGTTTAATGAAGTGTATACAGAAGCATCATTCTGCCAGCACCAGCAAGTTGTGTTCCTGTAACTTACAGCCAAATGTTGCCACAAGGGAAATTATAATTTTTTTTTTTATAACTTGTCAATATTTCACTTGGTTGTGTACTCCATAACTAAATTATTTATCCTAAGTGTCCTTAAAGAAGATAGATTAAAAATGCAACAATCATTTTCAAAGTGCATATAACGGACGTAATGTTGGGCTATGATTAAAAATTAGCCTTGGCACCTAAGCCCTTTAACAAGGATCTGATGCCTTTTTATGCTGAGTCGGCGCGTCTTTAAATGCTACCTGTCACTTAAAAGTAAAAAATATTCAGCCACTTAAATAGCTCATGAGTTCTAATTGCTTCATCTACTGGCTGAAGAGACATTAACCACAATCCTTTTACCTCACGAAAAGGGCAACACAGATGGAAGCAGAATAGAAGGCTGGGAAAGTGTTACAACTTTAGCAGACTAGGCAAACGTCTGCTAATATAGTGCTACTGCATGCAAAAAATTACTTTTTTGGGATTGGCAGCTGGGCACAGGACTTTTGGTACCAAATGTAAAAGTGGCTTTAAAATTATTGTAAAGTCTATTTTTTTTTTCTATAAAAATAACAAACATGTTATACTTACCTGCTCTGTTGCAGTGGATTTGCACAGCGCAGCCTGGATCCTCCTCTTCTCAGGTCATTCTTCTGTGATTTTAGCCCCTCCCTCCTGTTCAGTGCCCCCACAGCAACAGCTTGCTATGGGGGCCCCCGAGCTGAGTCACAGCTCCCTGTGTCTAACCCGACCCTGCCCCCTCTTTCCCCTTATTGGCTAGCTGACTTTGATTGACAGCAACAGGAGCCAATGGTGCCGCTGTTGTGTCTTAGCCAGGAAGGAGAATCTCAGGCAGCTGAGACACTCATGGACATCGCTGGACCTCAGGTAAGCGTTAGGGGGGCTGAAGGGGCTGTTGCACAGAGAAGCACAGAATGCATTAAGATAAAAAAAACTTCTACCCTTTACAACCGCTTTAAGCACTTGTGCTACCAAGTGTCACCTATCCCTAATCATCACTCCAAACCCTATCTCACCTCAAAATCCTAATACCTGGCCTAACAGGCCTAACAGGGAATCCTGATTGAATCTCTACCCAATGCAATTGGATGTCTGAGGGGATTTTCTCTATCCTTGTGGACCTTGGGAAAAGTATATAGTACCGGAATCCTAGGATGGGCAGGTAACAAAAATTCATATAAATCATGTGTTATAGTCCCCTCCTTTAGTGCTTGTTTGAGGATTCCCTCTAATTGTTTATGTATGCCCCATGTGGGAACACTACTTAATTTTTGATGTACTTCTTGATCCTCTAGTTGTCCAATAATTTCATTCTCATACATTTGTCTGTTCAAGATTGCAATCGAACCCGCCTTGTCTGGTGGTTTCAACACTATTTCATCACTGTTTTAATTCTCTTAAAGCCAATTTTTCTTTAGATGAAAGACAAGAGGTCTAATGATCATGATAATCCAATTGAGAAACAAAATCCTGTACATCCCTCATAACTTCTTTAGGAAATGTTTCCACTGGTGCATAAGTGGTAGGCATAAACACACTTGGATTTTTTGCTCAGTCCAAATTTTTTAGCCATCAAAGACTGGTTTATGTTCAAAATGCACTTTCCATCTGATATTATGAAACAATCTGTATAAATCCTGGCCTAAAATGAATTTGTCCAAGTTACTTTTAGGGCAAAAACAAAGGCCCAGATTCAGGTACATCTGCGCATTATTAGACCGGCGTAGCGCACCGCCTTTACGTTAGACTTGCGGAATTTTGCCGCGTAATCACCCTATTCTCGTAGCTTTTGCGCAGGAAATTGCGCATACGTAACGTTTTTTCAGAGGCGTAAGGAGGAGTAATACAAATTGGGAAGGACGTGGGCGTGTTACATTGAAATGAGCCGTGACCCCATGCAAATGAAGGGCCGGCCGGCTCGCGCATGCGCGCTTGAACGAGACCATGTCAGCTCCGATGTGCTCATGCTCACAACTCGGGAGCGGCGCAATCAGTGAAATTGGAAATGGACTAGGGCAACGTTGTGAACTACGCAAACAGTATAAATAGACACACACAAACGCACTTCCTTTGCAAAAGTACATCCCTTTGTCCCTTCCCATTTAACAAAGTGCTTTTGTTCTTGTTGTTCGTTGCGGTGTGTTTTGTAGTTGTCAGATTAGTGTTCTGTGTGATCAAGTGTTTGTAAGTAGATTTTTGAAAGTGGTTTTTGATAAGTGTTTGAGAGACTGTTTGTTTGATTGATACATTTCTTTTTGTTTCTTTTCCTGCTGTATTTTTTTTTTGTTTTTTGGGGACTGTTTCTTGGTGAGTGGTTTTCTCTCTGTGTGTGTGTTTTTTTGTGATTGGTTGTGCTTGTTTGTGTGCGTGAATTTTGTTGACTGGGACTGTTTTTTTTTTGTCATTTTTTTTTTTTTTTTTGCTGGCAATTTTTTGCTTTTGCTGGTCATTTTTTTTTTTTTTTTGTGTTGTGAATGCTGTGTGAATGTGGGGGTGACATTCCTGCCGGAAAAGGGGTGTCACCCTCTATTTTGGTGGAGAAGGGTTCCCCAGGACCAGGGAGAAGTGATCCCCAGGTCCGTGTGATTGGTGTATGAATGTTCAGTGACATAATTGGAGCCTTGGCGTGGCGTTGCTGCTCACAAGTCCAGCATGGTGGACTGGTGCCAATCCAATTTGATGTGGATGTGGGGTGTGTGTGCTAGGGACCACAGTGGTGTGCATGCATGCATTCTCATTGTGCCATGATTAATGTGTGTGTTTAACGTGCAAAGATGCATAATGTGAGCTGGCATGAGATGGGGTCATGAGATGGGGTCCCAGTGCATATGCAGAGTCACCTTGAAGGGAAAAGACAGGAGGATGTTAGTAGTGCATGTGCCCCTTGTGATGTGTGCATCATGGGGGGGGGCAGTCATGCCTGCCACCCATGTCACTCACCAACCAGCCAGCTGTCCCCATACATGTTCTGTTCGCAATCTTGGGGATGGGGCTCTGATTGTATATGTAGCTGTCATGGGTGTCATGGGTAGTGTCATGTGTTGGGCTGGTGATGTCCTCCTGCAGGGTTGTGGTTAATTCCATGATGGCATGAGGGGTGAATCCGAAGATGCGACACACCTCAGAATCACTCATGCCATAGATGTCTATGCGTGTGTGATATATCCTCTCCCGTGAAGAGTGAAGAGTGAAGATTGAGGGGCTTGTATCAGCTAAGAATATTGTATTAGATTAGATTAAATTGAAAAGTTTATATAAGCCAAAAAAATTATTTAGAAAAAAAAATAAAAATAAATCCTGTGCCCTCCTCAGTGCCCTCCTCCTTCTTTGCTCATCTAAAGTCAGTAGTATAGCTATGAGCATGGATGACTCTGTCATGTTGGCATACAGTTTGTTGGGCAACATGTGTGACTGCTCAGCTCCTCACTAACATTGTTGCTTTATCTGACATGTAGACGAATTTTGTAATTTTAGACCAGCTTTTATATGGTCTAAATTTAGGATACGTTTTGTTTCACCTGTGGTGTTTATTTTGGTCCAGCAGTGCACCAACACCTTTGCAGCCATTGTGCTATATGCTGGGTGCTTGGTGTGCTTCTGTACCTTTAAGGAGGGGTGGCTCCCCTATCTATCCATTAAAATGCATGTGCCTCCATTGTGAGGACACTCACTGTTAGTGTTAGGACTACAGAATTATGGGGTGCCTTGGCGCGGCTCTGTGGCTCACGCATGCGTTTGCAAATGCGTGCGGACAAAACCCCTGTTTTTAACTCACATTGTTAGACAGGTTAATTGGTTGTTCTGCTAGCTGGTCGGTAAGTAGGCTTGGTTATTCCCTGGGCATTCCCCAGGTTCTTGTTGTGGTCTAAATTTAGACAGGACATTTAGCTGTTGTGCACAGCGCGTAGCCTGCGCTGCACCAACGTTCTTTTGTGGATCCCCGTAACTCCCTCATTAGCATATTTGAATAGCAAATCAATGGTGTGACTAGCGCAGTTTTGCGCGGACGGATGCGCCTGTCTAACGAAATTACGCTGGACAAAAAAAAGTAGATTTCTTGCGTATCTCGTTTTGGGGATGCCGTGCATCGAAACGCACGTGCACAATTAGACTTAAGCCGCGCATCTCCTGTTACGCCAGCGTAATCGCTCTCTGAATCTGGCCCAATGTATTTATTTTGCACAGACATACACTTTGAGGCTGAATTTACACCTGAGCACTGCGCTTTTGCTAATTTTTTCTGGCATTTTGTGCACATTTATATTTAGGTTTTCGTACAGCATTTTTCAAGCATTTTGGAGCTTTGGTGTTTTTGTATTAGCCAATACAGAAAACTGTCATCGACTACGTTATTTGTCGCTATTTGTTTCTGCTTTCAGCAGCTTTAAAAATGTACCATTGTGCCTGAATCGAGCTACAAAAGTTGCTCCAAAACTTTTTTGAGCTTCAGGCGTTTTGGAGTGGAAATGTGAATCACCACCATAGAAAATAATAGATTTTTTTCACCCTTAGGCCTCGTACACACTATAGAATAGCCAGAGGACAACGATCTGATGGACCGCTTTCATCGGTCAAAACCGATCGTGTGTGGGCCCCATAGGTTATTTAACCTTTGGTTAAAAAAAAGCCAACTTGCTTTAAAATTTAACCGATGGATACCTAACCGATAGGTCAAAACCGATCGTAAGTAGGCACCACCAGTGGTTAAAAATCCATGCATGCTCAGAATCAAGTTGACGCATTTTTTCAACTTCATTTTTTTCAGCACATCGTTGTGTTTTACGTCACCGTGTTCTGACACGATCGTTTATTTAACCGATCGTGTGTGGGCACGACGAACCATCAGTCCGGACCGTTGTCATCGGATGGGCTGATCGTGTGTACGAGGCTTTAGTATTTTGGAACTTCATGCTTCAAGCTACAACACGCTCAGTTGTGAATAGGGCCTGATATGTTTTACTGAAAAAAACAATGGCCCAGATTCAGAGAGCCATTATGCCTGTCTAACTGGTGTTAGACTCGAGTAATTTCAAATTACGCGCGTTTTCTAGCTAGTCGAAAACCTCAAACCATGAATAGACAGCTGCGGGCTTCAATTCGACTGGATTTACGTGTTCATACGCCTTCGGATCTACGCTGCAATAAAATTGCGGCCACTGGGTGGACTTCCCGTCGTTTTCAGCGTCGGGGTATGCAAATGAGCTTTTGCCGGCGATCCCCGAAATTACGATCTTCAATCGCAATCTCTTACGGCACCTTTAGTCATCTTTTATTTGCGTAACACTATACCAGCTTTTTGCTGCTCTAATATTAGACAGCCCATGTTAAGTATGGCCGTCGTTCCCGCGTCGAATTTCTACGTTTTCCGACGTCTTTTATTTTTTTTTACGTAAGTCGTCCGGGAATAGGAATGTTCGTAAACGACACTACTCAAACAACGAATGACGTAACGACGTGATTTCGTGCAATGCACGGCGGGAAATTTCTGAACGGAGCATGCGCAGTTCGATCGCCGCGGGGACGCGCTTAATTTAAATGCTTCACGCCCCCTAATCGCGTATTTCGATTACGCGGCGAGAAATAGACTACGCCGCCGTAGCGTACGGGCAAAAATCTACCAGGATTCGGTGTAGAGCCTGGTGAAATACGGCAGCGTAGAGTATTTCGATTACGCAGCGCAATATTAAGTGTATGTGAATCTGGCCCAATATTTCTAACATGGTGGATAGTTTAACTACCTATCTTAGTTTTTTTTGAGGGGGAACAAAATCCTGACCTGCCAACCTGCTGATGACATTGCAATGGCATTTACCATTGTTTTTTTTTTTCATTACATTAACAATATAGAGATCACAGACGAAAGAGGAAAATTGTGGGACACATTCTAGAGGAGTGATGGAAAAATCTTGAACTTTGACATCTTTGAAGTCTCATCACTGGAGTCCTTGAAATACAAAGGGCATCACTGGGTGATTTATCCCACTACTTCTTACCAGAAATATAAAAGTTTTGTATGACACAACCTTTTACACTTCAGAAGCAAATAATTTTAGTCTGCTGTACACGGTACTGGCACTTTTTTATATTTTTAAATGAAACATCACTGATTAAAAGAGAAAACAAGTATAAATAAGTCAAATCCCAATAACAAATGAAGCTAGGCCCCAGAGTAATAGAAAGATGTAAATATGTGAATGGAGCATTTACTTAGCAGCTGTGCATGAATGAATTAAACTACCATTAATGATGTAGAGGAAAATATCTTGTGGGATTTTCACAAACATGTGAAGAGCTACTAATCATGCATAGTTATTAATTAGAAATGTGAGACTATCAGCGAAATATGCAGTGAAGTGATGTTATGGTAATAGCTTGCAGCTATACATTCTTCAAGTAATCCTTTTTTTTGTAATTATATGCCACTAAGGCAGAATATATACAGCACATACTAAACCAATCATTAAAACATTGAAGCCATGACTCATGGCTGTTCTAATAATAACATTCATTAATAAACAGCATAAAATGTCACTTTGTATATCGCCTTTAGACATACTATGGTGGTGATGCGGCTAGCTGCCTTCCAAATTTAGCATCCTAGGTATACTTTCTGCCTACATGGAGTATCTGCATAACCCTACACTATACCTTGCAATAATAGATGTCATGTTAACACAACACGTTACTGTGCGTTGAAGCACACTGGGTTCACTTTAAATGGGTTGCCAAGGAACAAGGAAAACACTATTTTTTAATGTTGCAAACCAGAACAAAGAGTTTACAGGTATGTGTTTTGGTGTGCTACAATGCAAAGGTGTTGCGCTACCTATATGTGTAAAAATGTATGGCACTGCAGCTCACCACGCTTGTATGTAACATGTAAAAATGGGTTACTGCAGCAAAAAATCGGGCTTTCTCCAAGTGCCCCAAAAGTTTCGATGTTTTTGTGACCCTGATCAGAAACAAGCACGCAGCACAGGAGTTCTGAACTCATTATATTCTGCATGCCAATACAAGGCCTTTGATTTAGAAAGTATTTTAGAAGCAAGGCAGAATATAAGTTTGATCTCTTATGTTATAACTTTACATAGCATGTGTAGTATTGGCTAGTGGTTCTCAACCCTGTCCTTAAGTACCCCCAATAGGCCATGTTTGTAGGTTGTCCTTTATCTTTCACAGGTGCTTTAAATCAGAGTCAATGGCTTGGTATTTTAGACAGTCATTCACTCTAAGGCCCCTTTTACACTGAGGAGTATTTCAGGCGTTTTAGCGCTAAAAATAGCACATAAATAACGCCTGAAATACTCCTGCTCCAGCATTCTCAATGTGAAAGCCTGAGGCGATGCGCTGGTGGGAAAAAAAAAATCTCCTGCAAGCAGCATCTTAAGAGTGGTGAGGGGAGCAGTGTGTACCCCTCAATGTGCCTCTGCAGAGGCGCATTGCGGGCAGTATTAACCCTTTTTCGGCCGCTAGAGGGGGATAATACCGCACCGATAGCGGCTGAATATCACTGCAATTCCGCTGCAATTCCGAAGGTTTAGAAGCGCTAAAAATAGCGCCCCTATACTGCCACCGCACATGCTGCCCTAGTGTGAAAGGGGCCTAAGAGAAATTCCTAAAACATGGCCTGTTGGGGGTACTTGAGGACAGGGTTGAGAACCACTGGTGTAGGCCACTTAGTCACCAAAAAATGTGTTCTTCTTTGATCTAACTAACTTATTTACTACACCTACCAAAAATATGCTGCATAGGTATATCATATTAAAGAAAGTATTCAGCGCTGGAAAAATAATAACAACAAAGGAAAATGCTAGCTAGCACGTATATATATATTTAAATAAACTTCCAAAAAAAACATGTAAAGTGAAACTGCAGCGCAAAAAATAAAAAATTAAATATAAATACAAAAATATAAAAGAGAAAACAAAAGTCCATATGTGAATTTGTGGAAGAGAAATCCAAATGAATTTCATTACACGGTGCAAAATTCAGATCCAGTGACCAAAGAAAAGATCCTCCACCAAGAAGAAACAGATGGCCTCTCACCTCATTCATTCGACCCTCAGGGGGTCATAAGGCATGGTAACAAAATCACGGGGACCTGATATTATCAGTCAGCAGGTGGATGTACAACTCCGAATGGCAAAAGTTGGCCCCAATACACAGCAATGATGGACATACAAAAAGAAAAGAGAGAGATCTAATGCTCTCAGTAGCAAAACGGGTATTTATTAAAAGTATAAGAGCACTCACATGAGTCAGCACTCAGAACCGAGTGCAGGTTCACAGGCAGAGAACGCTGACAAGCTGACGCTGACATGCATGAACAACAGGAGCGTGAAGCGGCGATCACGGGTTACGTCATTTGCATGGGGTCACGGCTCATTTCAATGTAACCCGCCCACGTCCTTCCCAATTTGTATTACTCCGCCTTACGCCTCTGAAATAACGTTACGCATGCGCAATTTTCTGCGCAAAAGCTACGAGAATAGGGTGATTACGCGGCTACATTGCGCAAGTCTAACGTAAAGGCGGTGCGCTACGCCGGTCCAATAATGTGCAGATGTACCTGAATCTGGGCCTATATATTGTTTGTCAGCGCTGCCTGGTTAATTGTGTTACATTGTCTGATCTAATATTTTCAGGTTTCATTATTTACCCTTTAAAAGTTTATATATTGTTTGTGTTTAGGATTCTTTGTTTTGTTTTTATTAAATTTATATACAATATATATTCTCTTATAAACTCTGAGAGCCGGTTCACACTGGGGCAACTCAGCCGCCTGACAAGTCGCGTCTCATTCTATTCAATAGAACCGTTCTAATAGGAGCAACTCAAGTCGCTCCGACTTAGAAAAAGATTCTTGTACGACTTCGGGGGCGACTCGCGTTGACTTCTATACAGAAGTCATTTTGCAAGTCACCTCTGAAGTAGTCTTTAGGACGCCTTGCCGAGTCGCCCCCGAAGTCGTGCCGCCCCAGTGTGAACCGGCTCTAAAGCTCCATACACACTAGCTTTGGCAGAAAAAAAAAACCCGCTAATTTTGAGTGTTTTTTTAATTTTTTTTATCTAGTATTTAAGAGCCAAGAAAAAACGCTTTAAAAAATCCAAAACAGAAAGGATTTTTTTCTGCCTCTAAACGCTGAGCTAAAAAATGCCTCTAGAAAACCTAATGTGCATGGACACATAGGATAACATTAGTTGTTTCTACAGGCAAAACGCTAAACTCTGCTAGAAGCAGCGATTTTTTAAGCCAGTGTGCATGGAGAAGAACGCCATTTTTTCACACAATTTACAGCCAAGCTGGACCAAACTAACCGTGTCCCTCACTAACCTGTGAGGCTGCTGGATGTGAGGTATAAACTGTAGGTAGCTGGTGCTACATACAGCATACCACACTTTGTTCCAGGTGCAAGCCGAGACTTCCTGTCTTATACCCGGAACACAGAAGAGTCTACTGCAGTGGTGCTCAGACACTCAGAGCAAGCCATGTTTTATTACAACGAATACAACGTTTCTTTGATTGGCTAAGTCAGAGAGGAGGGAAGGGCATACCGTATATACTCCAGTATAAGCCGACCTAAATATAAGCCAAGGCACCTAATTTTACCACAAAAAATGGGTAAACTTATTGACTCGAGTGTAAGCCTAGGGTGTCCATCTGCATGCCTCACTGTGCCTCACTTTGCCCATGCATCACTGTGATCATGCCTCACTGTGCCCATGCCTCACTGGGCCTCACTGTGCCCATGCCTCACTGTGCCCATCCCTCACTGTGCCCATACCTCACTGTGCCAATGCCTCACTGTGCCCATGCCTCACTGTGCTCATGCCTCACTGTGTCCATGAGTAGACTTACGTTTCGGGTCCAGGGGACCTACCGCCGGCCAGTACCGGGTCCTCAAAGTTACCAGAGAAATGACCGTTTAACATGGGAGTCTATGGAAGGTTTGAAAAATCGGTGCTCCCCGGCCGTAGGTCCCCCGGACAAATAACTTAGCACACTTGTAGAGGATAACTGTGGCTGTATGTGTGCCAGGGGACCTACGGCTAGCCGGTACCGGGTACCCAAAGCCCGGGAGATCAGGCACAAAAAGGTGACTCGAGTATAAGCTGGGGGTTAGGGGGCGATGGGGCATTTTCAGCACGGGCTTATACTAGAGTATATGCGGTAGTTTGTTTGGGCCCAAACAAACTATGTAAAGTGTTTGGAAAAACTGAGTTCTTCTTTAACTCTTACACCTCCATGACTAAGGCCATGTTTCAAATAAAAAGGCTCTATTTGTGCTGCCTGCTGTGTTTCTGCATGCAGAGGTTAAACCTATTTTCCTCCCGACACAAAACATGTGTATTTATGCAAAGTGATAATAATGGTCTTTGATCCCCTCTTCTAAAGGGTAAATAATTTCAGTTTAGCTAATCGTTCCTCATTGTTGTGGTCCTCCTTGACCCTTATTCATTTAGTCATCGTTCACTGTGCTCATTCCCGTTCCACAACATACTTTCTATGAACTGCATATTTAAGATGAGATCTTACTGCTTTATAAAATGGCAAAATGATGTCTCTTTTTACCAAAGTCTTCTGTGTTCTTGTGCCTACATCTCAGCAGCTTTGTCTGTAAACCGGGGATTTACTGCAATGGCTCAGATGCACTACAACTCTGACCCTTGCAGCACGTACTGTACATGACAAAATGCTTTCTCCATAGAGGTGGAAAGGGAACATGTCACTGTAAGGCCGCGTACACACGATCAGTCCAAACCAATGAAAACGGACTAAAGTTCAGTTTCATCGGTCCAAACCGACCGTGTATATGGCCCATCAGTCTTTTGTCCTTCAGTCCAAAGTTTTAAAACTTGCTTTAAAATTGGACTGATGGACGCCTGACCATCGGTCAAAACCGATGGTTAGTACGCAAAAGCATTGGTTAAAAACCCGCGCATGCTCAGAATCAAGTCAACGCATGCTTGGAAGCATTGAACTTCGTTTTTTTCAGCACGTCGTTGTGTTTTACGTCACCGCGTTCTGACACGATTGGTTTTTGAACTGTTGCTGTGTACGCACATCAGACCATCAGTCTGTGAACCGATTAAAATGAATGTTTGGACTGATCGTGTGTACAGTACAAGGCCTGAGAGTTGAACGCAGGTCTCAGGCTGTCCATAAGATTCAACTATACTGCACGTATACATAAGCCTCTGGTGAAATTACACGAGACCCATCAGAAAACGATGGCAGACATTTCTCTGTGAAGAAGCAAGACATTATCAGCACATCTCGACTTTGTTATGTTCATTGACTATGTCCAGGTGGACTTGATATTATTAATACTTATAGGATAATGAAGTCAGTTCTCATAATCAGAACACACTGATTTACCCTTTATTTGAAATGTACAACATAATTAGCTATGATCAGCCTTAAAATACAAAAAGCAATATATACTGAGCTAGAAATCTAATTACGGTACATTGTCTTGTTCTGACAAGCATGTCAAGCAGTTAGATATATTATAAGATGTCTTATGTTTGTAACATAATGTAAGATTTTTGAAACACATTTGTCAGCTTCCTTCCTCCCAACTGTTTAATTACTAAAGTGACACAACAACATAAAAATAATTTGATCTTTTGCGCTATTCTGTAGGCCAGTTTGTATGGTTCTCTTGAAGACAAGTTGCAGTTCAGATGTCCAATCAGATTTTTGTGTTTCGTTTCACTTCAGCTATGGATGAAATATACAAAATAAAATCAAAAATTATGAGGTGTTCCCTTATTAAGGGTGTAGCACAGGGGTGCCCAACAATGTGGCCCGCGACCTCCTGCTCTGGGATGGAATATAATATAATACTGTTATTAAAGGTAAGTTTATTACTAAAATCACAGTGTATATATGGGCATATCTGTTCTGCAGTGGTTACTGGGCTGCTTTCAAACTGATAAGCAGGTGCAGAGCAGTGCACCTATGGGTTACCTGCACTGAGCCATAGGCCCCTTTGACACGGTCAGTCTGACCCAATTGGAGTCTAAGGCAGCGTACACACGATCAATCCAAACCGATGAAAACAGACTTCAGTTCAGTTTCATCGGTCCAAACTGACCGTGTGTATGGCCCATTAGTCTTTTGTCCTTCAGTCCAAAGTTTTAAAACTTGCTTTAAAATTGGACCGATGGTTAGTACGCAAAAGCATCGGTTCAAAACCCGCGCATGCTCAGAATCAAGTAGACGCATGCTTGGAAGCATTGAACCTCGTTTTTTTCAGCACGTCGTTGTGTTTTACGTCACTGCGTTCTGACACGATCGGTTTTTGAACTAATGGTTTGTACGCACATCAGACCATCAGTCTGTGAACCGATGAAAATTAACTTCAGTCCGTTTTCATTGGTTTGGACTGATCGTGTGTACAAGGCCTAAGGAGTAGCACATTTAAATGGAATCTGAGTAGAGTGGGCTGCCATCCACCCACTCCGCTCATTGTGGCTCACGACTGGTTACCAAGTCACTTAGGTGACCCTCGCTCTTCAAAAGGTTGAGCACCCCTGGAGTAGCATAACAACATCATTATTGTGGACCTATAGGAATCGATTTACTAAAACTGGGGAGTGAAAAATCTGCTGTAGCTGTGCATAGCAGCCAACCAGCTCTAACTTCAGCTTGTTCAATTAAGCTTTGGCAAAAAAAAAATGAAAGCTGAGTTACAATGCAGAGCTGCCAGGATTTAGTAAATAAACCCCATAATGTTTTTGTCATTTGCAGTATGTGCACACGAGGAGTCAGCAAAAGTAATGTGGAAGGCAACCTACATTCAGTATGGACTTCATGGACACCAGGCGCCATGTATCCTCATGGGCCAAGATCTGCTTGCAACATCTTTGCCTGCAAAATTTGTGATAGTACTAGTGTGTGAAAACCTAGTCAATACAAAGAAACCTATAAATCTTGTAAAACATATATGATTTGTCAGAGAACTGTTCAGGAGTACTTTTTGATGGGCTATAACACTAAGCCACCTATACCCAAATGTCTTCCTGTTTTCCCTACAATATGGAAGTAATGCTACTCTTCTTTTTCTCATCTGCAAATATCTATAAGGCACTATATTCACGATTACCATGTGCATAGTCTACCAGATCTTTATGTTTCAAGCCTCCTATATTGTGAATAGTGTTATCATTCCTCTAGGTCACAGGTGTCAAATACAAGGCCCGCGGGCCAAATCCGGCCCTTTCATGTGGCCCTCGCACCTCTCCTGCAACTGCAGGATTGCTCCATCCCTCCTCTGGTCCTTCTCCAGACACTTACTTTCTGCTTTCAAGCAATGCATCCAGCTTCTTCCCAGCAGCAGCATAAGGAAAGGGGGTGCACTGTGATGTAAGAAAGAGTAGGGGACTCAACTACTAGTGGTGGGGTGGCTCTTGACATCTAATGTAAGGGGAGGGGATGCACTGAACATCTAATCTTACAGATACAACTGGCCCTTTTGAGGGCAATAATTATTCTGATGCGGCTCACGATGAAATGGAGTTTGACACTCCTGCTCTAGGTGAAGAGGCCTTCTTAGGGGATACATTGAAATAAGATATTATCATAACATTATTTTCCGTTAAATGCAAAGGGCATTATTCTTTTTTGTATACAAGAAATCAAACTCATCCCCAGTGTCTGTGAATGTTCTAATTTTTCCAGGTCATGGTATAGCTACAGTAGTAATAGTCATTTTCAACTGGACTTGTGTTTGTAATGTTAAAGATGTTGTGTAGCTTCTTGAGGCCACTTCTTCAGTTCTAGTGAGCATCAGAAAGATACTATAGCATTTGTTTTCACACAGGTAGCACAGGTACTTAAATCCATATAATTTATGTTTTTTCAATTACATATGTTTGAATATACTACCCTATATAATCGAGTATAAGCCAAGTTTTTCAGCCCTTTTTTTAAGGCTGAAAATACCCCCTTTGCCTTATACTCGAGTCAGTGTACCTGAAATTCTTGACAGGCTGCAGGCGTCCATTGTTTAAAAGTCACGGTCTCCTCCTGGTCCCTTCCGTGATAGGCATTTCCCAGCAGACACAGTTCCACCTATCACAGACATTCTCTCATCCTCTGACTCAGTTTCCCAGCAGATATTGTGTTCAGTGTTCCGCCAATCAGGGATGTTCTCTTGTCCGAGGATGAAAGGACGTCTGTGATTGGCGGAACACTGAACACAGTGTCTGCTGGGAAACTGAGTCAGAGGATGAGAGAACGTCTGTGATAGGCAGAACTGTGTCTGCTGGGAAAATCCTATCACGGAAAGGGACCAGGAGGAGACTATGACTTTTAAACAATCAATGGATGCACTGACTCGGGCACAGTGAGGCTGCAATGGGCACAGTGAGGCTGCAATGGGCACAGTGAGGTTGGGCACAGTGACGTTGCAATGGGCACAGTGAGGTTGCAATGGCCACAGTAAGGTTGCAATGGCCACAGTGAGGCATGCAAATGGGCATTGTTGACCCTCTTTTCCGCTTACAGTAGCTGCTGTATTCTCACCCTAGGCTTATACTCGAGTCAATAGGTTTTCCCAGTTATTGTGGTAAAATTAGGTACCTCGGCTTATACTCAGGTTGGTTTATACTCCAGTATATATAGTAGTTATTATAAACTAATACTAAATATTATTTACTTTCGTCGTAGTAGTCATCCAGTCACCCTTGTATAATAGTCTGCAGGGAAACATTGGAAATTATACTAGATATTGAATCTGCCAAATATACCATTCTTGATGAGCTGTATACCATCTTTCCAAATAATTGTTTTCATCCTTCCACAGCGGTCCCTAGACCCACTTATAGACTGACATGTGCAAAATTGTGTAAAATAGAAGATAATATCATTGCAGACAACCACCAATGGTGGGTCAAGTTTTTTCTTGATAAAATTTTTACATATAAGATCTCCCCCAGAGGTCTTAGAAACATCAAAACATGCTCCTTTTTGGGTCCAGAACTAGGTTGTGAGTGGTCCAACATTTCCGAGTTTTGCACTCAAAAATGGATGGAGATTATCGCTACGCAAAGGGATACCCAATACACTTTTCTGCTCTCCAAAATTACAGATCTTATTCAAACCCTCCAATCACACATCAGGTTCCTACCCACATCTTGGCTTAGAAATCTTAAATTAAATACCAAGTTTCAAGAGGATTGTTTTATTAAAACTAAACTATAGAAAACCGCAGAGACTTTGATGACTACAACAGCAATAGGGTCTTCTGTTGGAAGAAACCCAGCCATTTGGGCTCCAGTTATATACTAGAGGACCCTCTGGACCTTAGTGCTTCAGGTCATCTGGAGCATTTGTATACTGAGAATTCAGATAAATATGTCAAATTACTCACTCAGCACCTGTCAACGTCCCCACCCATTCAACATACGAAATTTCAACCAAAATCTATATTCTATCCCACCTTTGCCATCGGTCCTTATGTCCAAAGCTTTTACCAGGTTGTCTATGTGGATATCCTTTGCATGCGCCAGCAAACCTCTATACATACACAGTCATCATCCAATTTAACAGTGGCCAAAACCACAGCCCTCAAACAACTTACAGACAATAGACAGCTTATCTTCAGATCAGCAGACAAAGGGGAAGTTTAAAATCGTTCAGAATATCAGATAGAATCCTCCAGGCTTCTTTAAGACAGCTCCACTCAATTATGTGTATCGCTACTTTAACTATGTATCAAAGGCCTTACAGGGGTTGTGTGAGTCATGTTGCATACCGCGAATCATGCCGCATACACACGACCATTTTTAATGGTCTAGAAATGGGGTAGATTCACATACACTTAATATTGCGCTGCATAATCGAAATACTCTACGCTGCCGTATTTTACCAGGCTCTACATCGAATCCTGGTAGATTTTTGCCCGTACGCTACGGCGGCGTAGTCTATTTCTCGCCGCGTAATCGAAATACGCGATTGGGGGGCGTGAAGCATTTAAATTAAGCGCGTCCCCGCGGCGATCGAACTGCGCATGCTCCGTTCAGAAATTTCCCGCCGTGCATTGCGCGAAATCACGTCGTTACGTCATTCGTTGTTTGAGTAGCGTCGTTTACGAACATTCCTATTCCCGGACGACTTACGTTAAAAATAATAAAAGACGTCAGAAAACGTAGAAATTCGACGCGGGAACGACGGCCATACTTAACATGGGCTGTCTAATATTAGACCAGCAAAAAGCTGGTATAGTGAAACGCAAAAAAAAGATGACTAAAGATGCCGTAAGAGATTGCGATTGAAGATCGTAATTTCTGGGATCGCCGGCAAAAGCTCATTAGCATACCCCGACACGGAAAACGACGGGAAGTCCACCCAGTGGCCGCAATTTTATTGCAGCGTAGATCCGAAGGCGTACGAACACATAATCCAGTCGAATTGAAGCCCGCAGCCGTCTATTCATGGTTTGAGGCTTCTGACTAGCTAGAAAACGCACGTAATTTGAAATTACTCCAGTCTAACACTAGACAGGTGTAATGGCTCTGTGAATCTGGCCCACAGGGGTAGATTCATGTAGAGATACAACGGTGTATCTACTGATACACCGTCGTATCTGTGAGATCCGACGCTCGAATCTATGCGGCTGATTCCTCGAATCAGGTTCCGCATAGATCTCCCTTAGAGCCGACTGGTGTAAGTGAGTTACACTGTCGGATCTTAGGCTGCAATCTCCCGCCGTCCGCTAGGTGGCGCTTCTATTACTATACGCGACGAATATGCAAATGAGGAGAACCGCCGATTCAAAAACGAACGCCCGGCCGTCGCTTTTTTTTTACGTCGTTTGCGTTCGGCTTTTTCCGGCGGATCGTTACCCCTGCTATATGCGGGGTAAGTGCGGCGTATCCTATGTTAAGTATGGCCGTCGTTCCCACGTCGAGTTTTGAATTTTTTACGTCGTTTACGTAAGTCGTTCGGGAATACGGCCATACGTTAATTGCGTTAACGACGAAAACAATGACGTCCTTGCGACGTCATTTGAAGCAATGCACGCTGGGAAATTTAGCCGGCGGCACATGCGCAGTACGATCGGCACGGGGACGCGCGTGATTTAAATAGTAAACTCCCCCTAGCCGCGGAATTTGCATTCCGCCGGGGGATTTACGATCTGCCAGGGCTACTTACGTGGCAAGTGCTTTCTCAATACAGCACTTGCCTCAAAAACTGGCGCAGGCGGATCGTAAAAAAGATAGATCACGCGGATCAAAAGATCCGCTGATCTACATGAATCTACCCCACAGTGTCTTTTCTACTAGATAGATAGATAGATAGATAGATAGAGCAGGAAGGCTAGTCAGTTTAGTTAAATTTACAGTGTGTAGAGAATATATATACATCCCTAGGAGTTGTACATATATTTATACACTGTATAGCTTAGCTAGATCAGCTATTCCTATTGTTAGGCAGTAGATTGTGCTTGATGCAGTGCTCTAACGTGTTGTATTGCATGCAGTGTTAGTGGACATGTGCTATTTAATTGCACATACACGGATTAGCTGTCACTGCACATGTGCTATTTATTTGCACATAAACACAGTCGCTGTTAATGCACGTGGGCTATTTAATTGCACATAAACGCAGTCGCTCTTACTGCGCGTGTGCGGTTTAATAGCAACTAAACACATTTGCTGTAACTGCGCGTGTGCTGTTTAATAGAAACTAAACGCATTTGCTGTAACTGCGTGTGTGCTGTTTAATAGCACCTAAGCGCATTTGCTGTAACTGCGCGTGTGCTGTTTAATAGCACCTAAACGCATTTGCTGTAACTGCGCGTGTGCTGTTTAATAGCAACTAAACGCATTTGCTGTAACTGCGCATGTGCTGTTTAATAGCACCTAAACGCATTTGCTGTAACTGCGCATGTGCTGTTTAATAGCACCTAAACGCATTTGCTGTAACTGCGTGTGTGCTGTTTAATAGCACCTAAACGCATTTGCTGTAACTGCACGTGTGTTGTTTAATAGCACCTAAACGCATTAGCTGTTACTGCATGTGTGCTGTTTAATAGCACCTAAATGCATTTGCTGTAACTGCGCATGTGCTGTTTAATAGCACCTAAACGCATTTGCTGTAACTGCGCGTGTGTCGTTTAATAGCACCTAAACACATTAGTTGTTACTGCACGTGTGCTGTTTAATAGCACCTAAACGCATTAGCTGTTACTGCACGTTTGCTGTTTAATAGCACCTAAACGCAGTTGGTGTAACTGCACCTTTGCTGTTTGATAGCACCTAAAGGCATTAGCTGTTACTGCACGTTTGCTGTTTGATAGCACCTAAACGCAGTTGGTATAACTGCACGTTTGCAGTTTGATAGCACCTAAACGCAGTTGGTTTAACTGCACTTTTGCTGTTTGATAGCACCTAAACGCATTAGCTGATACTGCACGTTTGCTGTTTAATAGCACCTAAACGCAGTTGGTGTAACTGCACGTTTGCTGTTTGATTGCACCTAAACGCATTAGCTGTCACATGTCACATGTCACTGTCATCAGCGCCCCCCGCTTCTCATTTTTAATGTGCCATGTCATTTTGCTTAGGGCCCCAAGGAGGTCAGGATTGGCACTGGGTCTTGTAATGACCTGGGGGGAGTGGTGGCAGGGAAACTCATGCTATTTTTTTCAATGATGTGTATCCATATTGCAGGGACCAAACATTACATTAAAGCCACAAGCAGTATTAAAGTTATTATTTCTTATAGTAATCTCATGTTGTGCAGTGACATTTAAAAAACATGTGCCACTACTATAGACACCCAGCAGGTATGATATTTAAAGGAATTTTTCATTTTTTTTTTCACTTCAACCCCCCTGGCGGTATTCCCGAGTATGACTCGGGGTTACATGTTCATGCTGCGATCGGTAACCCCGAGTCAGACTCGGGCTCGCCTCGCTGAGTGCACAGACAGGGTTTACTTACCTTGTTCCTGGATCCAGCGATGCCAACACGCTGTGTGAGCGAGCGGGTGCTTGCTCGATTCACACAGCGTCCCCCGTGTGCCGTCGATTTCCGTTCCCTGCGTCGTTACCACGCACAGGGGCGGAGAAACGGCGCCATATTCAAAAAAGTAAACAAACACATTACATACAGTACAATGTAATCTTATAGATTACAGTACTGTATGTAAAAAATACACCCCCCCTTGCCCCTAGTGGTCTGCCCAGTGCCCTACATGTCCTTTCAAATAATAAAAAGTGTTCTTTCTGCCTGCAAACTGTAGATTGTCCATAGCAACCAAAAGTGTCCCTTTATGTCAAAAATGGTTTTAGATCAGCTAAAAAACAGCGATAATAAATTATAATCGCTTGCAGAATTTAGCGATAGCGATTTGTGGGGAAATTCGTCATAAAAATAAATAAATAATGACAGCGACAATTCTGCAACTGAGCAAATTTCAGTGATTTTGATTTCATTACATTATTGAATAATTTTGACAATAATTATATTATTTGTTATATTAATATTTATAATTATTTATTATATTATAATTTATAATTTTTTTTTTTTTTTAATGTCATACCCGGGATGCCTATTAGACTCTTGTTTGGTCAGATTTAAGTAAGTTATTCCTAAGAATTACAAGCCTACAGTATAAAACGCCAAATTTCCTTGCAAATAATGGTACCACTTTCAGCACCTAAAATCTGAAAGAATCATACTGCCAGGGAGGTTAAGCATCATTAAAATCACTGCTCCAGAAAAAACAACCGTTTTTAAAACTTTTTTTTCCATTGATACATGTTGCCTGGGGCAAGACCCGGGTTCTGAAAGACGTTTTCCAACATTGAATTGAATATTGGTCTTTAAAATGATCATTTTTGAATTCGAACGTTCGAGTCCCATATACTTCAGTGGGGTTCTAAAACCCGCGGTCTGTTCTAACGTTCTGGTGCGAACCGAACGCGGGTATGTTCGGCTCATCCCTAGTTAGTAAGAGTTTGGTGAGAGACGATTCACGCTTTTTAGTCTTCGTGCTTTTCAGTCTGTTACAGCGTGACGAATGTGCTATTCCCATTACGAACGCTAGTTTTACCAGAACGAGCGCTCCCGTCTCATAGCTTGCTTCTGAGCATGCAAGTTTTTTTCATGTCGTTAAAGCCTACACACGACCTTTTTTCACGACGTGAAAAACGACAATGTGAAAAACGATGGGAAAAAATAGAGCATGTTCTAAATTTTTAATGCCCTATTTTCACGTCATGAAAAATGCTCTGGAGCCTACACACAATCGTTTTTAATGACATAATGAAAAACGGTCGTGTGTATGCGACATCATTCACTAATTGAAAATATTCAATAAAAATCATTGACAAGAAAAATTCCTTTGTCTAAATACAACCAGTTCTGCCTTGCTACCTGGGTGGGAGCTCAACAGAACTTTTGAAAAAAAACAAAAACACTGTCATTTGATGCATGTGTGTATAGGTTCTAACAGTAGATATGCTTATCCTAGGAATCTTCTTGACAAATGACTGCTACTGGCTCAGTGAATCACTAGTCAGTAAAGCGCATATGGTTACAAGTATCCCAAAGGCAAGGTCAGTTGGGAGATGTTCTCTAACAGAAATGCTGTGTGTGTGCCATTTTTTATAACTTTATTAGCTCAGCATAATAATCATAGGTGACAGTTCTTCCTCTGTTACATAAGCATGGAGTAGAGTAATGTGGTTTTCTCTATGGTGAGCACTAGTACAGCACTGATATTACATACATTTGTATTTTGTAAGCAGTACAGAAAGTTTGGTGTTCGGGAAAAAGTGAGGTGTGTGCATGCTCATTTCCCTAATATCTAGTCATATTTTAATCACTGTTTTTACTATCCTTGACATTCTATGAATTGTAGTATATGAAATCGGGCTTGTTCTGCTCTTTGCAAGGCAATATAAATGTGTTGTCAAAATACAATGTGTGTGCATTAGAATTTTAGACTTTAATCTCTTGGTCAGGCATAAAATTACTTTTCTTATGTATTACACCATGCTTAGTGTAATGGCTCACGATTAAGGCTACTGTCCTTGTACTGTCATTTTATTTGCTACTGAACTGTGTCAAGCAATTGGTTGAAAGAGATGAAGCAGCGCAGGGGATTATGAATTTTTCTAAGGCGTTATTATCTCTCCCTATGTATACATATTTTCCACACAATTGTACATTAAACCTTATTTTAATTTCTTACAGGAACTGTAGAAATAAAACCACTACGTTATTGCCCGCAAATGGCACATATCACAAGTCTAAAGCATTTATGTGTAACTGCTGAGTGTAAATAGGACTTATAGAAAATGACAGTCAGGTAACATTGGGCTTTATGCCTGCCTGTAGTGATAAAAATAACATTTAACAGCAGAATAGCAGAATGCCTCTGGGTATGTCGGACATTGCTCAAGAAAAACGGGTATGTGTTATACATGTTTAGATGGATCGATGATGATGGGCTTCTACGGTCAACATGATCACAGAAATTAAAATATAAAATGAATTACCGTATTTATCGGCGTATAACACGCACAGGTGTATATCACGCACCCTAACTTTAAGAGAGAAGTTTCAGAGAAAAAAACGTTCCACAGCCCCCTGCGTATAACACGCAGGCACAGTTCACCCTTTATTTTCAGGGTAAAAAAAGTGAGTGTTATACGCCAATAAATACAGTATACAGTGGGGAAAATAAGTATTTGAACACCCTGCTATTTTGCAAGTTCTCCCACTTGGAAATCATGGAGGGGTCTGAAATTGTCATCGTAGGTGCATGTCCACTGTGAGAGACATAATCAAAAAAAAAAAATTCCAGAAATCACAATTTATGAATTTTTAACTATTTATTTGTATGATACAGCTGCAAAGAAGTATTTGAACACCTGTCTATCAGCTAGAATTCTGACCCTCAAAGACCTGTTAGTCTGCCTTTAAAATGTCCACCTCCACTCCATTTATTATCCTAAATTAGATGCACCTGTTTGAGGTCATTAGCTGCATAAAGACACCTGTCCACCCCATACAATCAGTAAGAATCCAACTACTAACATGGCCAAGACCAAAGAGCTGTCCAAAGACACTAGAGACAAAATTGTACACCTCCACAAGGCTGAAAAGGGCTACGGGGAAATTGCCAAGCAGCTTGGTGAAAAAAGGTCCACTGTTGGAGCAATCATTAGAAAATGGAAGAAGCTAAACATGACCTTCAATCTCCCTCGGACTGGGGCTCCATGCAAAATCTCACCTCGTGGGGTCTCAATGATCCTAAGAAAGGTGAGAAATCAGCCCAGGACTACACGGGAGGAGCTGGTCAATGACCTGAAAAGAGCTGGGACCACCGTTTCCAAGGTTACTGTTGGTAATACACTAAGACGTCATGGTTTGAAATCATGCATGGCACGGAAGGTTCCCCTGCTTAAACCAGCACATGCCAAGGCCCGTCTTAAGTTTGCCAATGACCATTTGGATGATCCAGAGGAGTCATGGGAGAAAGTCATGTGGTCAGATGAGACCAAAATATAACTTTTTGGTCATAATTCCACTAACCGTGTTTGGAGGAAGAAGAATAATGAGTACCATCCCAAGAACACCATCCCTACTGTGAAGCATGGGGGTGGTAGTATCATGCTTTGGGGGTGTTTTTCTGCACATGGGACAGGGCGACTGCACTGTATTAAGGAGAGGATGACCGGGGCCATGTATTGCAAGATTTTGGGCAACAACCTCCTTCCCTCAGTTAGAGCTTTGAAGATGGGTCGAGGCTGGGTCTTCCAACATGACAATGACCCGAAGCACACAGCCAGGATAACCAAGGAGTGGCTCTGTAAGAAGCATATCAAGGTTCTGGCGTGGCCTAGCCAGTCTCCAGACCTAAACCCAATAGAGAATCTTTGGAAGGAGCTCAAACTCTGTGTTTCTCTACGACAGCCCAGAAACCTGACTGATCTAGAGAAGATCTGTGTGGAGGAGTGGGCCAAAATCCCTCCTCCAGTGTGTGCAAACCTGGTGAAAAACTACAAGAAACGTTTGACCTCTGTAATTGCAAACAAAGGCTACTGTACCAAATATTAACATTGATTTTCTCAGGTGTTCAAATACTTATTTGCAGCTGTATCATACAAATAAATAGTTAAAAAAATCATACATTGTGATTTCTGGAATTTTTTTTTTGATTATGTCTCTCACAGTGGACATGCACCTACGATAACAATTTCAGACCCCTCCATGATTTCCAAGTGGGAGAACTTGCAAAATAGCAGGGTGTTCAAATACTTATTTTCCCCACTGTATATTTATAAAAAATTAAATATATATATTTTTTAAAATGACATAAAAGTAAGTAGTTCAATAGTAACTTTAGTAATGAGGGGTTCTAGTTTATATCATGTGCTTTTCAAACAATATAAATGTACAATACTGCTACTTTGTGGTGTATATGTTGTTCAGCAAATTAGGTTATACAATTACAGTGGGTATAGAAAAGAATCACCCCCTTAAAAATAATCACATTTTGTAATTTTAAAACCTCAAATGAAGACAGAGACAGTTTTTTGTTTTATCCAGCTATATTTACTCTTTATAAAATGTAACATAAAATCCAAGTGAACGATATTACACCAACATGTCAGAAAAACAAAATCAAAAACAGAATCACTGAATTGGAAAAAGGATCACCCTTCCTCCTAAAATTGACTTATAAACTCAATTAGATGTAGCAAATCATCTTCTCAATGGCACACAAAGCCATGTGAATTTTAACTATGAGGTCATTTTGATTGGCTGAGCTAAAACAGTCTGCCTCTTCCTGAAGAAGCAGGTCTTAGCACCTGAGAAGCACAATATATGCATGCTAAAGGATGGTTTACATGTGATTGACCAATAGTGGGACAGTCACCTAATATATGTTGGGGAATTTCTATTTAGGGATGGTTGTGAACTGTTATAAACTTTATAAGTACATCAAATATGTGTCTTTTGGACTTTTATTATGATTTAATGTATATTATCAAAGATATGTCTATTGAATACAGTTAACATTGTTGATTCTAAAGAGAAGCACCTGAAAAGTCACTAATATTCCCAGTGGCGGCTATTTTTTGGGGGGCGGCAAACAGTATTAATCAGATATTGGCACACAACTCGGTGGGCTGGGAGTGCAGTGCTCTGGGCCCTGAGACCACCCTTTTTTGAAGCCGTAATTTTTTGAATCATGTTTTTCTGAAAAAACAAACAAAGAAAAAACATTGGAATTAATGCATTCAGCGCCCCGCATGTAGAATAGGGTGTCGGTCCTGCATTAATGCATTACAGGCTGCCAATGAATATTCCCATATTTCCTTTCCTACTAATAGATAATGTAAATAGTTGAAGGGCAGCAACTGAAAGACATCAGGTTTAGAGCTAACTCCAGTTCTGAAGCTGAAGGGTCAGACTCAGATAATGTAAATCTAGTCAAGAAGGGGGACACATATGAATGCGGCATCAGTAAGCCTGCAAAATAAGAATAATAATAATAATAATAAAGACTGAGGGCCAGATTCACATACAATTACATTGGCGCAGAGTATCAGAGATACACTACGCCACTGTATTTTACCTGCCTCTACGACAAATTCATGTAGATTTTGGCCCGTAACGTACGGCGGCGTAGTGTATTTCTCGCGGCGGAATCGAAATACGCGATTAGGGGGCGTGAAGCATTTAAATTAGGTGCGTCCCTGCGGCGATCGAACTGCGCATGCTCCGTTTAGAAATGTCCTGCCGTGCATTGCGCGAACTAACGTAGATACGTCATTTGTAGTTTGAGTAGCGTCGTTTACGTACATTCCTATTCCCGGACGACTTACGTAAAAAAAAAAAAACAAACGTTGAAATTCGAAGCGGGAACGACGGCCCTACTTAACATGGGCTTTCTAATATTAGACCAGATAAAAGCTGGAATAACTTTACGCGGCAAAAAGATGACTACAGATGCCGTAAGAGATTGCGAATGACGCTCGTAACTTTGTGGATCGTCAGAAAAAGCTCATTTGCATACCCCAACGCGGAAAACGACGGGAACTCCACCCAGCGGCCGCAAATTTATTGCAGCGTAGATCCGAAGGCGTACGAACACGTAAGCCAGTCGGATTGAAGCCCGCAGCTGTCGTTTCATGGTTTGAGGATTCAGACTAATGAAACGACGCGCGTAATTTGAAAGTACTCCGGTCTAACGCGAGATAGACCGGAGTAAGGGCTCTGTGAATCTGGCCCTGAATATTCATATTCTTGCATAAGCCCAATAATAGCTGGTCCTATAATGGTGGCATATTTTGAAAAATATAGGTTTATGCTTTAAAGTGGATGTAAATCCTCTCCTATATCCAGTGAAGTAAACAGCCTCAGATGATACACAGAGATTAAACAAATCTCCCTACTTAGGTTTTACATGTATATCTGCTGTCTTCAGCTTGCTATAGTTTAGAATTCTTACATTGTGTTAGAATTTTTACTTCCATATTCAGCAGTAGTGGTGTAGTCTTGGCATACGCTGATTGGGGGGAAGGCACACACCCCCACCCCACATAGGCAAAAGAACGAAGATACTTTCAGAGCTGTGCTGTGACAAGACAAGTTCTCTGCTAATCTTTTTATAGCACCCATCCCTGACACAAATTTTAGGCTGGTTTTATCTCCCATCTTGGAGACCTTGTCAGGAGTTATCATGCTGATAACAGAGGAACGAAACAGCAGAAAGATGAGACTCAGGGCTTTGAAATGGAAACAAGTAAACACTACAAATGGATGTGCCTAGGTAAAATTTTATGAATCAGGTTTCTTAGGTGCTAAGACCTGCTTCTTCAGGAAGAGGCGAACTGTCTATTTAAATGCAAATTTGTATATTAAAATTAACATATACACATCATGTATTTCTATAACCATCTAATAAATCTATATACATATAGCTGAACTTACAGGCGTATAGAAGCGGGGGCACATACTGTATATTTAATGGTGTGTCCGGATGTGATGGTGCACAAACCAAAGCAGCAAAGGTTATCTAACCCCCAAAGGCATCCTCAAAAAGTGTTACTGGAGGGTAAAACACCAACCAAAGGGCCTAATGGAACACATGCAGATCTGCACATGGGAAGGAAGTTGTTAAATACAAGTGTGTCTGATTTATAAATTATAAACAAAGAATAGTGCAGCGCTATATAAAAGTCCATCCAAAGATCCTCCTTGTGATAATCCAATAGTGGTAAAATTCACACACATGCAGGTGATGAATTGTGGATAGAAGAAAAACACCTCCACCAGTAGTAAAAATGGCCTCTCACCTCCCAGATCAGACCCTATAATGAGATCAGGGTCAATAGCGCTTTCCCATAAGGGATAAATCCAGGGGATGAAGTTGCCAGCTGACAAGCATGAAGCCAAAACAGATACACTCCGACCAGATGATGATTCATTCATATAAAAAAAGGAGATAACATAGTGTACTCTGTATGCGCACAAGGTTTAATAAAAAAAATGTATAAAACTCAAATTTTCAAGGCACTGATCCAGTGCCAGGGTAAACAGCGATAAAAAAACATGTGTTGCTTGTGTTGCAGTGGCTGCGGGTGCCGTCACGTCCTTCCCTCCGAACGTTGCGTCCCTAGGACAGGAATTCTTCAGCGGAATGTAGGGATGAACGGACAAACACTTTATATGAATGAATCATCATCTGGTCGGAGTGTATCTGTTTTGGCTTCATGCTTGTCAGCTGGCAACTTCATCCCCTGGATTTATCCCTTATGGGAAAGCGCTATTGACCCTGATCTCATTATAGGGTCTGATCTGGGAGGTGAGAGGCCATTTATTTTTACTACTGGTGGAGGTGTTTTTCTTCTATCCACGATTCATCACCTGCATGTGTGTGAATTTTACCACTATTGGATTATCACAAGGAGGATCTTTGGATGGACTTTTATATAGCGCTGCACTATTTTTTGTTTATATCTTTCCAGGAACTTATCTAATTGATTCCTAGTGTTCAGCTGCTTACTATTATATTATTTTGTGTTTTTATTGCGCTGATTGATTTTCTTTTATGATTTATAAATTAGACAAATGTATTTTAATATTACTTTCCTTGATAAAAAAATGATTGTGCAAGTGGGAAAATTATCCAGGTCACACCACCTTGATCAAATATACAGTATATGATATCATTTTAACATCTAAATATCCCAAAAATACCTCAAGACTTAGGGGGTTATAACATTTCAAGCGAAGGGGTACTATCCCTTAAGGCGGTGGTGGGGACCCCTAACAGTAAAATAATTTTGGTAGTGTGGGTTGTTGGCACCCAAGGCAAGACAAGTAATTTGCACCCCTAAATCACGGACATTTAGCGCTCCCTGAGACGTTTCCACTCGTACAGTGTTGAAACCCCTTATGGAACATTTTTAGGATGTACCACTCTTTGTTCTCCTTTCTTTGCCCTTTATCTCTCTCTATCCTAATTTTATTTTTCCCCCCATCTTTCTCTCTAGCCCTTTTTCTCTTATTCTTTCGCTCCCTTTTTTTTGTTCCTTACCCTCTTTTCCTCTCCCTTCCATGTATTCTCCATCTTTATTCCTTCTCTTACTCCTTGGTGGGGGGCAATTGAAATGAGTGGCAGTGCTGGGGGGAGTTCTGATCAGCCAACATAGGTGCTCTTGATCAAGGTCCTCTGCTGATCTGAAAACTGTAGTGGGGACTTTTAATGGCAACTATAGTCACAGGTAGTGTCACTCACTGTGTATCCCATCTTGTGGTGTCTCGTAGCAGTGGTGACTATGCCGGAATCAGGAGATAGGGTCTCCTCCAGCCCCTCCCACTTCACATTCCTCACCAGTCAGCTGACCTCTAGTCTCTGCCCCCCCCAGCCATGCCATAAACTGAATGGGTGGTAGCGAAGAGGCTAAGTGGGCAGCTGTGGGCTCCAGGGACAGCCCTGTTGTGCAGTCACAAAAAGGCTGGGAGAGTGGTGCAGGCTTCAGGAACAGCCTAGGATTCGGTGACCCCTGGCAAATTATAATTTGACCCCCGAGAGGGTCCTGACACCCAGGTTGAGAACCACTGCCTTAAGGGGTCATTGCAGTCACCAAACAAAGGGGGCCATGATGCCCACATAAACAATCTGTACAATAAAAATGCACCAGGATAAATAAAATGTCCCCTTAGTATGCAGAGCATAGCAAAATAAAAAAGGAAAATATGCTAAATAAACTCAATGGAGAATCTTACCAATGCCCGCAAAGAGGCTTTAATCCGGTCAAGGGGAAACATATTTAGGAGCAGAAGCCAAGCTCCATGAGTTAGGGTACTTTCAAACTGGGGCGTGGGCCGTGTTAATGTTAAAGCACCACTAGTTTTAGCAGCACAACTGCTAGAGGGGGCGTTTTTAAACCCCACTAGCGGCCGAGGAAAGGGTTAAAAGCTCCTGTGTTCCAGCACTGCCTGTCAGGAAGAGCACGCCAGCAATCAAGATGGTGGCTATGGTCGTTCCTCTGTCCCGCCCCAATAGGCTATTTAAACTGCCTTACTTCCTTGAATCGGTGCTGTCCAGTCTACAGCGTTACCTGAGACCTCTGATTGTTGTTTACCTGCACTCTGCTCCAGCTAACTTTACGCGGCTTGCTCTGACTACCCTGTTTATCTACCTGCATCTGACCTTGGCCTGTGTTGACCACGTCCCTGCCTGTTCCTCCTGCTATCTTGCTGCCAGCCTGTTGCCGAACCTGCTTGTATCTGACCCTGCTCCAGTGTTCATCTGCTTTGGACTTGTGTGTCTACGGCTCCAGTCCATCTGCCCATACCTGCCTGAGCTCCTAGTTCCAGTCCAGCTGAATAGTTCCAGTCCAGTCTGCTGAACGATTCCTGTGTGTCCTGGTTCCAGTCCAAGCTGTTCCAGTCTGCTGAATTGAGCCTGTTTGTTCCTGGTTCCGGTCTAGCTCGTCTACCAGCAAGTTTGCTAGGCTGTCATGCGACTCTACACTCCTGCGCCTCCTGTCTTCCCTATTAGGGGCCTCGAGTCAGAGGTGTAAGGGAGGCCTCCCTCTGCATACCAGACTCTTCCACCAGGTACGTGACACTGCCAAAGCAGCAGCTTTCACCAGTTCAGGTGCACTTCATGTGTGAATTTTTATCTAAATTTGCACCTGAACTGGACCCAAAAATGCACAGGACCCTTTTTTAAACCGCACTGCAGCCGACCCGGACATGTGTAAACAGGCTCTTTTGAAAGCCGTTCACATTCACATCGCATGATTCCAGCCTAAGTGGAGAATGTTTCTCCTTTCTTTTAAATATTCGCCACTGAAAGTGATCCTCAAATGCTGATGGAACGGTGACTTTCAGTCCGTAAAGTGGAAGCAAAAATGATGCCTGTGACAGACCTAGCCATGATAGAGACTTTTGGAGAGGACTGAATGCTAGCCTCTTGCCTTGCGATTATGGGCCATAGCATTTGGGGGAACGGTGCTCTTTGTGAGCTGTTTGCCTGAAGACCCTTGAGGTGATGTTACTTTGGATTCAGGTCCATGTCCCACCAAGACACGCAGACTCTGGGAACCCTGTATATGCCATATTAGAAAGAATGACTGATTCATAATGTTGGGACACATACTGTTAAGCCCCGTACACACGGCCGAGGTTCTCGGCAGAAACCAGCGAGAACCTCGCTGGCATTCTGATTCTGCCGAGAACCTCGGCCGTGTGTACGGATTCGGCGAGCATCCCGTCGGGAATGCCGTCGAGCCGAAATAGAGAGCAGATTCTCTATTTGTCGACGGCCCATCGGGATGAATGGCTCGTCGTCCTTCCCGACGGGCTGGTCACCGAATCTGACGGCCGGGCGAGAACCTCGATGGGCAGAACACATCGTTCTCTGCCGTGTGTACGGGGCTTGAGGTGATGCTGATATCAACTCCAGCTACCTGTCTGTCTGGTGTTTGTTACAATGTAAGGGAGTCTAGTATAACTTCTAAGAGTCTTTCACCCATTGTTGCTTGTGCCCACTGTGCCACTGTGCCCCCAATTGTCGCCACTGTGCCCCCAGTAAAATGCCCCTCCCCTGGCACTAACCTTTCTGGCTTCTATGTCTCTCGATGTGCCTCGTCCCGTCCTCAATGACGCTTCAGCCAATCAGGTTACTGATTACCAAAATCAGATTATCTGATTGGCTGAGACGCCTGTCAGTCTAATCCAAGGAACACACCGCCGGTACGTCCCGAGGATAAACTTCAGGAAGCCGACTACAGCCTCAGGGCTGTACTCGGAAAGCCTATCAGAGCCTCTGGCTCTGATAGGCACTTCCACACAGCCAACCAGCTGCCGTTATTCAGCTGACCGGCGCTCAATGTCTGGCCAGCTGAATAGTGGGCGGCAGCGGCGAAAATATACAGATTCATACAATGCATGAATCTGTATATTTTAGTGGCTGTGAGAGAGCCAGCCACTGGCTGTGAGCGAGCGAGCCAGAGGGGGCAGCGCTCTGGCATCCCTATGGATGCACCGCTCCTGCTCCTGGAGAATGCACAGATAGAAGGGGCGGTCATCTAAAAATGACTGCATGCCCCCTAAAACTACCCCATACAGATAGAAACAACTCCTACTCACAAAACACCCCTAGCTGTAAACTCCAATGAACAGGGGCAAATCTTTCACAAAAGAAAGACTGACGGGGAGAAAAATTCAAGGGCACCACAGGCGGGCCAAAAGATGGTAAAGAACGACCCCATCTGTTACCTGCATATGCTGCTACCCGTTGAAAGCACCAGAAAAGCAGCTAAAACATTTTTTGGGACAGTTTTTATACACATGCAGGTATATGCATGTGTATATGAGATGGTAATTTTTTCCATAACAGTTAAAAAGATAAACTGTAAAAATATGACACAAGTAATTACCATTTACTATAAATTCAATATATTGACATTGTTTCCTTTTGTTTTACTAACAGTACAAACCTGCCATCTGGATGTACTGTAGCACCGATAAAAAGAACATATGTTGAAAATTTCCAGGTTCCTTATAATAGTGCAGAACAATTAAGGTGAATGGAAGCCAGTGTATATTTATCAACAATGAAAACCAGATGCGATTCCGTTTTTCTCTTTGTGAGTCTATGCCACTCTAGAGGTACATTCAAATGAAAAATCAGATATGTACAATACTGAGCAAACGTGTGAAAAAACGATGTGAATTAAAGGAGTTGTAAAGGAAAACATTTTTTTGCCTAAAATTAATGTCTGCAAGGCAGACAGACAGAATAGTGTAATGATTCTGTTAAATAAAAGTAAATACCTATTAAATTCCTTCATCCATATCACCTCTGGTGTTCTAGTTTCTGTTCTCTCATTCACTTCCTGGTTTGCATCACTTGTTCATGTAAGAACTACATTTCCCAGTATGAATTGCGACACGCCCAGTAATTCACACCTCCTTGAAGTCTCTAACACGTAGAGAGCGTCCTGCCACACAGATGTAGTTCCCAGGAGGAGGCGAGCACGTTACTGACCACCGCAGTAAAGTCTCCCTTCACAGTGGTCAGTAAAATCAGACAAGCAGGAAGTGAACAGAACAGAGAAGAAATAGAGCAACTTCTGAGCAAAAACGAACAATGAGGAAGTGAAAAGAGGAATGTCTGCAGGTACGGTATGCTTATTATGAAAAAAAAATGTTTCCTTTACAACCCCTTTAAGAATGCTTTCAGAAAAAAAAAGTGTTAATATTATATTTTTATCAATAAACACAATGGAAAGGAAGTGAACAGAAAACAAATCCAAATCAAATCAATATTTGGTGTGACCAGCCTTTGCCTTCAAACCAGCTTCAATTCTTCTAGGTACACTTGCATATAAGGTAGTTTTTGAAGGAACTTGGTAGGTAGGTTGTTCCAAACACCTTGGAGAACTGAAACTAACTGCTTCTGGAACCATGCTACAGAGAATGCATGTGGTTTGAGAATCTCTTTCTGCCTCAGCGTTGTCGGGCTGCCAAGCTGGAGGAGAGCCTGGCTAAATTTCAGGTTTCTCTATTGTTTCTAATCCGAATCTACGTTGTATTACCACTTAAAGGATCACTAAAGGATTTTTTTTAGCTAAATAGCTTTCTTTACCCTACTGCAGTACTGGTTTCATGTCCTCATTGTTTGTTTTTTGCTTTGAAGTTGTTGTAATCCTGCTCTGATCTCCACACTTCCTGCTTGTCTATTTCCTTATAACCACAGTACTGGGAGCTTTCTCACTGTGGTCTAAGCTGTCATTACTGTGTGTCTAAAACGTCTCAGAACCAATCAGATTCATTTTAAAAACATAACACTGCCCTGGATGTGTTTGTTTTTGTTCTGTGTGTCTCTTTCTACTTCACAGAAACACAAAGCCAGTTCAAAAGTGAAACTAACCTGCAGGCACATTATATGATTGATTTTTATCTATTTTTAATCATTTTGAAAAGGAATCAGTTAACTTTTATGTCTCTATACCCTGTAAAGAGTAATTTCAGCAAAACATTTTTTTTTCCTTTAGTGACCCTTTAAGGACAGCCTAACGACGATATACGTCGGCAGAGCGGCACGGCTGGGCAAAAGGACGTAAAGGGACGTCCCCTTTAAGAGCCCAGCTGTGGGTCGCGCGCTCACGACCCAGTTGGGAGCTCCGTGCCCCCGGGACCCGCAGGCCCGATCGCCGCCTGTTTCCCGCGATCGGGTCACAGAGCTGAAGAACGCGGAGAGGTAAGTGTATACAAACCTTTCCCCGTTCTTCCTAGTGAGAGTGTCACTGATTGTCTGTTCCCTGTCATAGGGAACGACGATCAGTGACATCACACGCCAAGCCAAGCGCCCACACAGTAAGAATCACTCACTATGGCACACTTAATGCCTTCGGCGCCCCCTACAGGTTAACCCCTTCACTGCCAGTGTCATTTTCATAGTAATCAGTGCAATTGTATAGCACTGATCACTGTAAAAAGACAATGGTCCCAAAATGGTGTCAAAAGTGTCCGATGTATCCGCCATAATGTCTCAGTCACGATAAAAATTGCTGATCGCCGCCATTACTAGTAAAAAAAAATATTAATAAAAATGCCATAAAACTATCCCCTATTTTGTAGACACTATAACTTTTGCGCAAACCGATCAATAAACGTTTATTGCGATTTTTTTTTTAACCAAATATATGTATAAGAATACGTATCATCCTGAAGTGAGGAAAAAAAATGTTATATATTTTTTGGGGATATTTAGCAAAAAGTAAAAAAAAAAAATTTTTTTTCAAAATTGTCGCTCTATTTATGTTTATAGCCAAAAAAAAAACACAGAGGTGATCAAAAATCACCAAAAGAAAGCTCTATTTGTGGGGTAAAAAGGACATCAATTTTGTTTGGGAGCCATGTCGCATGAACCGCGCAATTGTCAGTTAAAGCAACGCAGTGCCGAATCACAAAAGGCCAGGTCCTTTAGCAACAAAATGGTCCGAGGCTTAAGTGGTTAAGCCACACCCAATAGTCAATTTAATTCAACCACACCTGGAAGGACAGTGGGGGTGGGGGGCAAAAATCCTTGCACCAGCCCTGCCTCCAACCAATCAGTGAACAGTAGTGATCTGCTTTAATCTCTAGCAACCAATCAGCGAGCAATAATGTGTAGTAACTTCTAGCAACCAATCAGTGAAGAGTAATGATGTGCTGTAAACTCTAGCAACCAGATAGCAGTAATGATAAGCAGTAATCTCTAGCAACCAATCAGTGAGCAGTAAGACTGTGCAGTAACCTCTAGTAACCAATCAGTGAGAGGTAATGATATGCAGTAACCTCTAGCAACCAATCAGTGAGTGTGAACTAGTTTTTATGTGTACATTAATACATTTTTTTTTAGATAAGTCTATGTGTATGTCTGTTTTTTGATAACGGGGGGTCCAAAAAAATGTTTACCCAAGGTCCAATCAATATTAAAGAAGGCCCTGTCCATGCAGATTTGATGATGTTGAGATCAGGGCTCTGTGGGGGCCAAACCATCACTTCTAGGACTCCTTGTTCTTCTTTACACTGAAGATAGTTCTTAACAGCATTGGTTGTATGTTTGGGATAATTGTCCTGCTGCAGAATAAAGGGAAAGGGGGATTAGGCTGTTTTCAGGCCCCCCCTTTTCCTCATGGGATTCATGGCAGGGGGCAGTTTCAAGTTTTCCCTGAGGTTTTAGGTGGGAATCATGGGGATTGGTCAGAGCAGTTGGTGTTGCTAGGGGGAAAATTGAGCTTGCGATAGGTGGGAAAGGTTTTTGAGCGGGAAAGGTCAGGATTGGTCAGGAATTCTCGGTTACTGGGGAAAAATTTAAAAAAATAAGAGGCCCGGGATAGGTCAGCTTGGGAGGAAGAGGAGGTCCTTCCGGCGAAGAGGTGGCGCACATTGAAGAAGCGCTTCAGTCCGTCATCCAGCCCCTGTCGATCACAGAAGAAGGCGGAGTCGGCTCAGCGTCCGAAGAGGCAGCCTGCCCGATCAGTGTCAGTGGGCGGAGCAGGCGACGACGAATCAAGCGGATCCCGGCCTCCGGTGGCGCCAACTTCGCCACGCCATCGGGCAGATCGAGAGAGGGGTCTGCGAGGTGGCTCTCCGGCGCCTCACGCAGCGGGAAGAAGGGCGTGGGCAGAATGCAGGAGCAGCTGGTTCCATTCCAGTGCTCTGTGCACCACAGCTACCAGCGCGTCCTCCAGCAGCGGGATCGCAAGGTGAGACTGATATCTTTGAAAAAATTTCTTCTGCTTTGTCACATTTCTTGGTTGATTTCAGGAATAGAAGTTTATTGCCTCAAAGTACCTCATTAAATCCTTCTGGTCCCGGCAGGCCTGGACCCTAGGAGGCTGCGGCGGTGGTATGGTCTGATGACAGACAAGTTTCATCAGCTAGATCACCGTTGGTGCCTGATCCAGTGCCTTTGGTCAATGCTCGGGCAGCGGGCAACCTGAGTGCTGCTCCTGACATGCAGGTTAGAGAATTGATGCCTTGTTTTTTGTCTCCATTAGGTTTCCATCTTGCTGCAGCATTAAAAGAGAAGATTTGGAAGGGAGAATTTATTGAGATTCTCTCTTTGCTACCAAATAATAAGGAGTCTTTAAAATCTGATAAACCTGATAGGCTAGAGGATGATAAGCGTAGGTCTGGCCCATACAAATCTTTTTCAAATTGGTTACAGGGTTTTTGTATCTATGCTAGTGTGATGTGTGAAAGATTTCCGGAAAAAAGTCCGGGATTGTTTCAGCATATCGACATCATCCAAGAAGCTTACAAGGGTTTTTCGGGTTTTACATGGTTCATTTATGATGAAGCATTCCGTCATAAGCTATCTGTTTATCCCAGTTTGCAATGGAGTTCCAAAGACGTAGGTCTTTGGCTTAATGTTTTCCTTCCACAGAGACAGTTGGTCCCCAAGGCCGTCCCAGGTAATGTTTCTTCTACTTCTAATGTTTCTTACAAAAAAGGTTTGTGTTTTTCATTTAATGATAGTCAATGTAGATGGCCCTCATCGTGCCGTTATAGGCATGAATGTGCCCTCTGTGGGGGCTCTCACCCAGTAGTTAAGTGCCAATCAGCCCCAAAGAGAATTTTTCTCAAAAGCAACCACTCCGGTGAAGCTGGAAAGAATGTTCCTTTGGCTGCATCAGTATCCAAGGCATCAGACAGCGGAGCTCCTCATTAACGGTTTTCGGGAGGGTTTTTTGATTCCAGTTTTTGAGGGTGTAGGCGTGACTATGGTTGACAATTTGAAGTCTGTGTCTGCTTTTCCTTTGGTAGTAGAGGAAAAGTTGGCAGCGGAAATAAAATTGGGAAGAATTGTGAGTCCATTTTTAAAACCCCCCTTTTTCGGATTTTCGGTTATCCCCTCTGGGGCTTGTACCTAAAAAAGAACCTAACACTTACCGAATGATGCACCATTTATCTTTTCCGTCGGGCGCATCACTGAATGATCAAATTGATACTGATCTATCTTCATTGTCTTATGCATCTTTTGACCAGGCAATCCAGAGGATTGGGTCGTTGGGATGTTCAGTGTTACTGGCCAAAGCGGATATCAAGTCCGCTTTTAGGCTTCTGCCGATACATCCTAGCTGTTTCAGTTCGCTGGGTTACCATTTTCAGGGTCAATTTTATTTCGATCGGTGCCTCCCTATGGGTTGTTCATTGTCCTGTTTCTATTTTGAGGAGTTTGCCACATTTTTGGAATGGGTGGTTTCATGTACTTCGGGATCCTCCTGTTTAATACATTATCTCGATGACTTTTTATTTATGGGAACTTTTGACTCCTCGCAATGTCTAGACCTTTTACATGAGTTTTTTAGCATCTGCAGTGATTTCGGCATCCCATTGGCCCATTAAAACCTGTATCGATTTTTTAGTATTACCATTGATACAGTTAGAAGGGAGTTTAGGTTACCTGAAGAAAAAGTCCTAAGTTGAAGCACCTTATTCGGTCTTGCATTAAGAGGAAGAAGGTTTTGCTGAAAGACTTGCAGTCCCTTTTGGGTTTATTAGCATTTGCCACCAGAGTGTTGCCTATGGGGAGGATTTTCTCCAGACGGTTATATCTGTCTATATCTGGAATCAAGAACCCCTATGCGCATGTCAGATTGACCCTTGATTTAAAAGAAGATCTTCTAGTATGGCAGAATTTCTTGTCTCATTTCAATGAGAAGGCTTTCTGGCAGGATGAGTTTGTCTTGGACAAAGATTTCTGCTTATCTACAGACTCCGCTGGGTCTGTGGGTTGTGCAGCGATCTGGGGTGATCACTGGTGCGTTTCTTCATGGCCTTTGAATTGGTAAGTAGAGGTTTATGCAAAAATATTGTTCTTTTGGAACTTGTCCCTGTCATAGTTGCACTGGAGGTTTGGGGGAGGCATTTTATTAATAAGAGGTTATTAATTAGCACCGACAATAAGGGCGTCATGTTTGCCATTAACTGTCTGTCCTCAAAATCACCACCGGTTATTGCCCTATTGCGTTATTTAGTTTATAAATGCTTGTCTTTAAACATTTGGATCAAAGCCCGTCACATACCTGGTAAAATTAACGAGGTGGCGGACGCCCTCTCTCGTTCACAGATGGAGCGTTTTTTCTCCCTAATACCCACGGCAGACAGAGTCGGGACGCCTTTCCCAGCCACTATATGGGGCATCGTCTAGTATCCAAAAACATTAAAAACTCTTTAGCTCCCTCTTTCTTATCTAGCTACACATCCTCCTGGTTGCTATGGTTACAATTTTTAAGTTCTTGTGGGGCATCTGTTGGTATGGTGTCAGAGGATTTAGTTTTATTATTTTTGGAATCCTTGATGGTAAAAGATTATTCTTGGTCTCATGTGCATAAGATTTTATCTGGTGTAGCATTTTTTCAGAAGTTGAACAATATACCGTCTTGTTTATCGTATTTTTCTGTACAACAGTCATTAAAAGGATATAAAAAAGCTAATTTTCATAAAGATAATAGACGGCCAGTGACTCCCCAAATGCTGGTCTCCTTTTGCACGATTACCAGTTCTGTGTGCTTTTCCCGTTTTGAGTCGGTTCTGTTCAATGCAGTATTCACCATGGCCTACGGATTTCGGAAATGGTGTCCAGAAACAAAAAGAATCCGTCAGGTTTGTTATTACATCACGTTGTTATTGATGATGCTAGTTTAAATTTTTTTATTCCTTACAGTAAAACGGATAGCATGGGTAAGGGGCATTGGATTCATTTGTCCGCATGTCCGGGGGTCTTGGTATGCCCGGTAGCCAGTTTAACGGCATATTTGACCATCCGGCCACATAGGGCAGGTGTTCTTTTCTTACATGAAGATCTCTCTCCTCTCACCACATTTCAATTTCGGGCGGTTCTGTTCAGGTGTTGTAGGGCTTTGAATCTATCTGATTCAAAGATTACATCACATTCATTCCGCATCGGAGCGGCCACAGAAGCTGCCAAACTGGGATTTGAGTCAGGAAGGATTAAATCTTTAGGGAGATGGAAATCTAATGCTTTTCAGTTATATATGCGTCCTAAATTTCTTATTTAAATATTTGTAGGTGTGCCGAGGGTGGTCTGGATTATCAGGCACTCTTTCATTTATTGGGCACATCAGCGGATGGAAGCCAGATGTTATTCATCGAATTTGGGCCTGGATGCAAATCTATTCCAAGTTTTTTGTTGCGGCAGAAGGGGTATGTGTTGGGAGGAATTGTTGTTTGAATTTGATGCTCTAATTTCTGTTTGGCCTAAACCTAGCATTCTCATCTTGCATTTGGGAGGGAACGATATCGGTAAAGTGAGGACTTTGGATCTTATTTTTGGGATCAGGGATACGATCCAAATTCTTAAGGAATCTTACCCACAGTTGGTCGTAGTCTTTTCGGAGATTGTTCCCAGGTTGCGGTGGTTGGATTCTGCAGTTCTTAGACCATTTGAGAAGGTTAGAAAGAGGGTCAATAGGGCGGTTGAAAAATTCATGGTGCTTAAAGCAGGTTTCTCTTATCGCCATGTTGATCTGGAGGGTGGGCTTCCCGGGCTTTATAGGTGTGATGGGGTCCATCTTTCTGATGTTGGCCTGGACATACTCAACAGCGCTTTTCAGGCATGTATTGAAAAGGCCGCGGTTTTGGGGTTTGGTGACAGGCAAGGCTGAGTCAACCCTTGCCTATCTTTTGGGGATAGTGTTTTTTTGAAGGATTTGAGACAATTCATGCAGCTTGAGTCTTAGACTCCTTACACACGGAGCGCTCCGTTTTTCGGTCCGCTCTGTGTGTCCGCCGGCTCAGCGGGGAGTCTCCGCTGAGCTGTCGGGCAGACAGGGCGGTCCCCGCACACTGTGCAGGGACCGCCCTGTCTCTCCTCCGCTATCCCCTATGGGGAATCGGATGGAAACGGACCATCTGTCCGTTTGCATCCGATCCGTTCGGCCGGACGGAAGAAAAATAGGACATTCTTCCGTCCGAAAAAACGGATGCGGATCTGGCGGACGTTAGCGGATGCATCATCCGCTAATGGATCCGCTCCCATAGGGGTTCATTACAAGTCCGTAAACTGACTTGTAATGAACGGACAGGCGGAGCGGACGTGTGAAAGGGCCCTTAGTGGCTGAGCTGTGTATTTTTTATTTGGTACAGTTAATTATATAAGGTGTAATATGGAATGGTAATGTTTTAATGATTATTTAAAGAAACCAATAGTTATGCCGCGGCCTGTAATTTATCCAAAAAAATAAAATAAAAATAAATGGGTATGTTATTTGATTAATTTATGTTAATAAAATGTTCTGTGTGTATATAATTAATAAATTATTTGAATAAGTTCATAAAGGTGTGGTCTCAATTTGCTGTTGGTATGTCCAGGCATCCTGCATTTAATCCTATAAAGGGAAAGGGGGGATTAGGCTGTTTTCAGGCCCCCCCTTTTCCTCATGGGATTCATGGCAGGGAGCAGTTTCAAGTTTTCCCTGAGGTTTTAGGCGGGAATCATGGGGATTGGTCAGAGCAGTTGGTGTTGCTAGGGGGAAAATTGAGCTTGCGATAGGTGGGAAAGGTTTTTGAGCGGGAAAGGTCAGGATTGGTCAGGAATTCTCGGTTACTGGGGAAAAATTTGAAAGTTAGAGACCCGGGATAGGTCAGGTAAGGTCATCTGACCTTCCAGAACAGTCCAGAGCGGGAAAAATCCCTATTTAAGGAGCTGGTTCCATGGGTTCAGGGCCAGCCATTTCCAAGGGTGAACAGCAGTGGATCTCCCACCCCCCTTCCCTTGTCGCGGTATAGCTATTGGTAAATCCATTTGCTTGTTGGCAAAGGGGATAGTGTTTTTTTGAAGGATTTGAGACAATTCATGCAGCTTGAGTCTTAGTGGCTGAGCTGTGTATTTTTTATTTGGTACAGTTAATTATATAAGGTAATATGGAATGGTAATGTTTTAATGATTATTTAAAGAAACCAATAGTTATGCCGCGGTCTGTAATTTATCCAAAAAAAAAAATGGGTATGTTATTTGATTAATTTATGTTAATAAAATGTTCTGTGTGTATATAATTAATAAATTATTTAAATAAGTTCATAAAGGTGTGGTCTCAATTTGCTGTTGGTATGTCCAGGCATCCTGCATTTAATCCCATACATTTGTAGCCAATTACAGGCCTCCCTGATATTTTTAAATGACGGATAAGTATCTGCCTGTATTTCTCTGCATTGAGGACACCATTGATTCTGACCAAATCTAGAAATCCATTTGCAGAAATGCAGCCCCAAAACTTGCAGGGAACCTCCACCATGGTTCACTGTTGGCTGCAGACACTCATTACTGTACCTCTCCACAGTCCCTCAGCGGAAAAAACTGCTACAGCCAACTATTTCCAATTTTGACTCATCAGTCCAGAACACCTACATTTGCCTATATGAAATTGATTTGCTGACTGAAATTGTGCCTACAGTATATGGAATTGATTTGCTGACTGAAAATGTGCCTGTATGGAATCGATTTGCTGACTGGAATTTTGCCTATATGGAATTGATTTGCTGACTGAAAATTTGCCTATATGGAATTGATTTGCTGACTGAAAATTTGCCTATATGGAATTGATTTGCTGACTGGAAATTTGCTTATATGGAATTGATTTGCTGACTGGAAATTTGCCTATTTGTAATTGATTTGCTGACTGGAAATTTGCCTATATGGAATTGATTTGCTGACTGGAAATTTGCCTATATGTATATTTCAATAAACCGTTTGTAAACGAAAAAAAGAAAATTTGCCTATATGGAATTGATTTGCTGACTGAAAATGTGCCTATATGGAATTGATGTGCTGACTGGAAATTTGCCTATATGGAATTGATTTGCTGAAAGGAGTCTGTGGCTGCAATAGCAAGATTTCACACTGCTTGGCAATACACTGGGACACTGTTGGTGTTTTATTGCACCGCACCATCGCCGCATCACCGCCGCTTAGTTAATACGGGCGGGGAAGATAACAGCTTTCATTTGAATAGCTGTATCGTTTCCCGCCACGCCGCACATAGACACTACCCCTTGCTCGTGATTGGACAGATCCTGAGCAAGGGGGAGTGTCTATATGAGGCGCGGCAGGAAACAATACAGCTATTCAAATGAAAGCTGGCGGCAGCGGCGATGCGGCATCTAGGTAAGTGGGAACTGGCTGCATATATGGAGGTGACATAGCTGCATATATGGGGGTGACATAGCTGCATATATGGGGGTGACATAGCTGCATATATGGGGGTGACATAGCTGCATATATGGGGGTGACATGGCTGCATATATGGGGGTGACATGGCTGCATATATGGGGGTGACATGGCTGCATATATGGGGGTGACATAGCTGCATATATGGGGGTGACATGGCTGCATATATGGGGGTGACATGGCTGCATATATGGGGGTGACATAGCTGCATATATGGGGGTGACATGGCTGCATATGTGGGGGACATGGCTGCATTTGTGGGGGGACATGGCTGCATTTGTGGACACATTTAAAAAAAAAAATTATCGGTATTCAGTATCGGCGACTACTTGAAAAAAAGTATCGGTACTTGTACTCGGTCCTAAAAAAGTGGTATCGGGACAACCCTAGTAAACAATATATGGGATGTTTATTTTTATATAGTCTTATATGGGACATTTACATATTTTTATATCTCTATATGCATTTTTTCACTGTCAGCACTTTATTTAAATTGTAGCACTTTATGGTAAACATGTATTGAGTTTTTATAGTGCTGCACTTTTATTTTTTGATTTGGATCATTTGATATCACAAACTATGTGCAGACAGCTTTACTTCTTTATAATTTAGCTCTGTGTGGTGTTTTATTTAGTAGTTCAGAGCACTTGCTGCCATTTTTCTCCCTCTAGTTCCTATGTTTCTGTGCATAGGACATGGAAACTTTACAGCATTTTTTCACTTCTGCATAAGATTTTTGCACAGTACTGTATATTGTCAGACTACTCAGCCGTAGACATATACAGAGAAGAAGAATGACGTTTACAAGGATTTGAATGAGTCTGTATTTGAAAGTGCCAGTCCTAGTTAATCCTTTCTTCTGAACCAGTTACCCACCTTCCTTCCAACCTTACACTGGTTTAGGAAAGTAGAGGAACTGAGCAATGGGTAAGTATGGGGAAGGTAAGTATAGTCAAGGGGTAGTGTTCTAAAGAGCCTCTATCACTTTTCACTGAATGACCAACATAACTGATTTTTTATTGACCTCTTTCTGCCTGCGCTATAGCCAAAAGACGGCTAAAGTGCAGGCCTAAATTGCTGGGAGGGCATCCATGTATGTCCTGGCCCTTTACTATGCAATCAGCTGTCAGCCAATGACAGCTGATTACGTGATGTAAACAGATGTCAGTAATTAGCTTTTTTCCCCCCACGCTGAAAACAAAAGCTGATTACCGGCTTGTGTACACAGGACATCCATCCCACACAGACACCCACTGATGCCAAGCAGTACCCACCAGTGCCATCTACCAGTGTCCACCAGTGCCACCTACCAGTGCATATGAGTACTGCTAAGCAGTGCCCACCAGTGCCACCTACCGGTGCATATGAGTACTGCTAAGCAGTGCCCACCAGTGCCACCTATCAGTGCCCATCAGTGCCACCTATCAATGTTCCCTACCAGTGCCTATCAGTGCCCTTCAGTGCTGCCTATCAGTGCCACCTACCAGTGCCCATCAGTGCCACCTATCAGAGCAGCCTCATCAGTGCCTGCTGATCAGTGCCGCCCAGTGCAGCCTCATCAGTGCCCATCGGTGCCACCTATCAGTGCCCATTATTGCCACCTTATCAGTGCAACCTATCAGTGCCCATCAGTGCAGCATATCAGTACCCATCAGTGCAGCCTCATCAGCACACATCATTGAAGGAGAAAAATTACCTGCAAAATGTTATAACGAACTGTGAAAAATAAAAGCCCCAGTAATGATTAAATACTAGGGATTGACTGATATCGTTTTTTTCGGTGCTGATACAATACTGAAATTTCGGTAACCTCTCAGGTCGAAAAGCCGATATTGTCTGCCGATATTCTGTACATTTTAAAAATGTATTTTTTTTTTATCACTGTTATTGCTGTCACAAGGAATGTAAACATCCCTTGTGACAGTAAGGCTGCGTACACACGATCAAATCTGTCTGCTGGAAGCTGTCGGCCCGACCGTCCCAGCAGACAGATTCGATCGTGTGTACAGGCGAGCCGACGGTTTTGGCCAGCCGACAGATTTTAAAGCATGCTTTAAAATCTGTCGGCTGGGAATTCGTCCGTCTGATATGTCTGCTGGTTAGTACGCTAACCAGCAAACATATCTTCTCGCACATGCGTCGAATGGATTTGACGCATGCGCGGAAGTAATTTACTTCCTGGTGCGGTGACGTGGCGGCGTCAACGTCACCGCCACGTCACCGCGGTGTCTGCTGGCGGGGATTTTGGTTTGATTGTGTGTACAGCGATCAAACCAAAACGGCCAGCAGACAGATTTGTTCAAATCGGTCGGTCCAAGCGATTTGAACAAATCTATTTGCTCGTGTGTACGGGGCCTCATAGGCAGTAAAAGGTACTCTTTATGGAGGGATTGGGGGTCTACCAGACCCCAAACCCCTCCTCTGCACTTGAAAGTATTCAAAACGTCAAGATCTGCGTTGTTTTAATACTTTTTCTTTTTAAAAACTAGCGCCTTTCAGATGCCAGTAATCCAGGAAGTGATGTCATATCAACTTCCAGGCTTTCGGCATTGTTCGGGTCTTTGGCCAGCCGGCGGACATGCTGGCTAGTTGCTCGAGCCTCCTGGTGGGAAAGGAGAGCCTGGGTGAGTGGCAGAAGGTGGCAACCTTCCAGAAAAGTGTAACTAAAGCCTAATGTACACTGGACGTACAGGTGCTTGAGCCTCTAGCATTTAGCTGCAGGTGGAGGCCAACTCTCTGAGAGTTAAAAAAAAAAAAAAAAATTGTCGCTCTTTTTTTGTTTATAGTGCAAAAAATAAAAAGAGGTGATCAAATAGCACCAAAAGAAAGCTCTATTTGTGGGGGAAAAAGGACGTCAAATTTGTTTGGGAGCCAAGTTGCACAGCCGCGCAATTGTCAGTTAAAGCGATGCAGTGCCGAATTGCAGAAAGTGGCCTGGTCTTTGACCACCAAAATGGTCCGGGGCTGAAGCGGTTAAAGCCTATCTCTGGGGAAAGAAAAAATGTGGAAAAAGCAGGTTTACGTACCTGACCCTCTGCACTCCAAGAACTGGCGCTCTTCTCTACTCTCCTACAATTAGGCAATGGACTTCTCGGCATCCTCACATCCAGTGCAGGGCTACAAGTACGGCAGAGCGTATTGGAAAAGAGACTGAGAGCAACCGGTCTTACAGCCTGCAAGGAGCCTCCTAGAGTGGAGGGTCAGGTAAGTAAAACTGCTTTTTGTGGCCCCCTAGAATAAAATGAGCTTCTAACCCCTGCAGGGAGCATTTTTCCTTTCCTGAGTTCAGTGTTAACATCGGCTTCCTGGAATGGATGCTAGTTTAGAGGTGACACCATCATTTAAAACTCAGTGCCTGTGCAGTTTTTGTTTTCACTTTGACAAAAATCAGCTCCTGCTGCTGCCAGTCACAATGTGACTTACTACAAAAGTTCACTGCTGCAGTATAATTAACGTGGAGAAGAAGCTTAGGAAATTCTTCCACCTACCTTTAGAAAATTAATTACTTTATCTCTGTCTAGGCAAATTCGCAGGTATGGAGCATGAAGACTGCTTTTAAAGATAAAAGGATGAGCTTTTTTTTTTTAAGTATAACCCTGTAGCTGAATACTGTGACATTAGGATTTTATTCATGCGGATATGTAAAATTATTAAAAGGTCTAATTTAACCACTTTAGCCCTGGAAGGATTTTCCCCCTGTTGTAAGGCAACATTGTTTAATATCATATTTCTGGAGTTTTGCTTCCTGGTTGTTGATTCTTGCCCCCTGGCAGGGGAGTAAAGGTTGGCTCCAGACCACCTGGTGTAATAAAGATTGAAGAGCCTGATTAACACATCTGCAAACAAAGCTTCAAAAAAAGCCACTGCCACCAAGGTGACTGATGGGTTGCGTTACAGGTGATCAAAGACCAGATGTCCATAAAGTTTTGACCGGGGTCAGATAGTGGTGATTCATGGACAAACGCTGCCCCTAGTGGACACTACAGAAGGCTTCCTGGAGGGTGGACGGATATTTAGAAGGACTGCCTCTTATCTCTTTTGCATCAGTCTTCAATCTATCCATTGGATAGATGGGTGTTGTGTATGGGTGGGGTATGAATGCAGTTTATTAGTGCTCATTGAATGGAAAATCTCTCTCTTGCCTCATGGCTCTCATGCCAGCGATACTGTTGAGAGGTATCTTAATATAACGCGGTCTTACCCCTACTAATAGAGGACGACCTTACGTAACATACCATTGATGTTCTGTGTTTCATATGCTCTGTAACATTTTCATTTAGTATTTTATATTAGCATTCCTATTTTCTTGGGAAATAAATAAGACCCTTGTTTTATATAAGCAGTGTGTTTATTTTAAATAGCTAACCTTATTATTGTACTATCACCAGTAAAAATTATCTGAGCTTTGCCAGACTAGCTAACTATAGCAATATACAAGTTAATACACATATTTGGAATAAATATATGGAATCTATAACCACCTAAATATTTATTTCAGCCCCTTAATGAGGAGGCCATTTTTTTGCAATACGGCACTGTGTCGCTTTAACTGAAAATTGCGATGTTGCACCCAAACAAGATTGACATCCTTTTTCCCCACAAATAGAGCTTTCTTTTGGTGGTATTTAATCACCTCTGCATTTATTTATATTTTTTTGGGCTATAAACAAAAGACTGACAATTTAGAAAAACATATAACACATTTATTCGTCAGTTTATGCAGATCTATATTCTACATATTTTGGTAAAAAAAAAATTGCAATAGGCGTAAATTCTAACAAAACACATATAAAGACAATATGAGGCAGCGCTCCTGAATTGGAATTAAAACATACAATAATATGAAAGTCCAGAATTCATATAAAAAGAAGATGGTCAAAAGGTAGTCCCAAAGTAATCCGTGAAGAGAGAAGAGAAGAAATGTCTCCTATGGATCAGCACTAATGAATTCCTTTTAGCCAACACCACCACTTGTGCAATAGTCAGGTGAAAGGACATAAATGTTGTTTGGGTACAGTGTCGCACGACCGCGCAATAGTCAGTTAAAGCGACGCAGTGCCGTATCGCAAAAAATGGCCTGGTCGGGAAGTGGGTAAATACTTCTGGGATTGAAGTGGTTAAAGTGGATATAAACCTGATTCAATAAATTTGAGCTGGGCACATATATCTGCAGTGTTTTCTTATCTCCCTTTAAAGCACTAAGTTCCGTGTCTTTCTCCTGCTCAATTCATCTGTTATTAGCCTGATAACTTCTGACAAGTTCTCCGACACAGGAGATAAAACCAGGCTGAATTTTGGAGGTAGCTATAAATAGATTATCAGACAGCTAAACTATTCACAGGACAGCTCTGAGAGTCTCTGCCTATGTGGAGAGGGGGTGTGTGACTTTCCTCCAATCAGCTGTCTTGGCTGTATGCCCAGACTTCACTCCTAGTGCTGAAGAGAAGAGAAAATCTCCGAACACGATCTGAACTAAAGAATATATAAACCTAAAAAAAACAGATATACATGTAAAACTTATGTAGGAGGATTTGTTTCATCTCTGTGCATCATCTGAGGCTGTTTACTTCACTGGGTATATGGGTTTACATCCACTTTAGACAAATAAGATGTGCTCTTAATTTATAAAAATACATTTATTTGAGTTTTACACATCACTCTAGTCTAAATTGACATCACTTATGAGACAAATTATAACATGCAGAGTGGAAAGAAGTTGTGAATACGCTGACAATGACTGTGAGCAGGAAAGCTAAGAAACCAAGCACAGTCAGTGTGATCAAAATCAATGCAAGAATTCTATTAGCTGGCAAAAGCTCGATCAATGATAAAACTGTGAGGAAACAACAGTTTTGAAAGATTATTAAGCCAACTTAACAAAAAAATGGTAAAGCAAAAATTGTAACATTTGTAATATTCCCAGCACTGGCCAAAAGAAATTAGGACTGACACTGGCATAGTTTGTAGTGAGCTGGTTGTAAATTTGCTGGTTTGCTTGCAAAATGCTTCTTTCATTTCATTTTGTATTGCCCTCATCTGGCCACTAGGTGGCAACCTTTTGATGAAGTCTGCAGTAAAAGCAAACACTGCAAGTAGTACCAATTGATATCATGTAATTATTTCAACTCTAAAGTATATCATTATGAAGATTTACTGCTGATGCATCTAAAACAAAGTGAAAAAAAAAATGTTAATGAAATCACTTCACTAAATTGTATCTGCAGCCTGAGAATAAAAAAAATATTAACACAATGATAACACACGGAAAAGACGTATGTCAGTTTCCACTGCAGAACTGTTACCAGGATATAGCAGGGAATGGCAGAAATATAGAATGGCTATATGTGACAATTTTAATTATGCCACTAATAGTGCCTCTCTAAGGCCCCTTTCACACTGGGGCGTTTTTCAGGCATTATTCGAGCGTTTTTTAGGCCATTTGGCGTTAAAAAAAGCTTGTAAAGCACCTGAAAAAAGCCTCATCTGCAATCCCAATGTGAAAGACGGAGTGCTTTCAGAGCCCTTTCACACTGCCAGCGCCCGAAAAACGATGGTAAGGCACCGCTAAGACCTTAAAGTTTTAGGGTATTTTTGCAGTGCCTCAGTGTTAAAGGGCAAGGCGTTTTTACAGCGCTTTCAATTCATTTCAATGGAGAGGGGCGTTTTTGGAGCGTTTTTTTTTCAGCGCCCAAAATCTGCTCCAAGGATGCTGCTTTCAGGACTTTCCTCAACCCCCCTGCCAGTGCAACACCTGAGTGTTAAAGGGCAAGGCGTTTTACAGCGCTTTCAATTCATTTCTAAAGGAGAGGGGCGTTTTTGGAGCGTTTTTTTTTCAGCGCCCAAAATCTGCTCCAAAGATGCTGCTTTCAGGACTTTCCTCCAAGCCCCGCCAGTGCAACGCCTGAGTTTTAAAGGGCAAGGCGTTTTTACAGCGCTTTCAATTCATTTCAATAGAGAGGGGCGTTTTTGGAGCATTTTTTTCAGCACCCAAAAGCTGCTCCAAAGATGCTGCTTGCTGGACTTTTCTCAACGCCCCGCCAGTGCAACGCCTGAGTGTTAAAGGGCAAGGCGTTTTTACAGCGTTTTTAATTCATTTCAATAGAGAGGGGCGTTTTTGGAGGTTTTTTTTCAGTGCCCCAAAAGCTGTTCCAAAGAAGCTGCTTGCAGGACTCAGTGTGAAAGGGTCCATTGAGATGCATGGAGAGCGTTTTATGAGCTTTTTAATAACGCTATTTTTAACGCTAAAACGCTGTAAAACGCTTCAGTGTGAAAGGGGTCTAAAGGAGTCCCATATAGTTACTAGACAGTGTAGCAGATTATGTATACACAATATTTGTGCAAGATCGTGACGCTGCGACTGCATATGATACATCATTTATATCTGCTGTGTACCAGGTCTGATTGGGGACACTGTGACAAAGCCATTGATTGATAGTGAAGAAGAGCAATCAAAAAGCGCAAGTACGGCTACACGCCCTCAATCACACGGAATCTGAACACATGACATGAAAAATGATTTATCAGCTGCAAATTTCTAACATCACCTTATGCGCAATACATAGGACACTACTAAATACAATCAACGCACTTGCAATACAACAGGAGATTAATTGCTAGTGCGCCCAGAACAATATACATTGGCTAATCACGCCAACACAGGATTTTTGTAAAAAATACCCCATTGTAGAGCATCAAAGCAACGTACAGTTAGTCAGGGTAGATTAACTTATCAATGATGTGTGTCAAAGCTGGACATTGAACTCCAGCTGTTTCCATGTGACTCGGTGCACACTAGCAAAGATTGTGGAGAAGGATTTCACATGATTGTTCCTGGATATCTCAGTTATTTCATCACTATACTGTAGCTGTAGAAGGATATACAGAATTCTTAAAGGGGTTGTAAAGGTACATTTTTTTTGTCCTAAATAGCTTCCTTTACCTCAGTGCAGTCCTCCTTCACTTACCTCATCCTTCGATTTTGCTTTTAAATGTCCTTATTTCTTCTGAGAAATCCTTACTTCCTGTTCTTCTGTCTGTAACTCCACACAGCAGGCCTCTACAAAATCCGGGCGCCCGGTCGCAATTGCGACAAGAAATTGGGACCTGGCTCCGGGGGAAGCTTGGGCCTGCAGAAGGCCGCAAAGCCGCGGCCTCAATTACCGGCGGGCAAGTGCCCACCGGTAATTGAGGCCGCAGCTTTGCGCCCTTCTGCAGGCCTAAGCTTCCTTCTGTGATCTGGCGCCATCTTGTGGTGGCCGTTGGCATTACAAGTGAAACAGTAGTTTTAATGTGTTTTTCACTGTTTTCACTGCCATCTCCTTCCCTCTAATTAGAACCCCCAAACATTATATAGATTTTTTATTCTAACACCCTAGAGAATAAAATGGCGGTTGGTGTAATACTTTCTGTCACACTGTATTTGCGCAGCGGTCTTACAAGTGCACTTTTTTTAATTAAAAAAATAAGACAACAGTACAGTTAGCCCAATTTTTTTTATATTGTGAAAGATAATGTTACGCTGAGTGAATTGATACCCAACATGTCATGCTTCAAAATTGCGTCCGCTCGTGGAATGGCGACAAATTTTTACCCTTTAAAATCTCCATAGGCGACGTTTAAAAAATTCTACAGGTTGCATGTTTTGAGTTACAGAGGAGGTCTAGGGCTAGAATTATTGCTCTCGCTCTACCAATTGCGGCAATACCTCACATGTGTGGTTTGAATACCGTTTACATATGCGGGCGCTACTCACGTATGCGTTTGCTTCTGCGCGCGAGCTTGGCGGGACGGGGCGTGTTTTCTGGCTCCTAACTTTTTTAGCTGGCTCCTAGTTTCCAAGCAAATTTGTCAAACCCTGCCACACAGTAATGCAAGGCTTTCTCCCTGGTGCGGAGTGTCGTGATCCCTCCCCACCCCTGGACTACAGGAGAGTCAGGACGCTCTCTACGTTGCAGATAGAGAAAGGAGCTGTGTGTTAGTGGGCGTCCTGACTCTCCTATAGTCCAAAGGAGGGGGCGAGCATGACACTCCACACTAGTGGAGTTACAGACAGAAGAACAGGAAGTGAGGATTTCTCAGAAGAAATAATGACATTTAAAAGCAATACCGAAGGATGAGGTAAGTAAAGGAGGACTGCACTAAGGTAAAGGAAGCTATTTAGGGGAAATTTTTTTTTACCTTTACAACCCCTTTAACAAAGAAAGGGGTAGCAACCAATCCAAATTCCACTTTCAGTGACCTAAATTAAAACCAGTTGCCGACCACCCTATGGCACTGTTACTGCTACAGGCCGGCCACAATGCACAGGATAGCGAATATATACGTGATCTTGCACTTCTGGGTATCGGGGTGCGGGTGCGTGGCAATGCCAGCTTGGTGATTCTACACAGTGGGAGCTGATCAGCAGACCCGATGTCCATCGACACCCGCTGATCATTCTGTACACAAGGCAGATCACTGTTATGTCAGTAAGGAAGGCATTGATCCTGTGTTCCTGTGTTAAAAGAGTCAGTTATTGTCCAAAGTAGTCCACCGCAATATCGCAGTCTCGCTATAAGTTGCTGATCGCCACCATTACTGGTAGAATTTTTTTTTAATTGTCATTATTTTTTTGTTTATAGCGCAAAAAAAAAACCTGCAAGCCTGTGATCAAATACCACCAAAAGAAAGCTCTATTTTATTTGAGTACAGCATTGCACTTGTCAGTTAACCACTTAAAGTGGCATTCCACCCACCATTTATTTTTTATTTTTTAAAGTCAGCAGCTACTAACACTGTAGCTGCTGACTTTTAATAAGGACACTTACCTGTCCTAGTCACCCGCCCTGTCGGCCCCCCGACAGTGATCGCGTGGTCCTGGCGCCTCCAACCTTACGGCTTCACTGCCCGTTTCCTACTGCGCATGCGTGACTCGAGCGGCAATTTGTGAATGGTCGACTGCCTCCTGGTATACACATAGTTCCCAGAAGGCAGCGCGGCTCATTCTCCAGAAGACACAGCGACGGAGGATGAGCCAGAAGATCCACCGCGGTGAACACGATCCCGAGGCCTTAGTCTTAAATGTCAGGAACTGAAAAATTGGTTAATATTTACCATTTCCCATCCAGCCTTTGTATATATACACTATATTACCAAAAGTATTGGGACATCTTCCATTACACGCACATGAACTTTGAAGTGGTTGTAAACACTTACTTATTCCTACAGGTAAGCCTAGATTAAGGTGTACCTGTAGGTGCAACAAATATCTCCTAAACCTACACGGTTTAGGAGATATTTACAGAAAAGACAGCACCGATGTCTATGGTGCATGTGCACTGAGCGTGCCGTTAATAGATGGGACATGCCGTTAGTGGCCAGCTCCCGTGCGCATGGGCGGGAGTGACGTCATCGCGGCTCCAGCCAGTCACAGCACTGGAGCCGCGATACCCAAAAGTCACTCCGAGAGACATGGCAGTGACAGAGGAGGCGAACAAGAATGGATGTGGGGGCTTCGATCTCAGGTAAGTACTTCTACTTGCTATGCATACTAGCTCAATATGTCTTTGTCTTGCAGGGTATTCATTTTTTTGTTTTGTTACAGAGGGTTTACTTCCTCTTTAATAACATCCCAGTCTTTGTCCATAGGGTTCAATATTGAGTTGGCTCACCCTTTGCAGCTATAACAGCTTCAACTCTTCTGGGAAGGCTGTCCACAAGGTTTAGGAGTGTGTCTATGGGAATGTTTGACCATTCTTCCAGAGGTGCATTTGTGAGGTCAGGCTTGCAGTCTGTGCTCAAATTCATTCCAAAGTTGTTCTTTCGGGTTGAGGTCAAGTCAAGTTCCTCCACCACAAACTCGCTTATCCATGTCTTTATGGACCTTGTTTTACTATTACTGGACTTTTCAGCCAATAATTGGAAACAGACCTGCAATATTCTTTTAAGAAAATTGTAGAGCCTGAGATGTATTTAGGTATTTCCGAAATTACACTTGGAATAAGGTGACCAGATTTTTAAAAAATGAAATCCGGGGACATATTTTTTTTTTACTAGTAATGGCAACAATCAGCAACTCTCTGCCCGTCGCCGCCCACCTCACAGCCTTTCAAGTCTTACGCTTCAGGCCCCGGCTACTACTGGATGGGAAGCAGAGAAAGATCACTCCGCCAGGGAAGGCAAGGGAATTTGAGCCAAGGTGGAAGAACATGCGAGCAAAGCTGAAGAAATATTCCCTCCGCTCCGACCAGCACATGATCATCAGAAAGTGGCACAGATAATGGATACAAATACAACCCCCCCTAAGCTAGTAGGCAGGGTTGTGTAATTCAGATTTTTTTTTATACTGCACTGACCGTCTTTGAAATTGCCCCAGCCCCCGTTCAAATCCAATCCGGGGACAAAACCAGGGACAGACTTGGTCCGGGGAGAGTGTCCTCAATCAGGGGACTGTCCCCTGAAACTGGGGATGTCTGGTCACCCTAACTTGGAAGGCTTGTGCAATTTTCCTCTAAAGCTGCTGCTCATTACAAACCACTGGCCAGCAAACAACTTGCAAGAGTGAGGCCTTGTACACACGACCGAGGAACTAGTCGGAAAAGACACATTGTTTTCCTCGACGAGTTCCTTGTTAGGCTTGTAGAGAAACTTGACAAGCTTTCTTTGCGTACACACTGTTAGACGCGAGCTTCACAACTTGCATTCGGCTCCCTATAAGTATTTATTCCAATCCAATCCAATCCAATCCAATTATATATCCTCGCTCTCAAACGCAGTGACGTACAACACATAGACGGCAGGGGAAGTTTGTTTCACTGGCACAACCCTTGGGGCTGCTTTTGCTAATCTCATGTTACTGCGTGTTAAGTAAAAGTTTGGTGAGAGACGATTTGCGATTTTCAGTCTGTTACAGCGTGACAAATGTGCTATCTCCATTACAAACGCTACTTTTACCGAAGGTGCGGTCCCGTCTCATACTTTAATCTGAGCATGCGCGTGTTTCTAAGCATACACACAAACGTGTTTCTCATCGAAAACCAGCCCGACGAGGAACACAACGAGGAAATTGAGACTCCCGAGGAAAAAGGGAACTTGTTCTCTTTTTTTCTTGTCGAGTTATACGACAGTATTCTCGATGAAAAGCATATACAAGACCCTTTTCCTCTGCAAAAAACCTCTGCCACCAAGTTTCTTGATGGATTCTGTCGAGTAAAATGGTCGTGTGTACGAGGCCAGGCATGCTATAAGTTCAGCAGGCAGCTTAGCTGAAAAGACTTCCATCTAATCATCATTTAGAAAAAAAAAGGAATGCTATGAAGATATTTTATTCTGAATTGGAAAAGTAGATTATAAGTGGGTCACAGTGGCTTCTGAGGACTTGGCAGTTTAAAGTGCTTTGATAGATTTGAAGTGATTTAGCCATTTCCTTAGGAGGATACAACTTTGGAACAAAATCTAATCATTGCAGTTTACAAGCTAGATAAAAGCCGGTGTTGGCCTACGTGAAACAGCTTAGGGCTTGTCGTGTGTATGGACACAGGAAGGATAGAGCAATCTCTTATACCTTTGTGAAGGAAAAATCACAATAAAAAATCTAATTAGAAGATGAGTGCAGCTGTTATATATTTCCATGTACATTTCTTCTGACACAGTATGGTTCCTTTTTGTGCTTTGATCAACATTCAGCTACAAAGCAGTTCGAATAAGGCCAGGAATTGTTAAGGAAATATTAGCATTTATCATACAGTTTAGAAGTAACTCAATAATACAGTTTCATGTTTAAAGAAATAATGCTGAATTGTCAAAAGTAGACACTGGATGGCAAGAATTGGGTTGTCTGTTGGGTATCAGTAACAATGCTCAAGGCTTAACTATTGGAGGAACGGCTAGGGTGGCATTGGCAGTTTTGTTACCCTAACATTTCATATCCTGATATGTGTCTGTTGTACCATATACTAAGGGCTCTTTTACACGGGGCGGACCATATTCGGGCTCCGCTTTGCTCAGCAGGGATCGCTCCGTGGATGCTGAGCCGGCAGATGCTGAGCTGGCAGATGACAGGTCTGTCTCTGCACACTGTGCAGGGCCCGACCTGTCAGAGGGCTGCTCTCCCCTATGGGGGGTTGGATGACGATGGACCGTAGAGTCCGTTGTCACCCGATCTCATCCGTCAGACGGATAGAAAATAGGGTTTTCCTCCGTCACAATTTGCGGATCGCAGTGGGTCGGATGACATCCGTGGCTCCATAGAGGAGCACGGAGTGCCCGTTCAGGTCCGCCTAAAAAACTGGTGATAAAAAAAGAGCCCTTACTGTTCGCTAAAAAGTATCAGGTTCTCTTTGTAATGGTTTGTTTGTGTGAAATACCTGGTGGTCTTGCCAGTCCCTGCTCTTCTTTTGAAAATTGACAACAGTATTGGGGTTATTTACTAAAACTGGAGAGCGCAATATCTGGTGCAGCGCTGCATAGAAACCAATCCGCTTCCAGGTTTTGTTGTCAAAGCTTAAGTGAACAAGCTGAAGTCAGAAGCTGATTGGCTACCATGTAGAGCTGCATTCTGAGATTCTGAGTGCTCCAGTTTTCGTAAATCGCCCCCTATATATGAGAGAACATCCTCCCAGTGCGGACAGTTTTCATTCTAACTCCGATCATGTCAGTTATGACGAAACGAGTTGGTTCGAGCTATTGTATATGACGTTGCCACGCTTGTTTGAACTGTGTGGATTACTTGCAACTTTGCTCGAGAATGTTTATATACAAACAACATGTTCTTTGGTTCAATTGTGAGTAGTTTTTGTATTTTGGTTTTGATAAAAGTTTTATACGAATTCACATTTCCATTTTGATTTTATGGTGGATGTTCATGATATACATACAAGCAGCATGGGTCAAAACACTTCATGATGAGATATCACTTACAGGCTGATTTGACTATGTTTTGGCCCGTACATACAATCTGACAATCAGAGGAAAAATACTGCTGTCGAAGCTATCGTAATAATCTGATTGTTAGTAAAGGACCTTTCAAGAGCCAATCATGACAGTTCATCCGATATTATCTGATCGGACAAGCATGAAAAAAAAATTCTCGTATGACACCAGATCGTATGATTTTAGTTTAATCAGTACAGTTGTTATCCGAAACTACAATACAAATATACTACAACACATTACATCACTTTTTTATACTGTTGGAAGAGAATTTTCATAACTTTAGTAACCTCTCCATTTTCGATATGCTTCTAGCTTGCAAACGAAATGGATGATCTGTCGTCCAATTTTTGCATCGTGTGTTCAACTCATTGGAGTCCATTCCTTATGGAGGTGATGGTTCACGTGGTGACTACGGGATTCATCTCAACAAGATACAACATCTGCCCGCGAGAATGTGTTTCCAGCGCGATCCTATCGCGCTGGTTCTCAGGGACAGGGTACTGTACATCTCGAGCTCGCTGCAATAGGAAAAACACATTACAGCGAGCGCGAGAAAGAAGCGACAAGGTCCCCTCTCTATGGAGGGGACCTTGTCGGGGATCCGACTTTGATCCCCGCCAATACCAGGCACTGTGTTTGGTATGAATCATAAGAGGGAACTCCACACCCTCCAAGAGCATACCAGGCCCTTAGGTTTGGTATGGATTTTAAGGGGAACCCCTATGCCAAAAAAACAGCGTGGGGGTCCCCCCAAAATCCATACCAGACTCTTATCCGAGCACGCACCCCGGCCGGTCAGGAAAGGGTGTGGGGGCGAGTGAACACTTTTAAAAAAAGGAAAAAAAAGTGCCCCTGTTATGCATACAATTTCACTTATTTTCAAACATGGAGGTTTAGTATCACATGTGGGCATTATCACATCTTCCCGTTTTTCTAGAAGCTCTGTACGGTACCTGTGAGCCCCACTTGCCATGACCTGCCTGTGTTTCGTCAGATTAGACAACCCGTCAGATTTTGTAACGGAGGTGTCGTTCCATCACGGCCATCTTGGAACACCCCGCAGTCGGCCGCAGTAAGAATACAGTGAGAAGGCGGCAAGCGGACATCTTTTTACACCCATCGAAGTCTTGCATTTCACACCAATCTTTACTAGTAAACTGAGCTTATATAATGATATACAGTATTTTGAAATCTGTCAGACTGTTTTTATGTTGACTTTTAAAATTCCACATCAAAACAGTCAGAGGGATTTCAAAATATTGAATTTCACTATATGAGCTGAGTTTACTGGTAAAAATAAGTGTGAATTGCAAGACTCTGGTGGGTGTAAAAAAGATGTCTGCTTGCCGCCTTCTAACTGTAGACTTACTGCAGACGAGTGCGGAGTGTACCAAGATGGCGGCTACGGAATGTCACTTCCGTTACAAAATCTTACGGGTTGCCCTAATCTGATGAAACACCTGCATTGGACAGAGAAGCAAAGTGACTCAGTGATGATGCCACTGAGTCTAAAATAGGGTATGTTATGAAAATGGTTTTATTATTACTTATTAATTAGCATTTTGGTGAGGCGGGGAAAGAATGACCAGAGAAGGCAAAATATAAGCAGATTAAACTTCAGCATTATTTATTCTCTATTATTAGTGTTTAGACCTTCAGGTCTACAATGTATGCCTCTTTTTTACCTACAGCGATATTTGGATAGAATGGGGAGAGTTAAGTGATTGTAAACGATCACCTTATAAAACAGACTATTCAGTTTAAATAGAAATGAAAGGCAAAACATTTATGTATAGATATATATATATATATACTTTTTTTTTATATAAATGATCACATTCCCTCTCTTCTCAGCTGTATATGAACTGGGGGGAGGAGAAGAAACAGCACATTGAAAGGCTGTGCAGAGGGGGAGGGTGGGGGCATTTTAGGACAAGTCTGATCATTGGAGGAGAGCCAACTGAGTTCCCAGCACAGCTAAAGAACTGACCACGCTGTGCTCACCTGCTTAGTGTGGTCAGTTTTTTTTATAAGAAGGTAAGCAGAGGGACTGGCAGGAACACCAGGAATTTAACACAAGGGAAGTAATACAAATGTTTGTTTTTCGAAACTTAAGTTACATTTTTTAATGGTTAGTGGGGTAAAAAGGACATTTTGTTTTCAACTGAGATGATGAAAAATTTGAAAGAAGGGCGTTATGGGACATTTTTCTTGAGAAAACTAAATTCTAATTGTAAATGTGCTTTTCATTACAGAAAAATCATAATATTTGGGGAGGGAGACCCCTGATGAAGTCACGTGACCTGTTATAACTGGTAGGGAGGAGCCTGGGTCACTTGATATGGAAGCGATGCAATCTGATTGTACAGTGGTATTTCTATAAGGTTGATTTAGTAAAAGAGGAGAGTACAAAATCTGGTGCAGATGTGCATGATAGCCAATCAGCTTCTAACTTCAGTTTGTTCAACTAAGCGTTCACAAAAAAAAAACTCTCCACTTTTAGTAAATCAAGTGTAGTGTAATGTGTGTGGTTTTAATAAATAAATTGCCTTGATCTAAATACTAAACCATTGGAAGCTGTTTCTGCTCTCTTGGCATGTTACATTTGAGAACACAGTATGGCCGCATGAGTGGCAACCAGCCTTAAAAGGACCTGCACCCATTTTTCTGGATGAGAGCTAAGGAGTATCAAGTGGGCACACCAGTGGACGGGAGATCCTGGTGACTGTACTATGAGCATACAGATGGTCCACCCTGGTGGTCAAACAGCACATGTTATATGACCTTTCATTGTAGGTTGCTCATAGGACTGAGAAGAGACACTTGGGAGGGGATATAATTTCAATTTACAAATACCATACTGGTGACCCCACAATAGGGATAACATTTTTTTGCGGAAGGGAGTTTAACAAGAGGCCACTCTAAAAATTGGAAAAAAAAGAGGTGTAACCTTGAACTACGTAGAGGGTTATTTACTGTAAAAGTGGCAAGGATGTGGAATTCCCTTCCACAGGCGGTGGTCTCAGTGGGGAGCATCGATGGTTTCAGGAAACTATTAGATAAGCACCTGAACGACCACAACATACAGGGATATACAATGTAATACTGACATATAACATGACATAGGTTGGATTTGATGGACTTGGGTCTTTTTTCAACCTCACTGTCACTCACCTACTATGTAACTATGTGTAACTATGATTAAGGTGAGAGCATTGTGAGCACTGTAGTGACACAGGAGGAATCACAATTTTGGCACGGCCTTGACCTTCACTGTTTTTTGGGATAACAGCACTGGAAGGTTCAAGAATTATATGCATGCACTTGGACTTGCGCCTACATTTGTCATAAATCTTTACTAGGAGATAAACTTATAGAAAATGCAAATGAGAACTTTACTTCAGCACACCTTTATCATATTGAGGCATCTTGTCAATTATTTTATTTCATGTTTTGCAATTTTCAGTATACTTGTATTTATGGTAATACCTGAGTTATTCCCAATACTGTTGGTATATGTGTATACATGGAGGTAACAACACATACTGCGGCTGTGATTTTAGTCACGGTGTTAGTCCAGTACCATTTACCATTAATACCCAAGTATAAGCCAAGTTTTTCAGCACATTTTTTTGTGCTGAAAAAGCCCCCCTCAGCTTATATTTGAGTCTCCCTGCCTCACTGTGCCCATCTGCAGCCTTATGATCAACCGGCTATATGATATGAAGTCTAGTCAGCGGCCGTCCAGTGTAACAAAGCCACCCCTTCTCCTCGTCCGTGATAGGCTGAACACTGCTGAAAACCTGAGTCAGTGTTCTGTCACGGACGAGGACGAGGAAAAGGCGGGGCTTTGTTACACTGGATGGCCACCGCCGACTAGACTTCATGTCACAGCGAGATGATCATAAGGCTGCAGATGGGCACAGCGCCGGGAGATAATAAGGCTGCATAAGCGCACAGCGCCGGGAGATTAGGTACACAAGGCAGGGAGATTGGTACAGTGAGACAGGGAGATGGGCACAGTGAGGCATGCAGATGAGCACAGTGAGGCTGAGGCATGCAGATGGGCACAGTGAGGCTGAGTCATGCAGGTGGACACCGTGAGGCTGCAAATGGGCACAGTGAAGCTGCAAATGGACACAGTGAGGCTGCAGATGGGCACAGTGAGGCTTCAAATGGGCACTGTAAGGCTTCAAATGGGCACAGTGAGGCCGCAAATGGGCACAGTGAGACTGCATTGTGATGGGCATTGTTGACCCTCTTTTCCACTTACAGTAGCTGCTGCATTTCTCACCCTAGGCTTATACTCGCGTCAATACATTTTCCCAGTTTTTTGTGTGGTAAAATTAGGTGTCTCGGCTTCAATTCGGGTCGGCTTATACTCGAGTATATATGGTATTATGTGTAGAAAACAGTGGGAAGGCAATATCAACATTTTCAAAGGAAAGCCACGCCCGTGAGAAGCTTACAGGTGGGGCAACACACAGGTGTCCACTGAACAACCAATAATCATTTCTGGTAGACTTGCACTTTAATTTGGCAAATACAGTTCGTCAGATTATGAGAATATAATATGAAGAAAACAAGTATTTTGCACCGTTGCCATCTAGAATTACTTGCTAGTTCCAATTTTCAGTCCTATTTGGAATATGAGTGCTGTGCCAAAGATCCTCAGTTGTGCCGCGCAGTGATAATACATCATGAAAGACTTTGGCATCCTTAGAAATTCTCCTCTTTATACACGGCACAACCCACTCTCTAAGTTCTGTTCACAAGAGATAAACATTTCTTATTTATGCCGTTTTATATTATTTTTGCTGTGTGTTTTAGATTTTTGAAGGAACACGGTCATCCTATGAAATATTATCTTTTTTTACAATGAAAAAAAAAAAACAACCTGTGTGGGGTTTTTGGATATCAGCCTAGCTTTCGCTAATTAAATTGATCTATTTTACTGTCAAGGCAATATCCCTCAAAATGGAACACACATAATTACAATACTGTGCCTTGGCAGCATTTTCTTCTTCAGATTCTGTCACATTTTGCTACTCCAGACTGAAACATATGGAGTGCAGAAGACGCTTATTCAGCAGGGAGCTATATTAAAGTAATTATTTATGTCTACTTATTCTTCGGGAGAAAGTCACCAAATGTACCAAACCTCCAACGAGAATAGAAGAATCTGAATGAAGAACAATAAAGCACTTTCTGTGAACCTTTACAGAATATATACAGAATTATGCTCTGGGCAATCCAATGAACTAATGGTGAACTGCACAGAGGTATCTTGCTTTTGAGATTTGCTAGCCTGCTGTGGACATATATTCATGAAAAGTGTGTCTCCTACCTTCCTGAAATGTTAAAGTGTAACTCCACTTTTGTTAAAAAAAAATACATTCCACTCTGGATGGTTTATGTACATTGCAAGGATTATAACAAACTTTGTTGCAGATTCCTACCATTTGTTATTTTGAAGAACTCCCTGTGTGTTTGTCTGTGTCTCTTGGCTAAGTGAGTCTAATGTGAGTGGTTTCAGTCTATCAGTCAGCTGGGGCAGCTGCAGGGCACTAATGAGGAAATCTGCTGGGCCTGCATCCCTTTAGATGTGTTCCTATTGGAAATTCCCACCAAAAATGACATTTCTGTTGCAGGGGATGCCTGAAATCTGACTTGTATCTTAGGCAGACTTCTGGGAAAATTGGGGAGCCAATCACACAAGCAGGAAATTATGTTTCTGGGGAGTGGTCAGTACACATTCTGTGTATAGAACAACTCCAGGTAGCCATATTGCTTTACATTTATAGAAAATTACAGTGGCTGCAGATTAAAAAAGAATGGTAATTTTTAATAACATTCAATTACAATATGACTTGCATCGCGCAATTGTATACGCTATATTATTTTTTCTTTATTTGCTACCCCCCCCCCCACACGAAAGTGGAGTTACCCTTTAATGTTGATTAGATGGCAAGACAGAGTGCAACACAATTAACCCAGGGTTTAGGGGCATAACACATGATTAGGGCCAAAAATAGGGACAAACAGTAACATATTACAGAGCCCAAATGGTAAGAAAATATATTTATTCAAAACAAATTTCTTGGGTCACAGAACAATCGAAAACAGATAGCTAGATCATTTTAAAGCTGAACTCCAGGCAAATAGAAAAGACACAAATTAACCACTTGTACTGCACACAGGCGCCCGTACAGGCCCAGCGACATACCTGTACCCCCCTGGGCCGCCATCAGGGGGGTACAGGCATCATCATCACACATGTAAGGGGCCTGAATGTACCCAGGGGCCCGCCCCCCTGGATAATCAGTTTGTGGCTGGAGAAAAGAGATGTGAGATGCCACGTACACATTTTCAGCAGCACCCCCCCCCCCTCGGTTCCCTGCTCCCGGCAGGAGAGAGAAGAGGTGAGAAGACACAATCAAATTTTCGGCAGCACAAGCCCATGCCTAAGCTGTGTAAGGGGCCCCAACATTCTGATGGCTGCCCTGGTCACTGGCCTCTACCAGGCCCCGCCCACTGACTCCTGCTGTGGTTGACAGCAGGTCCCTGCCAACGGTTCATGCTCGGAACCTGCTGATTGGCTGTGTCCAATCACAGCCCAGAACCCTGTTGTAACGGTTACCACCGCTTACAACCTTCCATCCAACCACGACAAGCTTATCCGACACACCAACAACCAGGCAGACATGATCCATTCCATTTCCCAGAATAAACGAGACAGCGCTCCGTTCTTGCTTCCAAAGATAAGACAATTTATTAGTATTTTCTCGGCTTCTTATATCCAGTACAGCATAATACAGTTCATCACAGGACAATGTAGTCCCCACCCCCCTATTCACTCACTGAGGATAATTCTTTAATTGGTAGCTAGACATGACGGCACCGTATTATCAATAGGGTTCAATTAACCTTGAATAGTAACACAGACATCTGTTGAATAAGTTCTCTATACAGCTTTGTCACACAATGGCAGTGAGAGTGGGTGTCTTTACATTGAATAGCCAACACCTTAGGATATTTCAATAGCCTATTATACAAAAGGTATGACTCACTGGCTGACCTGGTCATGTCATCATGACTCCTTGTGATATCTCAGTCCTGCAATATGAAGTATTATTAATGTCCCATCTCATGTAATATGAATTATGATTCACTATTAGCCACCCTATACCCAAAAGGGCACAGGGTGGATTTCGACCCAAGAGTTTTTGGTGCTGCTGGCACAAGAGTATCTCTCATCCTTCCAACGTCTCTGGGTGTCACGGGCCATTCTGTTGCATCTCTCCCCTTTCGGTGGGAGACGGACACAGGAGGGAACCCCAAACGGGTTGACTCCGAAGTCCGTCAGTAGTTCCCGTCCTCCAATGCTGGTATCCATACTGTACCCCAAATAAATGGCTCCAAACTGAGCATTACTCCCCCCGCCAACCTCTGCCTCTCTCAGAGAACACGCCTGCCGCTGGGGAGAAGGCAGGGTAGCTGGGCTCAGTCCATCATGCTGTTGGGGGTGTGGGCCAACTGCCCCCCCTTCCTGGGGTATACCAGTGGAGACTGAAGTCCCATCCACTGGTGCTTGGTGAAAACCCCCCGGTGCTTGCAAAGCAAAGCAGACATCCTCCTGTCCCAGTCCTGTACCATTTTCTGGGGCTGTGCCAGTGGAGACTGAAGTCCCATCCACTACCCCAGGAACCCCCTCTTCTGTTAGTGAGGAGCAGAGGCCTATGACCCTCTGCTCTGTTGCCAGCTCTTCCGCTGGGTTGCTGCGAGCGGAGACCATAGTCCCATCCCCTACCACAGGATCCCCCTCTTCTGTTAGCGAGGAGCAGAGGCCTATGACACTCTGCTCTGTTGCCTGCTCTTCCGCTGGGTTGCTGTGAGTGGAGACCACAGTCCCATCCACTACCACAGGGTCCCCCTCTTCTGCTAGTTGGGAGCAGAGGCTTGGAGTACCCTGCTCTGTTGCCAGTGATTCAGCTGGGGGTAACAGCTTTACCACCTCAGCTTGTTGCTGGAGAGGGGGGCCAACCGCCCCGGCTCCCTGGAACTCCACACCATCCGCTTCGACTTTAGGGATGAAAATCTCCATATTTTCCACTGCCGATTCATCAGCCAGGAGTTCACAGTTGTCATCTGAACTTTCCTCATAGTCCCAGGCAATGGGAGCCCCACCCTGCTGCTGAGCCGAGTCTAGCAGCTGTCTGTAGGCGACCTCCAGCTCCCATTCCCGAATGGCCAGAAATTCTAAATCTTCCTGTGACCAGTGGCCTCCCGAGATATTTAATTTTTCCTCTCTGTGCTCCATTATATCCTCCAAGCGCCACTCCCGATCATCCCCAAAGTCGGGATCACTGGACATCCTCCAATACAACAATCCCAGGCCATCGTAGTCATAGCCTTCTGTGGGGCTGTCATCCGCTGACCACGGGCACTCTTGGGCTACATACCACCGGAGGGCTCTGTAGCTCTCATCCAGCTGCATCTCTGCCCGGATCAGCCTGCTTAACTCTGCTATCCACTCCTGCTTCGGTTGTTCCCCCAACAACAGCATTCGTACGTCATACTGCGGCCAGTACCTTGCATAGATGGAGGGCAGGACCTTTCCTTGGTGTTGCTGCTCCAGAGCTAACGCTTCCTTCCAGAGTTGGCACCGAATCACATCCGACCATCCCAACAGGACCTCCTCTGATACTGGTCCTCTATGCTGTATCCGCATCTCTTGTAACCTCCTTTGGAATTCCTCTTCAATGGAGACTGGTATCTGCACCTCTCCTCTCTCTTCAGCTGCTGCCGCACTTCTTCGCTGTCGCAAGGTGGCATCCACAGCCGCTATAACCCGGTCTATGATCTCCGGCGGAGGATTAGGACCATATTGTGCCAGTCCATGTTTAACAGCCCGATCAAAAAATTCTTCCTCGGGTGTCCTGTCTGTTATGCTGGGCCTCTTAGCTCTATTCATTTCGACTAGTTCTGCGATAATGTCCCTTTTCTTACGGTTGATGGCCGGTCTGCCCCGGCTCTCCAGTAAGTCCATGAGGGAAGAGAGCTTCATCCGTTCATACAGCGTCTCCATTGTCATGTGTCCTTGTAGCCGTCCTTCTGAAGATGGAATTATCCCACTGCTGTGCCACCAATGTAACGGACACCACCGCTTACGACTTTCCATCCAACCACGACAAGCTTATCCGACACACCAACAACCAGGCAGACATGATCCATTCCATTTCCCAGAATAAACGAGACAGCGCTCCGTTCTTGCTTCCAAAGATAAGACAATTTATTAGTATTTTCTCAGCTTCTTATATCCAGTACAGCATAATACAGTTCATCACAGGACAATGTAGTCCCCACCCCCCTATTCACTCACTGAGGATAATTCTTTAATTGGTAGCTAGACATGACGGCACCGTATTATCAATAGGGTTCAATTAACCTTGAATAGTAACACAGACATCTGTTGAATAAGTTCTCTATACAGCTTTGTCACACAATGGCAGTGAGAGTGGGTGTCTTTACATGGAATAGCCAACACCTTAGGATATTTCAATAGCCTATTATACAAAAGGTATGACTCACTGGCTGACCTGGTCATGTCATCATGACTCCTTGTGATATCTCAGTCCTGCAATATGAAGTATTTTTAATGTCCCATCTCATGTAATATGAATTATGATTCACTATTAGCCACCCTATACCCAAAAGGGCACAGGGTGGATTTCGACCCAAGAGTTTTTGGTGCTGCTGGCACAAGAGTATCTCTCATCCTTCCAACGTCTCTGGGTGTCACGGGCCATTCTGTTACACCTGTGTTGACAATCAACAGGACTATGTACAGAGAGAATGATGAGGTATAAGAAAAACAAAGAGATCTAGTAAAAAGTGGCACACATTGCACAAATTAACCCTTGTTAGGCACACATTTAACACCTTGTTTACCCGAGATGTTAACCCCTTCCCAGCCAGTGTCGTTAGTACATTCATAGTGTATAGTATTATCACTGATCGCTGTATTAGTGTCCCTGGTGATGTCAGTGGCAGTTAGTCAGTTCCAACCCAGTGGCAGTTAGTGTCAGATTATATATAGTAATAGGTAACTGCACAAAAATAACGTATGCGGAGAGCTGCGTGTCTTAGCAGTTATAAAAACTGGACAGTGTCAGCAAAAATCAAAGACAAAAAATCGCCCTCAACCAAATGCCAAAATCAGTAACATGCTACGTTAAAATGAAATACATAATTTGTAGTGCTCTATAGACAATCAATAAAGTGCTGTGCTTATTCTTAGAATTTGCTTTGTGCAAAAAAATCATATATGGCACCATAAAGTCCATATATAACTAGGGGTGCAACGGATCAAAAAACTCACGGATCGGATCGATCCTCGGATCGGGAGTCACGGATCGGATCATTTTCAGATCAGCAAAAAAAATAAAAAATCTCCCCCACTGTAATATCCACATCTCTCTCTCCCCCCGTAGTACAGGCAGACAGTGACCCCCCCCTAGTACAGCACAGTGACCCCCCCCCTAGTACAGGCACAGTGACCCCCCCCTAGTACAGCACAGTGACCCCCCCTAGTACAGCACAGTGACCCCCCATAGTACAGCACAGTGACCCCCCATAGTACAGCACAGTGACCCCCATAGTACAGCACAGTGACCCCCATAGTACAGCACAGTGACCCCCCCTAGTACAGCACAGTAACCCCCCATAGTACGGCACAGTGACCCCCATAGTACGGCACAGTGACCCCCCCCTAGTACAGCCCAGTGACCCCCCCCTAGTACAGCACAGTGACCCCCCCTAGTACAGCACAGTGACCCCCCCTAGTACAGCACAGTGACCCCCCCTAGTACAGCACAGTGACCCCCCCTAGTACAGCACAGTGACCCCCCCATAGTACAGCACAATGACCCCCATAGTACAGCACAGTGACCCCCATAGTACAGCACAGTGACCCCCATAGTACAGCACAGTGACCCCCATAGTACAGCACAGTGACCCCCATAGTACAGCAGTCATCCCCATAGTACTTGCAGTTCCCCGTTAGCGGCGTGTGTGTGCGCCTCGGGCGCGGGCTCCTCCTGTGTTTACACCAACAGAGGAGGAGCCCGCGCTCGAGGCGCACACATGCCGCCTTGTGTACCAAGATGGCCGCGGCTCCGGAGCTAGGCCGAAGCCGCGGCCTTTCCTAATTCTATGCCCGCGATGGCGATCCGCGAATCCGCGGATCGCATAGCGATCCGATCCGAAGGGGGTGACCATGGATCACGGATCGGCAGTGATCCGTTGCACCCCTATATATAACTATTCATAAAGTCCTTAAAGTGGATGTTTTTTTTTTTTTTTATGTCACAATGTAGAGTATAAGATTTCCTATCATCTGTGCCCAGTCTTGCCACACAGAGTTAATCCAGTGCTGAGAAATCCTCTTTTATGTTCAGTGAAAATGAACAGCCTTCCAGATAAAACCCTGCCTAAATAAAAAGTCTGTTTTCTCTCTTCTTGCTTTGAGTGAGAGGTTATTTACATATCTAGCTAGGACATGTTTATCATATGTTATGTTTTGTTTATCATGAGGTGATATAACATCATAACACATCCTAGTAATATACAATGAACTTTGGATCACCTCTTGTTATGATAAACATGTCCAAGCTAGATATGTAAATAACCTGTTACTTAAGGCAATAACAGAGAAACGGACTTTATAATTTGGCAAGTTTTTATCTGGAATTCTGTTAATTTGCACTGAACTTTAAAAGAGGATTAGCTCTGTGTGGCAAGACTGGGCACAGATGATAGGAAATCTTATACTCTACATTGTGACATCAAAAAAAATAAATTGGGGTTTACATCCACTTTAAAGGGGTTGTAAAGACAAAAATATTTTCCTCTTAAATTAAAGTCTGACAGTAGCTGAGAAAAAGTAATGTTTTGCATTATAACTAGTTTGATACCTGTTGAAATCGAGCTGTTTTATTCACCTCCGTCACTCCTGAATCGTTATTCTCACTGACTTCCTGCTTTGCGGTGCGCATTCATTCTTGCTACATCACGGCCTAATGGGAACTACAGTTCCCATTAGGCTTAGCCTCCATGCCTGTGAGGGATAAGAGAGCATCTTCATGCAGGGCTGTAGTCATAGGGAGGGGGTGAGCACGTCTGCTTTCCACCATGCAAAACGGCTCAGATGCTGGTGGAAAGCAAGAAGAGGAGAGACAGGAAATGGCATTTTCAAACCTGGATTACTGTATTTCGGAGGTCAAAAGGAAAAACGAGGTAAGTGATATTTAAATGCTCTAGATTACAGCAATCAATTGATCTAATAAAAAACGAACCTTTAGTGTTCCTTTAATAAAGTGCTTGCTGTGACATCCGTGAATAATAAAGTGCTTGATGTGATAAAAGTGGTGATTAATTGGTAAGCAAAATGCTCCCAAGTGAAAACACGCCACACTTATCAGAAGAAACTGACCTCCTTTTTCAAAGAAGGTTAAGAAATGCTTTCATCTGTTCACTACAAGTCATGTTTACGTGGTGTATTATTATTTATTTGTTTTCGTCTGCTGTTTATTTGCATAATTGGTACCTTTTATTCTCTGTATTTCATCTTTTCTTTAACTATACAATAAACTTTATTGTTCAAAAATAAAAAAAACATTTGGGTAAGTGTGTCCTCAATTGGAAATTAATACAACTATCTGTTAACATCCAGTGTGATTAGAGCAATGAAAGATCAATACTACATCAGCTCGAGATTCCTCAATTTTAAAACGATCAATCAGATTGCCTGCCACAGTCACCGCCATTAGTAGCATAAAAAAAAACAATCAAGTAATATATACCCTAGTTTGTAGATGGTAACCTTGGATTATGAGCATAATCCGTTACAGGAGAATGCTTGTAATCCAAAGCACTCACATATCGAAAATAGTTTCCCCATAGAAGTCAATGGAAACGATAATTTGTTCCGCATTGACTTCTATTGCATGCAATAGCGCATGTGGCAAGAGGTGGGGGGCGCCGGAGAGACTCAGAAATACTCTGTTCCCAAGCCTTTTCAAGGGTTTCCAAGTATTTCTGAACGGCTCTGAACCTTTCCGAGTGTCACCACGCTCCCGCACCGCTCGCCAAATGCGGTACTGCAGGCTTGAATCCTGCTCATTTTGCAAGACAACACTTACAAACTGGGTCAGGATTTAAAAAAAAAGTTAATCGTCTTTCATAATTATATTGTAAATGTATTTTTTATTGCAAGCAATGTAATTACCTGAATTTTATCTGGTATCAGCCTCTTGCAGTCAACTGTACATGAGAGCATATATGCAAACCCAATATGGAAACACTGATAATACCCATAACACATTTTCTGGTGATGACAGGGCTTTGGGTACCTGGATGGTCAGTAACAGCAGAGCAAAAGCTCCCCTATCATGTCTGTAGCATCTTGCTATACAACACACTGCAGAGTTTTTTCTAGAATAATAACATCAGATAAGCACAATAAGCTCATAGGGTACTTTCACACAGGGGTGGCAGGTCCGTTAGCAGTAAAGCGCCACTAGTTTTAGCGGCACTTTACCGTTGTTTTATCTGCGCTTTTCGGCCGCCAGCGGGCCGTTTTAACTCTGAGTTCCACATCCATATTGCCCTGACAGTGAAGAATCCAACGCAGCTTAAGGTTAAACCGCTTCTCCTCCAATCTCATTGTGTGGCCCCGTGTCCTCCTACACTACCTGAGACTGAAAAGTTTCCTTCTTATGCTGGGATCACAGTTGCAATATTTGTATATTGTTATCATATCTCTCTTCAAGCGTTTCTTCTCCAGGGAGAACAAATTTAGTGCTTGCAGCCGTTCCTCGTAATTGAGGTCCTCCAACCCACCTACCAATTTAGTTGCCCTTCTCTGGATTCTCTCCAGCTCCACCACTTCCCTCCTGTACATGTTCTGATTACTGCCACGGTAGAAGTGTCCAGTTGTCTTTATAGTGTGGGAGTTGGAGACTGAAAATTACTCTAATCTTGTGGTCAGTGTAGGAAAGAGTCTGCCTGTAACACTAGCTGAATGAGAGGTAGAGGCAGAGCACAGAGGTGCAGGGGGTGCTAGGCAGGGAGAGGTAGTGTAGACCCCCACCGGCACCATCAGCTCTTACCTGGCTAGTGGTAACTTTGGTGCTGTTACAGAAGGCCGGTTATACGACCATTCACCCAGCACATGTGGTGATCGCAGTGGCAGCTGGTGCTCCAAATTTTTGGGGGGGCGCAAACAAACGAAAAAACAAAACAAAAAAAAATTGCAGCCTCAATGTGCCCATCAAACGCAGCCACTGTGCCCATCAAACGCAGCCACTGTGCCCATCAAAAGCAGCCACTGTGCCATGCCATCAATTGTCGCCACTGTGCCATCAATTGTCACCACTTTGCCATGCCATCAATTGTCGCCACTGTGCTATTAACTGTCACCACTGTGCCATGCCATCAAATGCAGCCACTGTGCCATGCCATCAAACGCAGCCACTGTGACATCATTTATCGCCACTGTGCCCATCAATTGTCACCACTGTGCCATGCCATCAAACACAGCCACTGTGCCATGCCATCAAACGCAGCCACTCTCTTTCCACGGTCCCTCGATGTCTTCTCCCGCTCTCGATGACACTTCAGCCACTCAGGTTACTAGTAACCAGAACCGGTGAACCTGATTGTCTGAGACGCCTGTGAGTGTTAGCAAGGGAACGAACTGTACGTGCGCCCCCTGGTTAACTATTTGGAAGCCGATTACAGCCCTAAGGCTGTAATCGGAAAGCCTATCAGAGCTGCTGGCTCTGATAGGCACTCCCAAAGCCAACCAGCTGCCATTATTCAGATGGCCGGCGCTCACCAGGGGGCCGGCCATCTGAAAAGTGGGCAGCAGCAACAATACATGGATTCATGCAATGCATGAATCTATGTATTGTATTTCAGTGGTGGTGCAGGAGAGAGGGGGGGCGGCGCTCCTGCGCCCTCTATGGACGCACCGCCACTGGGTGATAGGTTGTATGGACATGAAATAGGTACCTTCTTATTGTCAGATGGCAACCTATTCTGATAGTTAAAGGATCTAGAGACAATGGAAGGAAAGAAGAAAAGCATATTTGCCAAAGAAATTGGGATATCTCTATGTTTGCAACAAATTAATTGTGCCCAGAATTTGGTTTTAAATCATTTTCAGATCCCCTGGAAAGAAAATGTAAGCAAAGGGCCATATTCAGAACGCTATTTACGCAGCGTATCTATAGATACGCTGCGTAAATACTAAGAATAGCCGGCGTATCTTTTTTTGCTATTCGGAAAAGAAGATACGCCGGCTTTCTTCTAAGATACGAGCTGCGTAATTCGCTTACACCGTCGTATCTTAGTTGCATTATTACGCTAGCCGCTAGGTGGCGTTTACTTCGATTTCTCATTTGCCTATGCAAATGAGAAAGATACGGCGATTCACGAGCGGACTTGCGATGGCGCGTCGTTTTTTACGTAGTTTAGGTAAGCGTTAGACGGCGTAAGGTTACCCCTGCTATAGCAGGCGCAGCCAATGTTAAATATGGATGTCGGGACCGCGTCGAATTTGCCGTCGGCTACGTCGTTTGCGTAACTCGTTCGGGAATGGGGCTCGACGTTCACGTCGTTTACATTGATAAAAATCGACGTGATTTCGCACATGCGCACTGGGAACGTCCACGGACGGCGCATGCGCCGTCCAAAGAAAACGCGAATGACGTGGGGTCATGATTCATTTACATGAATCACGCCCCCACTCCATTCATTTGAATTGCGCGGCCTTACGCCGTGCAGTTTACGCTACACCGCCGCATAGTATGGAGCACGTGCTTTCTGAATAAGGCACTTGCCCATAATATTTGTGGCGGCGTAGTGTAAACACCATACGCTACGCCGCCGGACAGATACGCAAAAGGTATCTGAATCGGGCCCAAAATGTGGAAAACTAGGCATATTTGACTACTAGAGCATATTTTAACACCCCTTGCTATATAAAGTACAAATTAATTATAACTAAATAGTTTGTTGGTAATCTTGAAATCCAAATAAATAATAATGCTCCCTTTACACTGGTTGCCAGTAAGTACAGTGTTATTCTACATTGGTAGTCAGTGGGGAGATGCTCCTTTACATTGAATGTCTGTAAGACATAAGTCCCCTTATATTGGTGGTCAGTGGATAAATGCCTAATGTTATTGGTTATCTGTCAAGCATTCCCTGTGGGACACCTAGTGTGCAGATATGTGCATGTACATAGTGTTTCACACTGAACAGTGACCAGGCATGCTTACATGCACATGCACATGAACAATTCCTATTGGTGCCAGACAAACTATTTAAAGGATGCTCATGCCCATGTTCTGTGCTGACTGGTCTTCAGCTGTTCCGGTGTGATGCTTGTATCCTGTGCCTGACCTCTGCTGCTGACTTGGCTTGCCACTGACCCAAATTCAGATCCTAAGATCTGCCTACCTGTTAAGCCCTTGACCACGCTCCTGCCTATTGCCCTGTACTGTGCTGCCTGCCTGATGCTGACCACTGCTAGGCCTGTGACATTGTTTCTATCTTTAATATGGCTCCACCTTATATATCCAAATGCCTGCTGTGGCTGTCACCTTTATCAGCTTCAATTATCATAGCATGTTCCTGTCTGCACGTCTGCTGAAAGCTCTGACAAGCCTCTTACTCATGTGTATGTGGAGTGCTCCATTAACCTCAGGTGGCTTATCCTGTACAGTTGCAACGCCTAACCTGATGTTCTACCAGACTGCTCCTGCCTGCATCTCCTACTGCAAGTTCTACCAGAGGCACCTGACGGCACTCGTGTTCCTCCTGTCTCTCAGCCCCATCTGTTTCACCTTCAGTGGGGCCTTGGCTGGAGATGCAAAATAGGCCAACCCTGTCACCTCAGTCTCCTATCAGGTACATGAAAGTACCAGTTAGCACAGAACATGGGCATGAGCATCCTTTAAATAGTCCGTCTTGCGCCAATGGGAATTGTGCATGTGCGCATTCACCATTTTGTGGGAAACGATGCGCATTTGCATATCTGCGGACCAGGAGTCTCACAGGGATTTCCTGACTTTATCAGTGAAGAAATGCCACTTTTATTGGTGGTTTGTGGAAGTATTCCCCCTTACATTGGTCCTATAGATGGGCCATGTCAGAGGTGCCCCCTTACATTGTGGTTAGTAGAAAAGAAGGCCCTATCATAGCTTGTCCAACTTCTGCTTTATTTTTTATTTTGAATGTAGTTCATAGGCTAGCAAAATGTTTAGGGCGAACAGGAGCAGGATCGGCCCTCACACCCATTGTATTTGGGGTGACATATGTGAAGAGTGGCTGACTGCTCTAGCTGCCATAAACTGTAACCAGTACAGCTTAAGCAACAATAGGCATCCTGCCCATTGCTTTTATGGTTCAAATAACTCTTTTGACCGTGCAAAAGTCCACCGTAAGCCGGTCGGAAGTCCGACAGACAAAAAGAGAACAGAATCTCTATCTAAGGTCCGTCGGACTTCCGACTAAAAAAAGTCAGATAAAGGCTACACACGGTTGAACTTTCAGAGAAAAAAAGCCCGCCTGACATTTTTTCTCGGAAATCGTGTGAACGAGGCATTATGATATACAGTCTGCGGACCCCAGTGGGAAACTTCCGAATAGGACATGATCCTTTCACCTTGTTTGGAAAATCAAATAAGTACAAATTATACCAGTTGCTGCTCATGCTATTCAATTAAACTGTGACTGCTCTAGTTCCTTCTAGAAAGGAAGAACCTTGGAAGAGCCTGGATTCCAGCCGCACATGAAAATCTACAAATGACAGGATTGCCAGGATGTCTGATCTTATAAAATGAGAGTTAAATAGGGAGTAAACTCCCCCGGTTTGTTTGTACCTATAGGTAAACCTATAACAAGACTTGCCTATAGGTACTGTAAATATTTCCTAAACTTGCACCGTTTAGGGGAAATTTACTGTATACCCTGCCGATTACGTCATTGGCACATGGACTCTGAAGGAACGGCTGCCTGTGACCGGCGGCTGCCACGTGCATGCAAAGGAGTGACGTCATTGCAGTTCCGGCCACTCACAGCAACGGAGCCCCACGAACCCTAAAGAAACACCGGGGAAGACGTCAGCGGTGTAGCTCATTATTTCATAATGAGCTAGTATGCGATGCATACTAGCTTGTTTTGCCTTTGTCTTACATGTTTACTCCAGCAGAACTTTGTATAGCTTTAGACAGAATGGTGATAGGTTAGAATGGAAAATGTTTCCTGTTCTAACATTTCTCCATTCTACCCGTATCTATTAAAAAAGTTTGGATGGGGTTATGTCTATCATTGTGACTGCTAACAGTGCCCGGTCTATTGTTAAGCAAGCTACTAAAACATTTTCATTCATCGGTCCTGGATTTTTTCATCTTCTGACCAGTTACATACAACAAATGAGGACTGCTTCTCAACTTGGCATCTTTTTTCAGTCTTGGTGGGCTGATGGAAAGTAGTACTGACCTTTTACCTGGGATCAATGTACACAGATTGGCATCTAGTGCACTATGACGATTCTACTCGGGGTACCCTACGCGGTACTTACTGTGCCAATAAATGTCAGAAAATGTTATGCGACATTTAAACAATGCATTTATCAGGAGCCAGTAAAAGTCATCCAGTTTACATCTCATACGACCGTTGTGTAAAAGATCACTAGAGCCAGCTGTCAGTGACTTGACACTTGTGACGATTAGGTGACTTATTTGGAGACTTTATTGAGAGAGCCAACTCTCAAGACTGTGGGTGAACAAAGATCAGAGTATAAAAAGAACGCTTGTCTACACCCGACCTAAACATAAAAATGTAACATTTTAATGATAGCATTTCTAAAGGAACTATGCCGTTTAATAATTATATTATAAAAACTGCCATGTGAATTCAGGACTGAACAGCCAGGAATCAAAAGAATTATATTCACACTATTCTTTATTAGCATCAATTAAAAAACAAAACAAAAAAAAAACAGACATAATATGGCAAAAGAGGTTATGGCACATTTTGTTCTACTTTCTTATATACTGTATAGAGGTGGTCTCCTACTTACAAACATCCGACTTACAAATGACTCCTACTTGCAAACGAAGGGAGACAACAGGAAGTGAGAGGAAATCTACCCCTAGGAAGGGAAGTTCTCTCCTGTAAGAATTAAAGTGGAGTTTCACCCAAAAATGGAACATCCACTTTTTGGAATCCCCCCCCTCCGGAACACAGCAGGGACCAGTGAAGACGCAGAACGCGGCTCGTGCATGCGCAGTAGGGAATCGTGACGTGAAGCCACATCGCTTCATTAACTGATTCCCTCACCAAGCCGAGTGATTGCTCAGCTTCGGTTGCGGACATCGCGGGCACCATGAACAGGTAAGTGTCCATGTATTAAAACTTAGCAGCTGCTGTATTTGTAGCTTCTGGCTTTTAATATTTTGTTTTAAGTGTGACCTCCGCTTTAATATGGTAAAAATGTGTCTCCACTGAAGCTTTATCACCAATCCTTGTTTACCTAATAACCCAAAATGTTGAAATCCAATTGTCATTGGGACAGAAAGTGAGGTAAAATCTTCTGAAATGGGGCACAGACAGCAAAGTGCAGGATTTTTTTTACACTCTACCAGCAGAACAGTGGTGTGAAGCGTCCAATAGGATTTAAAGAAAAATATTTTCTTGCATTTTTAGCAAAGAAAAAACGCAGCAAAAAAGCATCAATGTGAAAGGACTCTGTGTTAGATATATTATATCTGTATATATCTGCGTTGTATACTGTACAGTATTCACACTGACAGAGAACATGATAGCATTAGTCACACTGACAAGCCTAAATCTTTAATATTTAGATCCATGATGGAATATATATACTTCACGTGACCTCTGCATTTCAGTCACTATACCAGTTCAGTACATCATACTGCTTCACAACATTTTAATTTATGCTTGGCATTTGTAGAAGGCAGATTTTTAGGAAAAAACATAAACGAATTTCAAGGCATTTTTGATTGAAGTTAACGCCATACAAGCACGACTAACTCAGGCAAACTGTACAATCTAGGGGGAGCAAAGTGACCCATACCAAGAATTGCATGCAGAAAATCAGCCGATCTTTTGATTACATTCCTTTCCAGGAGGAGGAAAGCTCTGTATACTGAGTGTACTTTGCATGAACGTTTATAGCAAATCACTTCCATTTTATATTCTGTCTTGGAAGCCCATTTTTACTAAGCTGCAAACATTTTCTAGAGCTTGCTTTTCAGGCTTTACCTTTTTAGCCCAACAGCAAATCACCCCTTTGCCCTCATAAAACAATCACATATGCAACAATATATTTAGATAATATTTAAAACCAGTCTTATCTAAATATGTCCTCAAGTTTTACCTATTGCCTCATTTAATAAGAGAGAATTTTTATTCTATTCTCCAAGCCTGTAAAGATAACAAGGCCTCAAGTCAATGGGCTTTGTTTTCCTCTGCTTGAAATGCATTTTGAATAAACATAGACAGAGGAGGGGGCGCAATCTTAGAGCCGGTTCATACAGGGGCAACACGACTTCCAGCCCGACTTTGGGAGGCAACTTGGACACAACTTGAGTATGAATCATCGGGCACCTTACAAGGCAACTTCAAGTCGCCTCCAGGACAGGACGCTTTCCAATGGCCAATCAAACAACAATCAGCTCTGTGGGAGGGAGGGGGAGGGAGGGGTTTGCCTGAAAAATGTATGTTATCTTCCTGTATTGTTGCTTCAGTTAAGACAGTGATCCGACTTCTGAGGCGACTTTCATTGAAATCAATGGGTACAAGTTGCCTACAAGTTGCCTAGAAGTCGGATTGAAGTAGTACAGGAACCTTTTCTGAAGTCGGAGCGAATTCAGTAGTGTGGATTAAGACGGCTCCATTCACTTCCATTGATTTTCTCAACAACGCGACTTGGGGCAACTTGGGGTGACTTCAAGTCGGATCCCAGGTCGCCCCTGTGTGAACCCACTCTAAGTGTAATTTAAAACATATTTATTGGAGTGAAAGATACTTAGGAACTTACACAAATAGTTAAAAGAACTTGATCATCAATAGATTAGGACCTCTAGTGGTAATCTTTAGCATTGCAGGACACCTTGGTACAGGCAAACACACTAGGTGGGATGGAGGGTAACAAAAAGCTGTTTCAAATGTCCTTCTTTTTTCCCCAAAGCCTGTTGCCCAAGTAGCCCAAACAGTTATTATTGATCATCTCCTCCTTGTCAGGTCACCTGTGGCCAGGTGACAAGTGCACCCCGTTGGGGTCAGGGATGCACCACAGGGTAGAGAACCCTATAGCGGACTGCTGCAATCAGAGAGGAAGCGTGAGCCCAAGATTCCCCAGGGAGCGGAGTCTAAGACCCAGCTTTGTGTTCACCAGGGCCTCTAGTGGTGAGGATAGCCTTCGCTGCAGCTGGATCCAGGTCGCAACCCCTGGGATCCCCTAGGTCCCACTCCGCAGGGAGAGAGGGGAAGCAGCAACCAGGACAAGTGATAGTGATGGGTAAGCCGAGGTCAGGGCAACAGGCAGACAAGGGTAACCGAGGCACAGACAAAAAGTCAGGGTCACAGGCAAACAGGAGAAGTCAGGGACGAGCCAAAAACGGTACACAGGAAGGTAAACGTAGCACACTGCAGACAGGAACTTAAGCTAACAACAAGGTTGAACAGCAAAGCAGACCTGCAGTGCAACAGTTAATAAAGACTTCCTGGGATGGCCTGGGGTGGGGCCATACAGGAAGGAGAAATGATAAAAAGGCAGCCAGAAGAGGGTCAGGCCTCTAATGGACACATGAGGAGAAGATAAGCTGCCAGACATTATTGCATGTCCATGACACTCCTCTAACCACTTTCTATACCTGCTGATGTGTACCTGCTGATGTGTAGCTACTGCTGTGCAAGGAGTTGTTACTGTCACAAAAAGGACAGAGTCGTCTTATGACACCATGGTTGTGTTGGACAGCTTGGCTTCACATTCCCTTTGCTGTGTAAGAGACAAAATGCTGGCACTCAATAGGGAAGCAAAAAACAGCTCACTGTAACTGCAATCAGGTGTAATGCACAGGCTCCTGCACTGCATACCTGTATATACTCGAGTATAAGCCGACCTGAGTATAAGCCGAGGCACCTAATTTTAACACAAAAAAATAGGAAAACTTATTGACCCGAGTATAAACCTAGGGTAAGAATGCAGTAGCTACTGTAAGCAGAAAAGAGGGCCAACAATGCTCATTTGCACGCCTCACTGTGCTCGTTTGCACACATCACTGTGTCCAACCTCAATGTGCCCATTACAACCTCACTGTGCCCATTACAACCTCACCGTGCCCATTGCAAACTCACTGTGCCCATCCTCACTGTGGCCATTACAACCTCACTGTGCATATTGCAGTGTACCTGAAATTCTTAAAACTTGTGGCTTCCTCCAGGTCCCGTCCTGTTCCGTTTTGTGATAGGTGTTTGACACTGCGTTCAGTGTTCCACCTATCACAAACGTTCTTCATCCTTGGACTCAGTTTCCCAGCAGACACTGTGTTCAGTGTTCCGCCAATCATGGACATTCTTTCATCCTTGGACAAGAGAAGATCCGTGATAGGCAGAACACTGAACACATTGTCTGCTGGGAAACTGAGTCCGAGAATGAAAGAACGTTTGTGATAGGCGCAACACTGAACACAGTGTCAAACGCCTATCACAGAACGGGACGGAACCAGAAGGAAGCTGCGAGTTTTAAAAAATGGACGCACAAGGTACACTGACTCGAGTATAAGTCTAGAGCCAGGGTGGCTTTGGCCAATTATGGCTCAGGTGGGTTTAGTACACGTCCCACATTATAAAAGGCCGCCTGCAGGTCGGCCTTGTGTAGTCTGTTGTGGTGGTTTAGAGAGAGAAGACAGAGAGAGAGAGAGAGAGAGAGAGAGAGAGAGAGTGTAATTTTTTGTAGGTAGATAGAGCAGGTAGGCAGGGAGGCTAGTCAGTTCAAGTTACAGTGTGTAGAGAATATGTTTGCATCCCAGGTGTTGTATATATATTTATACACTGTATAGTTTAGCTAGATGCGCTCTTCCTAATTTACTGGCAGGCAGGTGATTGTGCTAGCTGAAGTATTCTCACATGGTGTACTGCCTTTGTCCTCTGCAGTGTGCACCTAAAGCTATGTGGTGTATGTACTATCTGTATCCTCTGCAGTGTGCACCTAAAGCTACGTGATGTGTACTGCCTGTGTCCTCTGCAGTGTGCACCTAAAGGTACGTGGTGTGTGTACTGCCCGTGTCCTCTGCAGTGTGCACCTAAAGCTACGTGGTGTGTGTACTGCCTATGTCCTCTGCAGTGTGCACCTAAAGCTACGTGGTGTATACTGCCTGTGTCCTCTGCAGTGTGCACCTAAAGCTACGTAGTGTGTGTACTGCCTGTGTCCTCTGCAGTGTCCACCTAAAGCTATGGGGTGTGTGTACTGCCCATGTCCTCTGCAGTGTGCACCTAAAGCTATGTGGTGTGTGTACTGTCCGTGTCCTCTGCACATCGTGGACCTAATGTAAAGCTGGTGTTTCTCATATTTATTTCTAGAGTCAGGGATCTCCTCATTTTAATACTACAGGCAGAGGATATTGCTGCAAGTACTTTCATGTGGTGTACTGTCTGTGTCCTCTGCAGTGTGCACCTAAAGCTACGTGGTGTGTGTACTGTCTGTGTCTGTGCTGTTTTTCTCAATGATTTTCATCCATATTGCAGGGACCAGACATTATATTAAAGCCGCAAGCAGTTTTAAATTACTTTTTTCTTATAGTAATCTCATTTTGTGCAGGGACAGTTCTAAACATGTGCCACCTCAATGGCATACTATAGACACCCAGCAGGTATGATATTTAAAGGAATTTTTCTTTTTTTTTCTTCCACTTTATGCATCATTAAAATCACTGCTCCAGAAAAAACGGCCGCGTTTAAAACTTTTTTTTCCATTGATACATGTTCCCTGGGGCAAGACCCGGGTTCTCAAAGACGTTTTACGACAATAACTTGCATATGGGGCATTAAAATGAGCACTTTTGAATTTGAACGTTCGAGTCCCATAGACGTCAATGGGGTTCTAAAAGTTCTAATTTCTCGTTGAGATTTCAGGCAGTTTTCTTGACGAGAAACCAGAAAGCCTCGTACACAGGCTTTTCTTGCTGGTTCTTGCCGAGTATACCGAGCATGTGTACGAGGCTTTAGACATTCAATTGGAATATTTATACAGGAAAACTGCATAGAGGGTGTTTCCTGGGTCCTTTCAAACATTCTAAAACAAACACACCAATAGATGCATCATGCAATGTATCAAAATTGTATTCATTATACTAAGACATGTAGATACTCCTTTGGCTGAAAAAGAGGGTTTATAATAGACTTGCCACCAACATATAAGTTTACACTTTGTTACTTTCTTTGTCAAAATCATTAAACTTGTAGAAATCCATTTCTGTGCTTGACCATAATTTGAAAGCATTCCATTTTTTTTTTGTTTGTTTTTTTGTATTATACAAATACAGAAGCTCAGAAGTACTTGAGAAGCAACAAAACTAAACATCATTCTATGCCATGAGCTGCAGCAACATGCTGCTGTATTTGCACATTGTCGAATAAATTGGATGCGTCCAACAGTCAGGCACATGAACAGACTTCTAGTTTTGATGGGTACCCATTGGTAAGCAGAACATAATAAACATGTGGACCTCTGGCAATATATTTCTCCATTTTACAAGACCACCCACAGAGACCTAACTTTGCATCTGTAGAATCATTATTATGACTATTCTAGTCAAACTAAAACAGCATTTCTTCAAAGAATCTGTTCCGCAGTGCCTACGAGCTATAAGGGATCGGAGATATTGCTTAAAAATAAATTCAGGCCTGAGTGGGATGCAAACCAAAACATTGTTTTAGTTTTATACTGTAGGAAGGGTAATGCCTTGTACACACGGTCGGACTTTTGACCGTGCAAAAGTCCGCCATGAGTCTGTCGGAAGTCCGACGGAAAAGAAAGAAAGAGACAAGTTCTCTATCTAAGGTCCATCGGACTTCCGATGGAGGCTACACACGGCTGGACTTTCCGAGGAAAAAATCCTGTCTCACTTTTTTCTCAGAAAGTCCGGCCATGTGTACGAAGCATTAGACACAGTTTCAGGATTTTATAGCTTACTGTGTCCATGTTGTCACTCATTTCCTGTGTGGTCACTTGAGAAGGAAGCCAAAACATGGGGGCACATAGCAAAAGCCCTCTTTTAGCATAATAGGTGAGGGGTTGAACTGCTATCAATACTTATAACGCAGTCTATGTTGCCAAGAGGAACGTTCTTTTAACTTCCTGTCTGATCACTGAGACAGAAAGTGAGGAAGACTCTTCTAGGCAGGGTCACAGACAGGGAGGTGGACACAGACACCTTGCTTGGATGTGGGTGGGCATCATTCCAAAGGATTATGGGTCTCATTCAAGCTGGGAGTGGAGGTAAGCCTGTGTCTTAAAACTCCTCCCATTTTCTGATCCCCAGTCTCAGCAGGCATTGGACCCAGGGCTGCTGTTAGAAATCACGGGGCCCCTTACAGCCTAGCTGACAGGAACAGTCCAGTAGCATGAATAACCCACTCATTCACGCAACCAGAATATCTGTGGGGATGAGCCCTTAGCTATGTTTTTTTTTTATTTATTATTTTAGTCTTTTTATTCTTTTTACATTTTTTGGACAGCTATATAGGGGTTGGTGAAATATCAGGGGTCTAAACAGACACCCAACGTCTTGCTTTTGAGACAGAGAATGAGATGGAGTACACATATTCCTCAATCATTTCTCTGCAGAGCTAATTGTAGAGCAAATGAATAGGAAGTGCTCTACAGAGTCTCCCTGTTCATTCATAAACATTTGTAAGGGCCACATGGGGGATTCATTTCAGTAACTACTCCCACTCCTGTTGATCTGGCCCCACCACTTGAAATTATAGTGCCTGGGCCCCATTCAGGAGGTAATGTGCTAACCCCTTATCAGCAGCCCTGATTGGACTTGTCCAAGTGTGTTGAGTGCCTTCTCCCGCATGTTTCCCCACCATTCCCCTATGTCTCTACAATAGTCAGAAGTGACACAGAGGTCACACAAAGAAATCACAGCATGCAGTGGGGTACACAGACATTCAACACTATTAGCAGTCTTGATTGGAGAAGACACTGATGGACTTTTTCCATCGGATTTTCCAAACGTGTGTAGCCCCATCAGAGTTTTTTCATTGGAAATTCAGATAAATTCCATCGGAGTTTAGATATAGAACATGTTCTATATTCCGTCAGAATTCTGATGTGATTCTGATGTGATTTGGCTGGGCTAAAGCCTGACCGTGTGTACGCGGCATAACAGGGGGTGTGGAGCTACAACGAAATAGAGGAGAGAGAGCAGGCCACCAGAAAGATCAAACTCATGGCTTGTATGAGTTTAATGGCTCTTTTAGAGAACTTTCATGTATGATTTTTTTTGTTATTATAGACTGATAGAGTTTCTTTAAAATGTAAAGCTTCAATGCTCAATCCATGCACCCCCACCCCTTACCTAGTTGTTTCCCAAACCATATGTTCCTAATGATATTTGCCAGTTTATAATGTCGCTAACGACACCAGACAGGTGGAAACTGTAATCTACTGTAAACTCTTTCTCATTTGGAATTCTGTTAGAATATGAAATGCACAGATCAACCTAGAAAATACAGCTCAGGAGGTTTTCCTTAACTAATCAATTTGACTGCTTTTTTTTCTCTAAAATTAGCATTTTAGTTCTCAGCTTTCAGCTGACAAAGCAATTTTGTCTTCCAACTTTACATTACTTTGTCCCATGAGAGATAATGGTTGGAATATAAAATGGATCAACATACTGTAGCATGTACATCAGCAATGTATATTATGCTGCTTGGGCACTTGCATGATAAATAGCCGCAAGTTTTTAGCAAGGAATTATAATATGCAAACAATAAGCGTATTATATAACGGGCTGAATAGCTGGATTTCTAAGTGGAACTAAAAGGTAATGATGTCAATCGTATACACAAACCATATTATACACATATGTTTATAGACTGGCAGAGATGTATGGATGTTGCAGTAAGCAATTACCTGGTCTACTCTAAAGCCTTGATATAATTGGGATTTTTACCATTTAAATTACACATAATTATATTAAAAAAAAGAAAGTTACCATGCACGCAAGCACGTATATGAGTAGGGCTGAAGATTAACCTTTCCTCCATGTTTTCCATTCTCTGTAACTTGCATTTAGGAGGGACACACTGAGCTATGTCCACATCCATCCATTTAGCGTATCACTGCTACCTCACTAGTAACGGAATAGGGTCCTACGTGGCAACCGTAGGTAACAGAGGTTCTTAAAGTGATTGTAAAGTCTTGTTTTTTTTTTTAGCTAAACATAACAAACCTGTTATACAGTACATACCCCATCTGTTGCAGTGGTTTTGCACATGGCAGCCTGGATCCTTCTCTTCTTGGGTCCCACTTTGGTGCTCCTGGCCCCTTCTCCTGTTGAGTACCCCCACAGCAAACAGCTTGCTATGGGGGCAACCGAGCCAAGCCACAGCATCCTGTGTCCATTCAGACATAGAGCTGCAGGCCCCTTTCTCTCCTCATTGGCTGACTGACTTTGATTGCTGTCTCAGCCAATGAGGAGGGGCATTCCAGGCAGTCAAGACACTCCTGCAACATCACTGGATCTAGATGGGCTCAGGTAAGTATTGGGGGGGGGGGGTGGATTGGGGCAGCTGCATACTGAAGGCTTTTTATTTTAATGCATTGAAAGGCAGGTTAGTGTTGGTTTGGCAAGTGTAAGGAGGAAACTTTTGGTAGCTTGATGCAGCACCTGCAGCCACTTATCCAGGCAGAGCTTGGAGCCAGTCGAATTTTTTTTTTAAATAGAAGCAGTATTTTATTTATTTAATAAAATGGCTGCTATGGCCTTTAAAACCCATAAAAATAAAACTGTGGCTGTCTTTTGTTTATGGGGGGGGGGGGGGGGTATATGGATTGGTTTGGGGCAAAAGTTAGCAGCCATAATATATCTGCAAATACCTCAGTCAAGGGCTCATCTCTAGCTCAAGCACAGAATATAGCTGCAGACAGCCATTCCTGGATGCAGCACTTTCCTTATTTCCTGAAACGTAGCTAAACTGTCTGCAACTAAACGTTGCTAATCATTATGTATGATTAACATGATTACTTTACATTGTGTGTGTGCAGCTGCTTTTAGATAAGTCTTGTAAACGCAGCTAAATGTTCGTTTTTAGACATCAAAGTAAATGTACCTTAAAGGATCACTAAAGTAATTTTTTTTTTTTAGCTAAATAGCTTCCTTTACCTTACTGCAGTACTGGGTTCATGTCCTTATTGTTCGTTTTTGCTTTGAAGTTGCTGTAATCCTGCTCTGATCTCCACACTTCCTGCTTGTCTGTTTCCTTATACAGTGGGGAAAATAAGTATTTGAACACCCTGCTATTTTGCAAGTTCTCCCACTTGGAAATCATGGAGGGGTCTGAAATTGTTATCGTAGGTGCATGTCCACTGTGAGAGACATAATCAAAAAAAAAATTCCAGAAATCACAATGTATGATTTTTTTAACTATTTATTTGTATGATACAGCTGCAAATAAGTATTTGAACACCTGAGAAAATCAATGTTAATATTTGGTACAGTAGCCTTTGTTTGCAATTACAGAGGTCAAACGTTTCTTGTAGTTTTTCACCAGGTTTGCACACACTGGAGGAGGGATTTTGGCCCACTCCTCCACACAGATCTTCTCTAGATCAGTCAGGTTTCTGGGCTGTCGTAGAGAAACACAGAGTTTGAGCTCCTTCCAAAGATTCTCTATTGGGTTTAGGTCTGGAGACTGGCTAGGCCACGCCAGAACCTTGATATGCTTCTTACAGAGCCACTCCTTGGTTATCCTGGCTGTGTGCTTCGGGTCATTGTCATGTTGGAAGACCCAGCCTCGACCCATCTTCAAAGCTCTAACTGAGGGAAGGAGGTTGTTGCCCAAAATCTTGCAATACATGGCCCCAGTCATCCTCTCCTTAATACAGTGCAGTCGCCCTGTCCCATGTGCAGAAAAACACCCCCAAAGCATGATACTACCACCCCCATGCTTCACAGTAGGGATGGTGTTCTTGGGATGGTACTCATTATTCTTCTTCCTCCAAACACGGTTAGTGGAATTATGACCAAAAAGTTATATTTTGGTCTCATCTGACCACATGACTTTCTCCCATGACTCCTCTGGATCATCCAAATGGTCATTGGCAAACTTAAGACGGGCCTTGGCATGTGCTGGTTTAAGCAGGGGAACCTTCCGTGCCATGCATGATTTCAAACCATGACGTCTTAGTGTATTACCAACAGTAACCTTGGAAACGGTGGTCCCAGCTCTTTTCAGGTCATTGACCAGCTCCTCCCGTGTAGTCCTGGGCTGATTTCTCACCTTTCTTAGGATCATTGAGACCCCACGAGGTGAGATTTTGCATGGAGCCCCAGTCCGAGGGAGATTGAAGGTCATGTTTAGCTTCTTCCATTTTCTAATGATTGCTCCAACAGTGGACCTTTTTTCACCAAGCTGCTTGGCAATTTCCCCGTAGCCCTTTTCAGCCTTGTGGAGGTGTACAATTTTGTCTCTAGTGTCTTTGGACAGCTCTTTGGTCTTGGCCATGTTAGTAGTTGGATTCTTACTGATTGTATGGGGTGGACAGGTGTCTTTATGCAGCTAATGACCTCAAACAGGTGCATCTAATTTAGGATAATAAATGGAGTGGAGGTGGACATTTTAAAGGCAGACTAACAGGTCTTTGAGGGTCAGAATTCTAGCTGATAGACAGGTGTTCAAATACTTCTTTGCAGCTGTATCATACAAATAAATAGTTAAAAATTCATAAATTGTGATTTCTGGAATTTTTTTTTTTTGATTATGTCTCTCACAGTGGACATGCACCTACGATGACAATTTCAGACCCCTCCATGATTTCCAAGTGGGAGAACTTGCAAAATAGCAGGGTGTTCAAATACTTATTTTCCCCACTGTAACCACAGTGCTGGGAGCTTTCTCACGATGGTCTGAGCTGTCATTACTGTGTGTCTAAAACTTCACAGATTCATTTTAAAAACAAAACACTGCCCTGGATGTGTTTGTTTTTGTTCTGTGTTTCTATTTCTACTTCAAAAGTGAAACTAACCTGCAGGCACATTATATGATTGATTTTTATCTATTTTTAATCATTTTGAAAAGGAATCAGTTAACCTTTATGTCTCTATACCCTGTAAACAGTAATTTCAGCAAAAAAAATGTTTTCCTTTAGTGACCCTTTAAGGCTCTATAAGCAAGAGAGCTCACAGGGACAGTCATCACTGCAGGAAATTAGCTTAGCTCATAGAGAAACTGTGACTTTGATCATTACACTGCAGGGTGGCTTAGGAAGAGGTGTTTGGAATCTAGAATGAAGAGTAAGGTAACTGATGCAATGCTTACATTTCATTTTTTTTCCTACAGTTGGGCTTTACTGAATGCCTCTGAGATTGTTGGACTCCTTCTGAAAATGCTAGACTGGCCTTTATGCTTCTGAGTAATTGAGCAGAATATTCATATATAATTATATTAAAATGGGTAAATGGATATACTGTAGGCCAGGGTTCAACAAAGCCATTGCGACTAGAATTAGCAACTTGACACCTGGGGCATCCTGTGTTTCTGTGCGCCCCACCTCCCCCACCGCGTGATCGTGTGGGGCCGCGCCGGCCGGTAATTGATGCCGCGGCTTTGCAGCCTTCTTCAGGCCTATGCTTTCTTTCTGTGATCTGGCATCATCTTGTGGTGGCCATTGGTAGGACAAGACAACCAGCAATGCTAATGGTGCTTCCCCTGTCTGTTTTCACTGGCATCTCCTTTCCTCTAATTAGAACCCCCAAACATTATATATATTTTTTTATTCTAACCCTAGAGAATAAAATGGCGGCCGTTGCAATACTTTCTGTCACACCGTATTTGTGCAGCGGTCTTACAAGCAAACTTTTTTTTTTATAAAAAAATAAGACACAAGTAAAGTTAGCCCAATTTTTTTTATATTGTGAAAGATAATGTTACGCTGATTAAATTGATACCCAACATGTCACGCTTCCAAATTGTGTCCGCTTGTGGAATGGCGATAAACTTTTAACTTTAAAATCTCCATAGGCGACATTAAAAAGATTCTACAGGTTGCATGTTTTGAGTTACAGAGGAGGTCTAGGGTAGAATTATTGCTCTCACTCTAATGATGGCGGCTATACCTCACATGTGGGGTTTGAACACCGCTTTCATATGCGGGCATTACTCACGTATACGTTAGCTTCTCCGCGCAAGCTCAGCGGGACGGGGCGCGTTCCTGGCTCCTAACTTTTTTAGCTGGTTCCTAGATTCCAAGCAAATTTGTCAAACCCTCTTGTAGGCCAAATGAACACAGATCTAAATGTGGTTCTATGACCAAGCTGTCACCATCCACCAAAAGTCATACAAAAATACTTATCACTGAAAGCCGCATTGGCAGGAGGTCACTTAGGCACCGAACAACACACTGTTGGAAGTATGGTGGGATTTACAGGTTAAACTCATACTTAAATGTTCAAATAAATTCACCTTGGCCCTTGGCGTCATCAAGGTAAGAACAGGCACCTTAAATACAACAGCAGCTGTATTACTTTGTTTAGTTGTGTTATAGGGATAAAACTTGCGCGCTACGATGTATCATTTAAAATAAAGTTGGAACATCAAACTACAATGAATATAGTGGAATAGAAAAATCTGAATAAACTCAAAAAAAACAAAAAACAACGAATGAGAATAGCTGCAGCCACTTAGTAGTGTACTCAAAATCGCTGCATAAACAAATGAAAAAACAAATGAAAAAACAAAAACAAATGAAAAAAGGAAAAAAAAAACACTTTGTTTAGTTGGTCCTAATTACAGAGTCACTTTAACCTATAAAACGTTATAAGTTTTGCTGCTACAGGGTGGGAGCTGTGCGCAGGATCACGTATATATACAAGATCCTGCACATCCACCTGGAGGATGGATGGATTCCATATTCCTCCAAAGCAGGAACTAAAATCCTTATTAAAGCAGCAAACATACTAAACACAAACACTGCCTAGGCACACAGCTAACCCTTTGATCGCCCTGGATGTTTAACTCCTTCCCAGCCAGTGTCACTTGTACAGTGACACCGTACAGTATTACTGTATACTGTATTGCTGTCACTGGTTCCCGCTAAGTGTCAAAAGGGTCAGTTAGTATCCGATTGTCTGACGCAATATCGCAGTCCTACTATAAGTCGCTGAGCACCACCATTACTAGTATAAAAAATTAAAATACCAGTATATATCCCATTGTTTGTAGACGCGTAACGTTCGCATAAACCAGTCAATATTCGCTTATTGGTATTTTTTTTACCAAAAATATGTATCAGAATACTTACTGACCTAAATTTATGAAAAAACTTTTTTTTTTTTTTTATTATTATTATTGGAAATGTTGAATAGCAGAAAGTCAAAAATATATTTTTTTTTTCAAAAAATTTTGGTCTTTTTTTGTTTAGAGAAAAAATAAAAACTCAGTGGTGATGGAATAGCACAAAAATAAAACTTTATTTATGGGAAAAAAATGGCATAAATTTGATTTGGGTGTATTGTTGCATGACTGCACAATTGTTAGTTAACTACTTGCCGCAAATTGCCATCATTCTACGTCAGCTCGGGAACCCTAGTTTGAACACAACTGCAGGGAACACATTTAACCCCTTGAGCGCCCTTGGTGAAATCCCTTCCCTGCCAGTGTCATTAGTACAATAACAGTGCATATTTTTAGCACTGATTACTGTAATAATGTCACTGGTTCCCAAAAAAATTGTAAAAATGTCAGTTAGGTTTTCGATCAGTCTGCCGCAATGTCGCAGTCCTGCTAAAAATTGCAGATCACCGCCATTACTAGTAAAAAAATAAAATAATAACAAAACTAACATAAATCTATTCCCTATTTTGTAGACACTATAAACTTTTGCACAAACCAATCAATATACGCCTAAGCCCTGTACACACGATCGGATATCTGATGGAATCTAATTCGATGGATTTTTTCATCGGATATCCGATGAAGCTGACTTTCATCAGTCTTGCCTACACACCATCGGTTAAAAATCTGACCGTGTCCAACGCGGTAACGTAAAACACTACGACGTGCTGAGAAAAATCTATTTGTTTGGGTACAGTGTCGCACGACCGCGCAATTGTCATTTAAAGCGACGCAGTGCCCGATCGCAAAAAAATGGCCATGTCATTAAGGGAGGAAATGTCATCCCTTAAGTGGTAACCGCCTGTGGACCAGGCATCGCAGTTATACTGTGGCAGGTTGGCTCTGCTGTGCGAACAGTCGTAGCTGTACGACAGTCGCTGCATCACGGGAATGCCAATGCTTGTGACCGCCGGTCGCGATGACCGCCAGCATTCTTCGGGCACGAGAGGCAGAACAGGGACATGTGTGTGGTGTGTCTGTTCTATGAGCTGAGGAAATGCAGATCATTAGTTCCTAATAGCTAGGAACCACAATCTGCAATTTCCTCTAGTCAGTCCCCATCCCCCCTTCAGTTAGAACACACTATAGGGAACACAATTAACCCCTTGATCGCCCCCTAGTGTTAACCTCTTTCCTGCCAGTGACATTTTTACAGAAATCAGTGCATTTTTATAGAACTGATCGCTGTATAAATGCCAATGGTCCCAAAAATGTGTCAAAAGTGTCCAATGCGCCCACCATAATGACGCAGTCCCGATAAAAATTGCAGACCGTCGCCATTACTAGTAAAAAAATAATAATAATAAAAATGCTATAAATCTATCCCCTATTTTGTAGACGCTATAACTTTTGCGCAAACCAGTCAATATAAGCTTATTGCGATTTTTATTACCAAAAATAGGTTGAAGAATACATATCGGCCTAAACTGAGAAAAAAAATACTTAAAAAAATAAATAAATTGGGGATATTTATTATAGCAAAAAGTACAAAATATTGTGTTTTTTTTTTTAAATTGTTGCTTTTTTTTTGTTTATAGCACAAAAATAAATAAATAGCAGAGATGATCAAATAGAAAGCTCTATTTGTGGAAAAAAAAGAACGTCAATTTTGTTTGGGTCACAGCGTTGTCAGTTAAAGCGACGCAGTGCCGAATCGCAAAAAATAGGCCCGTCATTGGGCAGCCAAATGTTCCGGGGCTGAAGTGGTTAAAGTAACGCAGTGCCATATAGCAAAAAGTGGCCTGGTCATAAAGGGGAGTAAATCTTCCATAGGTCAAGTGGTTAAGCATTATTATTCTACTGAGCCTAGCAAAGTTCGATAACATACATGCCCCTATGCTTTATAGGACACGGCTGCCTTACAGCCACCATCTGGACAGCACAGCTATGCCAACACAATTTAAAACGAAAAAATTCTCAACTAATAGCAATATTGAAGGCCTCTACAGCACTTGCCACATATTCCGACATTACTAACATTTTTTGCCTCATTAAACTGAAGCCAGACTTCCTTCCCAGGAACAGCTAGCGGAATAACGAAGTCATTATCTTGTTACACAGAAAATTATGCTAGAGTATGACAGTACAAAGCATACTCAACATCCAGGCCAACATTTCCTCAGTGCAGTGAGCAATCACTTGTGAAGACTTCCTAAGAATATGCCTTAACAAAACAGTCTGACCTTAAATCTTAGTGACACCTTTATTAAGTAACGGCAGATGCAATCAGGCAGTAAAACAAAGATGAAATTGTAAACTGATAAGCATATCCGAAAATGCAGCTAAAAGGTAAACCCTCTCTGTTTAACCACTTTGTGTCTAGGGCAATTTTTTTTATTGTTTCACATACGTTACAATCTGCATTGTTTGCAAAAAAAAAAAAACTGCTTAAAACCCCCAAACAATTATATATTTTCTGAAAGCAGAGGCACTGTGGAATAAAATGGTGGCAGTGGCAATTTTTTATATTGCATGATATTTTCACAAATGTTTATTAAATCTTTATTTTCAAGATAAAAGTAGTGTACACAAATGCAATTTTTGGGGTAAAATATAAAAGATGGGGGCTGTGTCGAGTAAATAGATACCAAACATTTTTAAAAATCTGCATGCCTGTGCACAACAGTACCCAAATTTGTCTCTCAGGCCGCATACACACGATCAGTCCAAACTGATAAAAACGGACTGAAGTCCAGTTTCATCGGTCCAAACCGACTGTGTGTATGGCCCATGTTGTTCTTTAGTCCAAAGTTTTAAAACTTGCTTTAAAATCGGACTGATGGACGCCTGACCATCGGTCCAAACCGATCGTTAGTACACAAAAGCATCGGTTCAAAAACCTGCGCATGTTTAGAATCAAGTCAATGCATGCTTGGAAGCATTGAACTTCGTTTTTTTCAGCACGTTGTTGTGTTTTACGTCACCGCGTTCTGACACGATCGGTTTTTGAACTGATGGTGTGTACGCACATCAGACCATCAGTCTGTGAACCGATGAAAATGAACTTCAGTCCGTTTTCATCAGTTTGGACTGATCGTGTGTACAGGGCCTCAGTGATGCTTTAAAAGCTTCTACAGGGTCTACATTACGAGGTAAATGTGAATGATGGCCCTAAAATTATTGCTCTTATTCTGACATTCATATATCAGGTAAGGTGCAATTGCGCAGGGCCAAACAGTTTTTTGTTTTTTTTTGCAGCTTTTGGGTCACTTATTACCTATTTGGATTTTATTATTCATTTGTCACTATAATGTATCTTCAAACTTCTTTTTATATCAACTATCTTGGGTGCCATCAAAAATTGCCCACCCATCTGCTTCCTGTTTGTTCCCTTGGGTTCTCGCTGAGTCATACTTCTACGGCTCTCGAGTGAGACTCCCCTGGCAGTCACCATTTGGAAATATTGTCATATCTATTCTTAGCTGATTTGTAAGTATCTTTTGGTTTTCATGGAAAATGTACAGTTTTTATTGATAAAGTTACTACTGCATCTTCTCAATGGTTTCTTCCTTGTATTTGCCCTTCTCTTTGCCAATTTGGCGAGACTTGGCCTTGCGTTCCAAGATCTTCTTGCGATCCTTGTCAAACTTTAGCCTGGTAATCACCACCTTGCTGAGGTGGTTACCAACATGGACAGTGGTGCCGTTAGCTTTTTGTAGATAACGTATTTCTTTCTGTAAACCTGGACCACTTTGCCAATGTGCTGGTCTTTGTACTTCATCGTCCTTGCATATGGGCATAGACCGAATGTTGTACTTTTGCCTCAACTCCTTGGAGAGGGGAGAGGACTTGATCTTTCTACGGACATGTGAGGGGGCATTGAAGTGCCTCTTGCGGTTCTTGCTTCGGTCAGAAGTAACAACTGGACTGAACTTCATGTTGCCAAGCCACACAGTCCACTATGGCTGCCGGAAAAGAGCTATCTTTTTGTTTTAATCATGTATTGTCAGTTGGATTGTATATGATCAACATTATATTTAATTATGTATGAAATGCAATAATATGGATTCATTACAAATCAGCTTGTTACCATTTTATCCTTTTTTTTTTTTGTATTCAATATTTGTTCCTTTATTAAACAACAGTTAAAAAATAGTGTAGAAAACCCACTCACACAAGCGCTCTTGGATTAAGTGAAAGTAATATCAATTCCCAAATATAAATATCATATAGCCAATTAAGGCAAAAATCTGCTACCATAAAATCTAATCAAAATCGGAAAAAAAATTAATACACATACAATACTAGCAGCGCTATAAGCTATAATAGTATAATAGAATACTAGAAATAATCATGCAGTGCAATCAGATAATTAAATCAATAGAGTCTATAGTGCATTGTAGTGCACTCTAAAATAAAGTCAGTGAAGCTGTCCAGAACTGAGTTCAATTCCTCCTTGCAAGAAGCTAGACTGTCACCAACACCTCCACACGTGAAAAAGCAGGGGGGTACTTGCATCGCCCTTTGAATGACACTCTTACCAAATCTAATAGGATTATAGGCAGAAAAAACACAATGTTTTAATATCCTTATATCCAATCTCCCAGGACAAGCCGCACCAGAGTGTTGGGTCACACGGTGATAAGCTTGTTTCAGATCATAGAGAAAAGAAAACAAACTCCATAGTGTAATCCCATTTAAAGACAATTTATTAGTCTCAACAACACCCCCTCTTAGGACTTGCATCAACAACATGATAGAACAACATAACATCAAACAAGGTCGCATCAACAAAAGCCAAAACGGAGATAGCGCGGTGTCCCCGAGCGGCGTGCTGACGTCACTGATGGTTGTCGTGAAGCCACACCCTGATTCATTTCGTCATCAAGGACATCAACTGAGGGCGCCCTCAGTTGATGTCCTTGATGATGAAACGTGTCAGTTTGTGGCTTTACGACGACCATCAGTGGCAGCTCATTGTAGTAGGAGACACTGTGCTCTCTCCATTTTGGCTTTTGCTGATGTGACCTTGTTTGATGTTATGCAGTTCTATCATGTTGTTGATGTAAGTGCAAGTTCTACGAGTGACTACACTAGGTACAGAGTGCAGAGTTTAGTAGTGTGTTATGTACAAAGTGCAGAGTTCAGAATTACACTACATACAGAATGCAGAGTTCAGGATTACACTACGTACAGAGTGCAGAGTTTAGGAGTGTGCTATGTACAGATTGCAGAGTTTAGTAGTGTGCTATTAACAGCGTGTAGGGTCCAGGATTACACTACGTACAGCGTGCATAGTTCAGGATTACACTATGTACAGAGTGCAGAGTTCAGGATTACCCTACGTAAAGAGTGCAGAGTTTAGTAGTGTGCCATGTACAGAGTGCAGATTTCAGGATTACACTACATAGAGAGTGCAGAGTTTAGGAGTGTGTTATGTACAAAGTGTAGAATTCAGGATTACACTATGTATAGAGTGCAGCGTTCAGGATCACACTACGTACATAGTACATGCTTAGGAGTGTGCTATGTACAGACTGCAGAATTCAGGATTACACTACATACAGAGTGCAGGGTTCAGGATTACACTGCATACAGAGTTCAGAGTTTAGGAGTGTGCTATGTACAGAGTGCGGAGTTCGGGATTAAACTACATACAGAGTGCAGAGTTTAGGCGTGTGCTACATACAGATTGCAGAGTTCATATTTACACTATGTACAGAGTGCAGAATTCAGCATTACAATACGTACAGAGTGCAGAGTTCAGGATTACACTACATACAGAGTGCATAGTTTAGGAATATGCTACTTACAGAGTGCAAAGTTCAAAAATGTGTTATATATAGAGTGCAGATTTCAGGGGTGCACTACATATTTATATATGTGTTATATATAGAGTGCAGGGTCCAGAAGTATGTTACACACAGAGTGCAGAGTTCAGGTATGTGCTGTGTACAGGGTGCAGGGTTTAGGGGTGCTCTATGCACAGTGTGCTACCTCACACCCCCCCCCCCCAGCTCCCTCATATCTCTCTCCTACCTGGCCTGGGTCTAGTACCTCGGTGTGGTGTCGGCTTTGCTGTTTTCTCTCTCTTTGATTCTGGAAAACTGTTCCTTTCATGACTGTTTGTAGGGATCTGTTAGTTTCGGAAGTTGCCGAGAGCAAAGCTGTCCTTTGTAAACACAGAAGGCTTTTGTGATCAGGGGTGCAAGAGCCAGAGGTGGGGGAATGGTGCTCTGCCATGTTCAGACTGCAAAACGTGGTGACATACAACATGATGAGCCTAGAAAAATAAAGTTCAATGCTTTTGAGCATGCGTCGAATTGTTTCCGAGCATTGCCTGTTTTTTTCTCCGTCGGAGTTCCATACAGACAAACGGAATTCCATGCATGCTCAGAATCAAGTTGACGCATGCTTGGAAGCATTGAACTTTTTTTCAGTACGTCGTAGTGTTTTACATCACTGCATTTTGGCACAGTCAGATTTTTGACTGATGGTGTGTAGGCAAGACTGATGAAAGTCAGCTTCATCGGATATCCGACGAAAAAATCCATTGGATTAGATTCCATCAAATTTCCGATCGTGTGTAGGAGGCTTTAGAGTTGGAAATAGGGTTAGCTGTGATTGGTAGGGTTAAGAATTAGCGGTAATTGTAATAGTTAGCGGTAACTGTAAGGCCCCATACCCACGAGCAGACAGATTTGTTCAAATCGGTCGGACAGACCGATTTGAACAAATCTGTCTGCTGGGGACGTATTGGTTTGATCGTGTACACACGATCAAACCAAAATCCCCACCGGCAGACGGCGCGCTGACGTGGCTGTGACGTTGACGCCGCCACGTCACCGCACCAGGAAGAAAAACACTTCCGTGCATGCGTCGAAACCATTCGACGCGTTGCGAGAAGACATGTCTGCTGGTTAGCGTACTAACCAGCAGACATGTCGGGCGGACGGGTTCCCAGCCAACAGATTTGAAAGCATGCTTTCAAATCTGTCGGCTGGCCAAATCCGTCTGCTCGCCCGTACACACGATTGAATCTATCTGCTGGGAAGGTCGGGCCGACCGTTTCCAGCAGATAGATTTGATCGTGTGTACGCAGCATAAAAGAATGAAGAGAGAGCGCACCAACCTTGCGCATTACCCAAGTAATATTTCTTAAATCAAAAAGAAGAAAACATACTCACAAACAAGTGCATTGTAAAAGCATATTAGGCCTCGTACACACGAGCGGGAAATGTCCGCTGAAAACGGTCCGATGGACCGTTTCAGCAGACATCTCCGATCGTGTGTATGGGCTAGCAGACAGATTTGTCCACCCGACAGATTTCAAAGCATGCTTTGAAATCTATCGGGTGGGAATGTGTCCGCCCGACATGTCTGCTGGTTAGTACACTTACCAGCAGACATGTCGTCCCGCACCGCCGCCGCTGCCGAATGGATTCGGCGCATGCGCGGAAGTGTTTTACTTCCTGGTGCGTTGACGTGGCGGTTTCAACGTCACCGCCACGTCACCGACACGTCAGCGCGCCGTCTGCTGGCGGGGATTTTGGTTTGCTCGTGTGTACACGCGAGCAAACCAAAATCCCAGCAGACAGATTTGTTCAAATCTGTCGGACGGACAGATTTGAACAAATCTGTCCGCTCGTGTGTATGGGGCCTTAGAGTCCACAATGGACAAAAAGCAACCAGGTCAAACACGCCGGAGGACCTTCCAGATAAATGACAAGTTTCCCTTGGGGCTCCCCTCTTCCTCAAAGCTCTGAGGAAGCCTCAGGGCTCAAAAATCTGAGGAAGGGGGAGCCCCCTCAAAACGTGGCCGTCTGGAAGGTCCTCCGGCATGTTGGACACTGGTGGTCACGTCTTTCCGAGTGATCCAGTCAATGACACGGTTACGCCCCTCCGTTGTGAGGGGTTCTGGGAACTGTAGGCTGAGCGCTATACCATCCTCTGGCGCATGCAGAGTGGACGCCCTTGTGTCCGCATGTACTCTGTGACGTCAGACGCCCAAGCACGTTGGGGGCTATAAATATTCGGGCTGCTCAACATACATTCATGGTGAATCATTGGAGGTGGTCACATCTATTTAAGGAGATAAACAGGTATATATCCTTATTATCTTTACTAATTGTATTCACTATCTTAAGTTGTTGTTGTTATATTGGATGTGAATTAGGTCACCATTCTTATTATTTTTATGCGTTTTTTAATTCGTAAATACCCGATCCAACCCATATTTTGTGAAACGTTGTTACGTTTCTTTTTGTTTATCTTTGAGACGATAAATAGTTCTCCCTTTGTAACTTATGTTGATTTCCATTGTGTGACCTTATTATTCAATTAATTAACTACTTTCCACATGTCCTTTGTTTCTTCTATTTTTTGTGTCTTGAGATAGTGACCATTCTCTAGGACACTTGATGTCCCCTTTTTTTGAGACTAAATTTGACCGCCGCCTTCTATTCCTTCATTATATATTAGCAGAGTAAGTCATGATAGAGCAACTGTGCCTTCATTTACATATGCATATTTTTTTTAATTTATAATACTTAGGAACACAGTAGCCATTATGCTCTTTCTTTCTTATAGCTGGGCTTTTTATTTCCCCTACGATTGGACTCGGCTTTCTGCTTCGCATTGCTAAATATCAGGACTATCTTACACTCCATGTGGGGCTCCACATGCGACTGTTTTCTGTCCTGATTTGGTTGAGGTGGGTCTCTCTTAGGCCATTGTTTGAGCAGTGCGCATTGCCATATGTAAATTAATGAAATGTTTTTTGTAATTTATAATTATGATACATACTTTACATTGTTGTCTCTCTTTGTAATTTCATGTTAAAGCTGACCAATGCATATTCCCCTGAGGAAGCCCGATAGAGCGAAATATATTGGAACTCAATACCGTATACGACCACCATCTCAAACTATCTGGGGTCACAGTGGCCCATTCAATCTGCTGTTTGTTTTCAATTGTATTTTATTGAATCCTAATTGTTTTTCTGTCTTTTTGTTCTATATACAGTGGGGATCAAAAAGTTTGGGCACCCCAGGTAAAAATCTGTATTAATGTGCATAACGAAGCCAAGGAAAGATGGAAAAATCTCCAAAAGGCATCAAATTACAGATTAGACATTCTTATAAAATGTCAAAAAAAGTTGGGGGTAGATTCACATAGAATTAGATTAGCGTAGAGTATCAGAAATACTCTACGCCGCCGTTTTTTACCTGGCTCTACGTGGAATCCCGGTAGATTTTGTCCTGTAAACTACGGCGGCGTAGTGTATTTCTCCCGGCGCAATCCATCTACGCGAGTAGGGGGCGTGAAGGATTTAAATTAGGCGCCTTCCCGCGGCGATCGAACTGCGCATGCTCCGTTCCGAAATTTCCCACCGTGCATTGCGCGAAATCACGTTGTTACATCATTTTTTTTTGAGTAGCGTCGTTTACGGACATTCCTATTCCCGAACGAGTTACGTAAAAAAATAAAATTTAATTCGACGCGGGAACGACGGCCATACTTAACATGGGCTACGCACCGTTAGACCAGCAAATAGCTGGTCTAACAGTATGTAGCAAAAAAATGACGTAAGCGATTGCGAAGGCCGCTCGTATCTTCGTGGATCGCCGTAAAAACTCATTTGCATATCCCGACGCAGAAAACGACACGGACTCCTCCCAGCGGCCGCAAAAAGATTGCATCGTAGATCCGAAGGCTTACGAAGACGTAAGCCTCTCGGATCGAAGCCCGAAGCCGCCGTATCATGGTTTGAGGATTCAAACTAGTGATACGGCGCGCAAAATTTGAAATTACTCCTGTCTAACACCAGTTAGACAGGCGTAATCGCTCTGTGAATCTGGGCATTAGATTTTATTTCCATCATTTACAGTTTCAAAATTACAGAAAAATGGCGTCTGCAAACGTTTGGGCACCCTGCAGAGTTAATGTCTTGTACTGCCCCCTTTGGCATGTATCACAGCTTATAAATGCTTTTTCTAGCCAGCCAAGATTCTTGTTTGAGGTATCTTTGCCCATTCTTCCTTACAAAAGTCTTTCAGTTCTTTGAGATTTCTGGGCTGTCTGTGACGCACTGCTCTTTTAACCACTTCAATACAGTGCACTTTAACCCTCTTCTTACCCAGACCAATTTTCAGCTTTCGGTGCTCTCACACTTTGAATGACAATTACCCAGTCATGCAACACTGTACCCAAATAAAAATTGCGTCCTTTTTTTTCACACAAATAGAGCTTTCTTTTAGTGGTATTTAATCACTCGTGGGTTTTTTATTTTTGCGCTATAAATAAAAAAAGATGGTAGGTTTTGTGAAAAAATTGCATTTTTCTTTGTTTCTGTCATAAAATTTAGCAAATTAGTATTTTTTCTTCATAAACAGGTGACAGGGCAGGTCACTGGTGGGTGACAGGGCAGGTCACTGGTGGGTGACGGTGACAGGGTACGGTCACTGGTGGGTGATGGTTGCACTGCTGATGGCAGTCTATTTATGTGACAGGTGCACTTTATGGGTGACTGCTGGGTGACTGGTGACAATTGGGTGGGGTTAAGGGATAAATGTGGTGTTTGTGCAGACACTACAGTAACACAGAACTGTAACTCACTGCTTCTAGCTCTTCTCTCCTCACACTGGAAACGATGTGTGAGGAGAGAAGAGCTGGTAACAGTTATGCTCCATTCACATCTGAGCGACAAAACGCCGGTCGCCCGACGCTCTTGTCGCTCGAGATGTGAAATAACATTGCGGTCTATGGAGATGGTTCACATCTCCACGCCTGTCGCCTGAAAAAAAGTCCCGGACCCTTTTTTTCAGGCGACATTGGCGTTCGCTCATAGACCGCAATGTTAAAGGAAAAAAAAAAAAAGTTTAATCTACAGGCGGCAAGATAAGCCGCGTACGCGGCGTATCGTGTCGCCTAGGTGTGAATGCAGCCTTAGTTACAGCTCTTTGTTTACACTAGTGATCAGAGCTGATCACGTGGTACACAGCCCTGACCAATGGCTGTGTACCATTGTCAGTGACGTGCAGTGTTCCCGGGAACACGCTGCCACCGACAAGCATGCGCGGCGCGAACACGCCGATCACGTGGTTAACCACTTAAGGACCGCCTACTGCACATATACGTCGGCAGAATGGCACGGCTGGGCACATCAACGTATATATACGTTGGTTTCAGTACCCAGCCGTGGGTCACTAGGACCGGGACCGTGGGACTCGCGGACCCGATCGCCGCTGCAGTGCGGCGATCCGTCCCTGGAGCTGAAGAACGGGGAGAGCCGTGTGTAAACACGGCTTCCCCGTGCTTCACTGTGGCCGCAGCATCGATCACGTCATCCCTGTTATAGGGGGACGTGATCGATGACATCACACCTACAGCCACACCCCCCTACAGTTGTAAACACACACAGGGAACACTCAAAGTCACAGCGCCCCATTGTGGTTAACTTCCAAACTGCAACTGTCATTTTCACAGTAAACAATGCAATTTAAATGCATTTTTTGCTGTGAAAATGACAATTGTCCCAAAAATGTGTCAAAATTGTCCGAAGTGTCCGCCATAATGTCGCAGTCACGAAAAAAATCGCTGATCGTCGCTATTAGTAGTAAAAAATATTTTTTTTATAAAAATGCAATAAAACTATCCCTTATTTTGTAAACGCTATAAATTTCGCGAAAACTAACCGATAAACGCTTATTGCGATTTTTTTACCAAAAATAGGTAGAAGAATACGTATCGGCCTAAACTGAGGGAAAAAACATGTTTTTTTATATATTTTTTGGGGATATTTATTATAGCAAAAAGTAAAAAATATTGCATTTTTTTTTAAATTGTAGCTCTATTTTTGTTTATAGCGCAAAAAATAAAAACCGCAGAGGTGATCAAATACCACCAAAAGAAAGCTCTATTTGTGGGAAAAAAGGACGCCAAATTTGTTTGGGAGCCACGTCGCACAACCGCGCAATTGTCAGTTAAAACCACGCAGTGCCGAATCGCAAAAAGGGGCAAGGTCCTTTACCTGCATTTTGGTCCGGGTCTTAAGTGGTTAACAGCCCATCCGCGCCACTGTTCACCTCTGTCGGTAACGAGCGGTGTCTCCGTGACATGCCGCTACCGACAGTATAGGGATGCGCGCACGCGATCGCGCACATTCCCTATTCAAATGACTGCACGTCATATGACGTGCAGTCAGGATATTGGAGTCCTCCGCCCTCCGTCATTTGACGGTGAGCAGTGGACAAGTGGTTAAGGTCTATCCATAGATATTCAATTATGTTGAGGTCAGGAGATTGTGAAGGCAATGGCAAAACCTTCAGTTTACGACTCTTGATGTAATCCCCCGTGGATTTTGAGGTGTGTTTTAGGATCATTATCCATTTGTAGAAGCCATCCTCTCTTTAACTTCAGCTTTTTCACAGATGGCATCTATTACCATGCAAAATTTGCTGAAGTTTTATTGAATCCATTTTTCCTTCTACTCGTGAAATGTTCCCTGTGCCACTGGATGCAATACAACCCCAAAGCATGATTGATCCACCCCCATGCTTAACAGTTGGACAGAGGTTCTTTTCATTAAATTCTGTGCCCTTTCTTCTCCAAACGTACCTTTGCTCATTCCGGCCAAAAAGATCTATTTTAACCTCATCGGTCCTCAGGCCTGTCTATATGTTCATTTGAAAAGTTCAAACGCTGTTTTTTGTGGTGAGAACGTAGAAGAGGTTTTCTTCTGATGACTCTTCCATGAAGACCATATTTGTACCTCTTTATAGTGGAATAGTGTACCACAACTCCAGTGTCTGACAGATCTTTCTGAAGGGATCGTGCAGTCAAACGTGGGTTTTGAATTGCTTTTCTCACAATCCTGCGAGCTGTTCTGTCTGATATTTCTCTTGGCCTTCCAAATCTTGCTTTAACTTCCACTGTTCCTGATGACTGCCATTTCTTAATTACATTCCGAACAGAGGATATTGACATCTGAAAACGCTTTGCTATCTTCTTATAGCCTTCTCCAGCTTTGTGAGTGTCAACTATTTTCAGTTTCAGTTTTCTAGACAACATTTTTTTGTTTTCTGTAATTTTGAAAGTGCAAATGATGAAAATAAAATCAAACTTTTTTTGACATATTTTTGACATAGAATGTCTAATCTGTAATTTGATGCCTTTTGGAGATTTTTCCATCTTTCCTTGGTTTCGTTATGCACATTAATACAAATTTTTACCTCGGATGCTCGAACTTTCGATCCCTACTGTATCATGGTTTTATGATATCTTATTAAAACGTTTAAAATTATTAGTCTTCAACAGTTTATGACATTGTGCAATGTTATAATCCCATTTCCTCTCTGTATCTTTATCTAATATTTTGGGATGAGGTGCAATTTACTCTAGAACCTTTCGGATCGTTCCTCTTTTCCATTAGTTTTATAGACTGAATTCTGTAGAACAAATGAGCTCAAAAAGGCCCACTGTAAAATGTACTGTCCCATCTGTAGTTAAAATTCCAGAGTAAGAAAGTTAACTGTCATTACAAATCTTTTTGTAAACAGTGCAATCTGTCATAGCCACTAATGGCTAAAAAATTCCCCCAGGGCTGGAAATCACTGTGTTTGCTGCCATAAATAGCATTTGAATCACTCTGTATTGAGGAACACCATAGGAATATCTCTGCTGGTAGATGCACTTTGCTAGCAAATTCTTAGGATAAGAGTGCTGTAGCCACAGTCTACAGTTTATAATACAGGAAGACAATCAGTGTTTGATTCTAGTCATACATAATTACAGTTCATCCGCTGCTGGATAATAGCTGTATTTGGCACTCATTGCAGGACCTGACTGATTCACTATGCAGATAACAAACAAAGGCCAATAGCCAGTGGCCTTTACACAAATGCACTTTTCTTTCTTTCTTTTACAAGGCCACTAATTTGAGCAGGGGGGCACTGACTAAATTTGACAAGGTTTGGGGGGTTGAATGGCCTCCATGGATACGGCCTCTGATTAAATGCAGCAAGGTATAACACGCCGACCCTCTCTAGGTATTTTAGCACTGGACGGTGAACATACTCGTGATGTCGGAGGATTAAGGGGTTATTGAGAAGTTATGCACTGAACATTTGGGGAAGGGAGACTGCTTCCTCTCTGTCAGTCCTTTCTTTGTATGGGTGGGGGGGAATGGGGGGGCAAGAAAGAACCGCTATCCTGAAAGTTATCCAATAGGACTATGTGGAGAGTCACAAGACTGTATCTCTGCGTCATGGTGGACTGCCTCCGTCTGGAGGTCCATGACATCTGTGTACCTATCTAGGCAAGGGGGGGTCTTCAATTTTTTTCCCCATTTTGGGGTTGGGAGTATCACAAGTTTAGTGTGGTCATTTTTGTGTTCTGTTCTATGTAATGTCTACCGGTAAATTTTGTGGGCAGTTGTTTCCACGCTGTGTGGCGTGTTATTCTATGTAATGTATAGAACATAAAGTTTATATAGGCACAGCATTGCATGCAGTGGCGGAATTATAGGGGTGCTGAGGTCGCCATGGTCACCGGGCCCCTTGCTGGAGGGGGCCCCGAGGGCCCCCTGTATACAGTGCTTCAAAAGAAGGAGCACAGACAAGTTCCCCGATCCCAAGCCGAACTGTAATCGGCACTGTGCAGGGAGCTCGTCACAGTCATTACAAACTGAAAGCAAAGTGTGTGCTCTTTGTCTCCCCCTACAGTGCAGTACCCGGCAGGAAGAGCTGCTAAGGTAAAAGACTGCCGTTTTTTATCTACTGTGTGTGTTTGCATGCCATGTATGTATGAATGTGTGTGTGCATGTGAATATGTATGTATGTATGTGAGTGTCCATGTATTGACTCAGACTGCAGTGGTTGCTATAGTATACTAAAGTAAATGTATACAGAGCAAACTTTGTCTGCAGGCATGAAAGACAGCACCTGTGATCATCATTATCATGCTGAGTGATGATCATACTGTACAGCCTATATTATACTGTACTTCATGTGACTGTAGTGTATATAGGCTATATACAGTACAGTCACATGAAGTACAGTGTAATTATCAGCATGATAATGATGATCACAGGTGCTGTGGCTGTATGTTTCATGGCTGTAGACAGTGTTTGCTCTGTATACTTTTACTCCAGGCTTTTTTTCTGCAGAAATGTGGCACTTCTGAAATCTGCACTCTGTACGTAGCACACCCTGGACTCTGTACGTAGCACACCCGGGACTCTGTACGTAGCACACCCCGGACTCTGTACGTAGCACACCCTGGACTCTGTACGTAGCACACCCTGGACTCTGTACGTAGCACACCCTGGACTCTGCACGTAGCACACCCGGGACTCTGTACGTAGCACACCCTGGACTCTGTACGTAGCACACCCTGGACTCTGTACGTAGCACACCCTGGACTCTGCACGTAGCACACCCTGGACTCTGTACGTAGCACACCCGGGACTCTGTACGTAGCACACCCTGGACTCTGTACGTAGCACACCCCGGACTCTGTACGTAGCACACCCGGACTCTGTACGTAGCACACCCCGGACTCTGTACGTAGCACACCCCGGACTCTGTACGTAGCACACCCCGGACTCTGTACGTAGCACACCCCGGACTCTGTACTTAGCACACCCCGGACTCAGTACGTAGCACACCCTGGACTCAGTACGTAGCACACCCCGGACTCAGTACGTAGCACACCCCGGACTCTGTACGTAGCACACCCGGACTCTGTATGTAGCACACCCGGACTCTGTACGTAGCACACCTTGAACTCTGCATGTAACACACCTTTAACTAATGGCGGATTTATCAGGGTCGCAGAAGTCGCCGTTGCGACTGGGCCCTGTAATTCCGCCAAGTCTGCCCGTTTGAGGTGCCCGACTGCCGCCTGCCAGTGTGAGGGGTCCACCTGACTGTCATGCCACTGTGGAGGGGGGGCCCTTCATGATTTCTTGCACCGGGGCCCTGAAGTCTCTAGTTACGCCACTGATTGCATGAACACGCAATTGTCAGCTAAATTAACGCAAAAAATAGACTGGTCATGAGGGGGATAAATTTTCTGGAGGGCAAGTGGTTAATAAATAAATAATCAATATCCTGACCAATGAAATGAACACCCAAATGCTTGACACACCCAAAATGCATCTAAACATTCCCTAAAGGCATATGAAAAATGTAGCTTTAGGTGCGTTTGTAATGCTGCAAAGAGAAAGACGTTCAGAAGAGCTGGGTAAACGCGCAGTGTGCATGATGCCCTATAATGCCTCGTTGTAAAATTTTAGAGTGTATTTGCTGTAAGACTCACTCACACAATAAATTGAATGCACCTAAAAAAAGTTTGCTGAAAAAAAGCATAATAGATTTACTTTAAATTTAAGGTGTTTATAGCCATAATAGCCTGCACAACAAGTCCGAATCAATACAAATATATATATTTTTTCCAAATACTTATTCACATTCTGGAACACGCTGTTTTTCCACAATAGATTCACAGTGTTAATATTGCATATTTCATAGATCCGCACGAGTTGACTTAGTGGTTGGAATAAGGAAAAGCCAGAGGGGAGCCTTATATAATGATGGATTTGAATTGCATTAAAAATGGAAGCCAGCAGGTATTAAAAGCTCACAAACAGCAGGATACGAGTATACTACTATAGGGCATTTATTTATCAAGGGATAAGGAGTGACTCAGTAGCTTAATTCATGTCGCTATAGCTAATTTTGCCTCGCCAGCTTTTACTTTTGCTCACCAATCAGAAACACATCCAAAAAATGGTAATATAAGCCGTAAACAAGTTCCTATATTGGACTATAATTTGATCTACTTCTGCGTTTTTTTAAAGTGCTACAAATTGCGGACATGCATGGGATATTACAAAAACAATTTAATGGTTATTATAGACAGTTAAACTAGATTACTCTTACCTAAACGAATAATGAATTATTCGATAAAGTGTGTGTACCATAAACAATTGTTGGCTATGCTTTAGTAGATTTACAATCGAATGTTCATGTGAACATTTGTACTTAAAAATGTAATTTGCTTTTAACACTTCATTTTGGAATATAATTACTCAAACAAAAACCAAATTCACTGTTAGAATTTTGTTCATTCTTGAAAAAGTTTCCATCTTGCCCCTTTGAAATTTCAGGTCATTGCATCCAAAAATTAACATCAATTTGACCCCCATGATCACTAGAAAATCAAATGAACTTGCCTGAACTGAAAGTTTTCAAACCAAATTTGGTCAGTTTAAGAAAAATTAGGAATCAGTAGCTCCAAAAACAATACCTGATGACTTTTGATAAAGAGACACTTATCAGTCTAAGGATCTAGTGCTGTCCTCTCCCAGGCCGGTTCTGCTCTGGTCTTCAGGTCCATGGTGTCGCAATGTTAACTGTGGGAACCTGGCTGTTTCCTTGTGGCTTCACAGCTGGCTTCCCACTGCGCATGTTGCATGTGTGGGCAGTGCCGAATGGTCCCACAGCTTCCTGGGACCTGTGACATGTCCTAGGAGGTTGTGGGAAAGGAGGGAAGAACTTGTGGGAAGAAGTACCTGCCAGAAATAGGCACTGGCTCCCTAAGTTGTGATAAAGTAGAGTAGGCTTAGGGTCCTTTCACGTGAGCAGCCTGGTCTTATCCACCTGTCAGTTTTTCAGGTGAATCTGATGGATCTACATCAGAAAAAAAAGAAAACTGAAAAGGTTTGTGTCCCTTTGCTTTTTTCGAAACCTAAAAAGTGCAAAATATTGTGGTTTTTTTTTTCAAAATTGTAATTTTTTTTTTATAGCGCAAAAAATAAAAACTGCAGAGGTGATCAAATACCACCAAAAGAAAGCTCTATTTGTGGCAAAAAAAATACATTAATTTTATTCGGGCACAATGTCGCACCACCGCACAATTGTCAGTCAAAAGCGACGCAGTGCCGTATTGCAAAAAATGGCCTGGTCAGGAAGGGGGCAAATCCTTCCAGGGCTGAAGTTGTTAAAGGATAAAGCACTATATAGTATTTTTCTTTGTATGTGGCTGAGTGTAAGACCCTGTGTCCAGTGATCTTTGATTTATCCCATGTTGTTCAGGTAGATCTCCACCTCTCCAAGGTTGCCTACTCCAAAGCCATTAAGTGGAGTGCCGGCCATGACAGGGTTAACTAAGCCCTGGTCTGGTCGGTGGGAGTGGTTTTTGTGTGTAGCTGAGGGAGGGGAGGGGAGGTTTTAAATTCCTCTCCTCCTCCTTCCCGGGCTAACACACATGGAGAAAAGTTTCAGGGAGGACGTGCTGCTGGGGTCTTGTGCTCTGCCTGATTTGGGGGGTAATTATTTGGGTTTTTTCTTTTCCCACCCGCGCTGTTCCTTCTTATTTTCTCCTTCCCTGCCATGTCTGGCACTGACTATTTATTTTCTCAGCCCTGGGAGGAGGCTGAGCATCGCGGGGAGGGGTGGCTGCAGGCCGCGCTGGGGCCTCTCCTCCAGCGGTGGGACGTGTCAGGTGATACCCCGGTCCGGGGGGGTGGTAGTGGATCCCGCACCCGCGTTTCGTGGCCCCCGAGCCGTTACTCCCCGGGTCCTTCTACCAGATCCCGCAGGCGGGAGTGGAGCCCCATCCGGTCCCCCTCGGCCCCCCTGACCAAGCGGAGGGCGGCGGGGGGACACAACTTGGCAGCTGACCAGCAGCTGGGTGCAGGGGGGGGGCAGCCAGGGGGCTCCAAAGCGGCGGCCAGGCCCGCCCAGCGTGCTGATCAAATTGATGCGGGCTCCAACCCCGGTTGTGCACCGGAGGTCCGGGAGCCTCGGCGGGGGAGGCCTGTCCATGCGGTGGCTAGCCTTTCGCCATCCGCGGCTAGCCACCACCATTCCAGCCCGGGGAACAATGGGCGTGGGGGAGTGGAAGACGGCAGAGAGTGTGCGGCACCCAGGAAAGCGTCGGTGAAATCGGTGCACGGGTCCAGAGTGCGCAGGGTGAGCGAGGCCAGCTCTGGGCCCTCGGCTGCCAGGCCCGAGTCGCCTGGTGGGCCATCATCTGGAGAAGACGTCCGGCCTGGTGTTCTTTCGGAGGGTGAGCTGTCCGAATCGGAAGAGGAGGTCGTTCCTAGGACGGAGGTCGCAGCGCGGGAGACGAGTCGTGCGGCTGGTGGGATTGCTTCCAGACAGCCCGGTAAGTCGTTTTCGTTTTTTTCTGATGTTTTACACAATACTGGTGTGTTGGCTGGGGGCCGGGGGGTGGGCTCCCGGGGTAGGTTGGTAGTGCCCGCGGTGGCGGGGAGTAGTGGGGTTACATCTGGGGCCCAGGGGGTGCAGTCAGGTGAGGACGATGGGTTGCAGCGCTTTTTGGTGGGTTTAGAGGCATTAGTGAGCCAGCTAAAGGGAGGGGAGAGCCCTGCCATTGGCCCGGCGGCTGCCTGGGTGCCGGCGTTAGGAGCCGGGGCGACAGTACCCGTGGAGGCGTCTTCCGTGACTGGGACAGTGGTGCCAGTGGATGGAGGGACGAGTTTGGCGGTGGATGGGGCAGTGTCTGCTGCACAGCCAAGTGCAAAGGGGGATGCGGGGGGTGACTCTGCAAAAAAAAGGGATCTGGTCCGGTTGGCGGACGCTGCAAGGGGAGAAGTTTACACTTGTTATGAGGCACCCCTGGGTTCACATTTGAAGCAGGAGGTGAGGGAGAAGATTTGGAAGAGCGAATATGTAGAGATATTTGCGCTGCTGCCTCTGGAGAAGTTTAACCTGGACAGGGTTAAGCCGGAGGAGTCTAAGAAGGAGGATGAGGAGAAGAGGCGTTATAGGCTTATTCCCAGGACGTTTGCGAATTGGTCGCAGGCTTATTCGATCTTGGCTAGCGTGATTGGCGAGAAAAACCCTGAACACTGTTCGGCGCTTTTCAGTTACCAAGAGGCCATCAGCGAGGCTTATCGGTGTTACGGTGGCACGGGGTGGCTCCGATACGATAAGCAATTCCGGCAACGCCGGGCAATTAGGCCGGATATTAGGTGGGATACCAAGGACATCGGCCTTTGGATGCGGCTTATGTCGGCTCCGCGGACGTCCGCTCCGTTTTTTCAGGGGGGGGGGGGGCGGCGGAACCTATTCTGCCGATGGGGAGAGTCTTTTGCAGACGCCTCTCGGCTAGTACAGCGGGGGTCAGGTCCCCTAGGCACTATGTCCGTCTGGTGCAGGATCACAGGGATGACCTGTTGATGTGGCACTCCTTTTTGGAGTCCTTTAATGGAAGGGCCTTGTGGATGTCCGGTCCGGTCAGCAACTTCGACATGGAGTTGTTCACGGATGCGGCCGGGGGTTCGGGTTTTGGCGCATATTTTCAGGGTCAGTGGAGTGCTGGGCCTTGGCCCCAGTCCTGGCTGGAAGCGGGGTTCACTAAAAACCTGGTGCTGCTGGAATTGTTTCCGGTGGTGCTAGCGGTGGAGCTATGGGGTTTGTCCTTCCGGGACAGGAAGGTGCGGTTCCATGGAGACAATCTGGGGGTAGTTCAGGTGATTAACAGGGTCACGTCATCTTCCCCACCGGTCATTCGGCTATTGCGGCACCTGGTGCTGTGCTGTTTGCAGATGAATGTATTTGTGTATGCGGTGCATTTGCCTGGGTGTGGAAAATGTAGTGGCTGACGCCTTGTCTCGCTTTCAGTGGGACAGGTTCCGGGAGTTGGTGCCGGAAGCGGAAGAGCATGGGGTACCCTGTCCAGAGTGGCTATGGGAGATTCCATTGGAATCATCTCCGATTGGATCAAAAAGTCGGTAAGTGTGGGCACATGGGCGGCCTACGAGAAGGTCTGGTTAGAGTGGCAGGCTCTGGTTCTTGAGGCGGCGGTGGACCCGGTGGGGCCTGAAGTAAGGGGTCTGGTGCTGTATTTTGTGGCTAGGAACATGGAGGCGGGGGTGTCCCACTCCGTGTTGGATAAGAAATTGGCAGGTTTGGCCTTTTTGTTGAAGTTGCAGGGGTGTACAGACTTTACGAAGGAGTTTTGTGTGCGGCAGGCACTAAAAGGTTACAGAAAGCAGGGGCGGCAGGCGGACGCCTGTCGCCCGGTGTCATTCGAAATACTGAGGGGTATTGTGGGGGAATTGGGTACGTTGTGCACGTCACGGTACGAGGTGCTTATGTTTAGGGCGGCTTTTGCGCTGGCGTTCTTTGGAGCGTTTCGGGTGGGGGAGCTGGTCAGCCCCTCGAAGGCGACACAGGGTGGCATGTTGGCCACGGATGTGCGGTGGGCACAAGAGGGGGTCAGTTTGTGGTTACGGAAGTCAAAAACTGATCAAAAGGGGACGGGCAAGGTTGTGCAGGTGTTCCCTATTGGGGGGTCGGATCTGTGTCCCGTTAAAGTGGTGCGGGAATTTTTGGACGTCCGACGTTGGGTGGTGCATTTCTGGTGCATGAGGATGGTACACCGTTGTCACGGTATCAGTTCGTGACGGTGTTCAGGAGGTGTCTGGGGGCATTGGGCCTCGTGGCAAGGGAGATTTCAGCACACTCTTTTCGCATCGGGGGCGCGACAGAGGCTGCACGTAGTGGCATGGATGATGAGATGGTAAAAAGGATTGGCAGATGGGAATCGAGAGACTGTGAGACCACAGTTGTTGGTGACCCTGGGGGTCAATGGGAGGGCAGGCCACGCAGGGGAACCTGGAGGGTTTTAAAGGGGGGGGGTCACCCCCTAGGCTCTGGGGTGGGCCAGGTTTTTTTGGTAAGGGACCATGTGATTACGGGGGACGGGAGCGTCTCTCGAAGGTCTGTTGGTGACGTAATTTTTGTTTCATGTCTTTCAGGTACGGGAAAGGGACTGGTTTGGATAATGGGCCACTCCTTCGTTCATTGGGGGGCTAGGAGAGCGGACATGCGACCGAACGGTCGTCAGCTTGGGGTCCCAAGACATGAAGCGTGTATTCGATGGTTGGGTTTTCCGGGAATGTTGTGGGGCAGGGTGGTTCCGGAAGTGCACAAGTTTTCACAATTAGACCGTTCGCCTGATGTTTTATTGCTACACGTGGGGGGCAACGACCTTGGGGTTCATACAATGTTGGATGTCGCAAGGGACATTAAGTTTGATTTTTTAAGGATCCGCATGGCCTACCCGGACACAGTAGTTGTGTGGTCAGATATTGTTCCCTGGAGGATGGCCAGGTTGGTAGAAGGAGTGAACAGGGCCAGGAGGAAGGTTAACCGGGACGTGGCACGTTTTGTTAACAGAAATGGTGGGTTGGTGGTCAGGCATCCGGAGTTGGAGGTGGATACGTGGAGGTACCAGCGGGGAGATGGAGTGCACTTGATGGATGTGGGGATTGACATGTGGGTGTTGGGCCTGCAGGACGGTGTGCAGCGAGCGCTGAGGGTGTGGAGGTGCGCCCAAAGGTAAGGAGTTACCTTTGGTTGCTGGTGGCGGGTGTTTGGACTTTGCAGGAGAAGAAATTACCCTAAAGTGGATGCCATTACCCAGAGGTGGTATGGGTTCTGAAGGGGCTGTTAGTCCAGTTTACCAAGGTGTAGCTGGGAGGTTGTTAATGGGGGCACTGCGGTCAGTGGTCGTCTCTGAGCCAGCCTGTCGGCTTGAGGCCTATGACCAGAGGTTAGGTACCGCAGTGCTCATAAAGGTTTTTTCAAGGGTTAAAAAGTTGTGTTAATGTGCCTGCAAAGTCCAGCACTAGTAGGGTTAAAAGAAAATGTGATTGTATTTCAGGTTTACATATATATTTTTTTGTTAATAAATGTTATTTAATATTTAAGAAGTTATTTAAAATAAATGGAGGCTGCTACGGCCAGTTTTTTACTCCAACATTAAGTGGTGGTCTCGGTTATTTATTAATATAGAGGTTGGGTAAAATGGGGGTTCCTAGCAGATAAGGGTCATGTTTAGTTATACCATAGTCAAGTAAGGCACGCAGCAATGGCAAAGCCATTAAGTGGAGTGCCGGCCATGACAGGGTTAACTAAGCCCTGGTCTGGTCGGTGGGAGTGGTTTTTGTGTGTAGCTGAGGGAGGGGAGGGGAGGTTTTAAATTCCCCTCCTCCTCCTTCCCGGGCTAACACACGTGGAGAAAAGTTTCCCACCCACCCCTCCCTTTTTGTTTGGGAAGTTTGGGGTAATGGGTAATTTGCCTTTTATGGTGTTATGTGAGTTATGCGGTGTTGTTGGTGTGTTTTTGGTGCTTTCCTTGTTTTGTTTCTCTCACACAGGTGCGAAATTAAGATGTCGTGGCGGTGTTTGGACTTTGCAGGAGAAGAAATTACCCTAAAGTGGATGCCATTACCCAGAGGTGGTATGGGTTCTGAAGGGGCTGTTAGTCCAGTTTACCAAGGTGTAGCTGGGAGGTTGTTAATGGGGGCACTGCGGTCAGTGGTCGTCTCTGAGCCAGCTTGTCGGCTTGAGGCCTATGACCAGAGGTTAGGTACCGCAGTGCTCATAAAGGTTTTTTCAAGGGTTAAAAAGTTGTGTTAATGTGCCTGCAAAGTCCAGCACTAGTAGGGTTAAAAGAAAATGTGATTGTATTTCAGGTTTACATATATATTTTTTTGTTAATAAATGTTATTTAATATTTAAGAAGTTATTTAAAATAAATGGAGGCTGCTACGGACAGTTTTTTACTCCAACATTAAGTGGTGGTCTCGGTTATTTATTAATATAGAGGTTGGGTAAAATGGGGGTTCCTAGCAGATAAGGGTCATGTTTAGTTATACCATAGTCATGGTTTAGTTTTCCTAGATTTCCTACTTCCTTCCAAACAAATGTAGTGTCAAGCAGCCTAGGGTTTTTCTGTGCAGCCAGTCCTAGATCCTATCAATCTCTACGAATGAAGTCCAAAACATGAGACTTAATTTTTTAATAACATTGGTTGTAGTTTTACATAAAAAAAAATACCACTTAGGGTGGTTTTCTGGGCGTAGTTTTGTCTTCTTTATACAGGGAGTCCCTAAATTACAAACATCCGACTTGCGAACGACTCCTATTTACGAATGGGAGGCTGCGTGGCTACTTTTCGATGGTGGGCACATTCAACGGAACCTTTTCGAAGGCGGGCATATTCAACAGGACCTTTTCAATGGTGGGCACATTAGAAAAGTGTAGCTGCTGGCTTTTAATAACAGACACTTACCTGCTCCAGTGTTCCAGCGACGCGCCAACCGGGGCTCCGCTCCTCTCCCCCCCTCCCCGGCATCCTTATCACAACTGTGGGCACCCGGCCGTGACAGCCTTCGGCTTCACGGGCGGGCACCCACTGCGCATGCGCGAGCGCCACTGCGCATGCGTGAGCGGCCCGGCCAGTCCGCTGATTGGGCAGGCGATCGCATGGGACCTGTCATGTGTCCCATGCGATCGCCTACAGGGAGGGGCTGCTGTAGGCGATTAAGCTTCATCGCCTAACCAGCCCCTCGGCGGAAGCAGGAAGTGGGACAGAAAGTCCCACTCCTCCTAAAGCCCCCACTCCCCCCCCCAAAAAAATGACATGCTAAGTTCCATTTTTGGGTGGAACTCCGCTTTAAGAACAAAACCTACAGTCCCTAACCCAATTGTAACTCGGGGACTGCCTGTATAGTGTCATCTGTATTTGTTTTTTTGTATTCCTTTTTTAAGTGTTGTGTGTGTGTACTTTACATTTAATTATTTCTTCTTCCCTTTTTTCACAGTTTTTTTTTTTTTTTTTTTCATAAGCTCATAAGGTTAAAAAACAATTCCAGGAACTTTGGAAGGTGTTTTCTGTAACGCCCTAGGAGCCATCTAAATTTCCCGTTGACTCCAATAGATTTTGCCAAAATGTCAGGCCGTGTACACACGGCAGAGAACCTCGACGGGCAGAACACATCGTTCCGCCCGTCGAGGTTCCCTGCCGGCCGTCGAAATCGGCGACCCGCCCGTCGGGAATGGCAACCAGCCATTCTTCCAGGCGGGCCGTCGAGCAAATAGAGAGCGTGCTCTCTATTTCTGCTTGACGGGCTTCCCGACGGGAAGCTCGCCGAGAGCGTACACACGGCCGAGGTCCTCGCTGGAATGCAGCTTCCAGCGAGGTTCTCGCTGGTTTCCAGCGAGAACCTCGGTCGTGTGTACGCCGCCTCACAGAAATGTGGGGAAAATTAAAACTTTCTTATACCTATAACATAGTGGATGGGCAGTGGAGTGAGGAAATATTGAAACCTATGTCTGTTTTTTCTGCTCTTCGGGGATCTTACTGACAATGGCTTTACCAGACATGAAGTGAGGGGAAATCTTCATTAAGGACACAGACAGATAGAACGACTATGGGGGTTCATATATCTCTTGTACAGTAAAACATTTTTTTTTAGCTCTTAAAGAGACTTTTTTTTTTCAAATGACATTTAATTTGTTATTGCATTTTTATTGCATTGTTGTGTTAATATGAGATCTGAGATCTTTTTGACCCCAAATCTCATATTTAAGAGGACCACCATGCTTTTTTCTATTACAAGGGATGTTTACATTCCTTGCAACAGGAATACAAGTGACACATTTAAAAAAAAATGAAAAAAATAAATAAAATAAAAGGTAAAATAGTCACCATGGCAACTAGAATTAGTGTCCTGGCGCGTGGGCTGTGGGGTATTGGCTGGGAAGGTGGACATGGCCTGGGCACAAAGTACTGCCCGTCACTGTCTTCATTTTGGAACGCGATTAGCGGCGTCAGTGGGGATGGAGCAGTAAGAGGGCAGTGCGACAGCCACTGACATGGCTGGAGGAGCAAGCAGCCACCAGAGTGCAGTCCAACTGGGGATCCCTGACGGCTCATCATCCCTGCTGCTGTCGCTCTTACCCAGGGTATTACTGGAGCAGGCCCGGCTGAGGGAGGCGGCAACTTGGCTCAGGGACATGGGGGCTTTGGAGTCGGTGGATTCCCAGCACAAGAGTGCCCTGCTCCTCTGGGTGGAAAAGAAGCTGAGCCGGAGAGAAGAGGTGCTGAGCCAGGAGCATTTCCGGGCCAGCGGCTGGAAGGAGTGCATAGAGGTGATTAGGACTCTGGAAAAAATAAATTGATTTTTTTTTACATAGAACCGGCACTCCGTGGACTAGGCCGAAGCCGCGGCCTCGCCTTAAAAATCCTGCCCGCAGCTTGCTGCGATCCTGGGAAAAGATTGCGGTGCACTGTGGGCAGGATGCTTCGGCCTAGTTCGTGGAGCTCCGGTCATAGGTTTTTAGGCGAGGCCATGACTTCGGCCTAGTCCGCTTCCTTTTCCCAGGATCGCGGCTGACTAGTCCAAAGCCGCGGCCTCGCCTAAAAACTTAGAACAGCCGCGGTGTCAGACAAAAAAAACTCGCGAATCAAGTTTTTTTTTTTAAATCGCTGATTTTTTGGGGGCCAAAATCGCCCAGCTCTAGAGGTAATCCCCTGCTTGCTGGCATGTCGGGCACATACTGCACACAGCAAAAGTTTTTTTAATTTTTTTATTAATTAGATGCAGAATTTATAAATCAGTTTTTTTTTTATATATCTTTTTCCCTTTTTTTTTTTTTTTAATTGCTTTATCATATTCTACATTTTCCCATAGTAAGCTTGCTGAGCACAGTAGTCCTTAAAACTTTTTATTGCATATTTCATTTTCCTTGTGCAGCATTAATGTGGATACTGTCAATGTAATATGAGCCTGCCCCTATGTGCAGCCTTCTTAACAAGGGTAATATATGACGCAGACGTTGAATCTGACAGATCCCCCGAGCGGGCTCATTGTAGAGTAAGGCTGCTTTCACACTGGGCTGCTTTGCAGGCACTATTGCGCTAAAAGTAGCACCTGCAAAGTGCCCTGAAACAGCCGCTGCTGTCTCTCCAGTGTGAAAGGCCCAAAGGCTATCACACTGAAGCAGTGCGCTGGCAGGACGGTAAAAAAAGTCCTGCCAGACACATCTTTGATCCGCTGTAGGATCGGTAAATACACTGATCCTAAAGCACCCCTGCCCATTGAAATAAATGGGGCAGCGCAGGTGTGGCGCTTTGTGGTCGGTTTTAACCCTTTTTTGGCTGCTAGCGGGTGTTAAAAGCGCCCCGCTAGCGGCTGAAAATTGCGGCAAAAACTACTGCGAAAGTACCCTAATACAAAAAAAAAAACTGGCTCCTAACTTTTTTTAGCTGGCTCCTAGATTCAAAAAATGTTGTCAAATCCTGCAATAAGGTATATTTTACTCTACACAAAATGAATGCTTTGGTGGCTTTGTGAGTATGCACACTCTTATATAGCATGTAATGAGTTTTTTATAATTTGGGTTTAATGACATGCTAACAAACATAATTTACACTAAACTGATTTTTTTTTTACATGCACAGTATACCTTAATAAATAACTGAAAACTCATGCAAAAAATTAAAAACAAGTAGTGGAAACCCTGGCTATGCAGCTTTCATAAACAATCCATTATACATGCTTCAATGAGAAGGTCAGATAGTCCCTAATGCAGTGCAGGCCCTTTTAATAACATATAATGGATGACATTTTTATATGGCTAGTCAAATATGTATGAGTGCAACAAAACCTAATTGAAATCTCCATAGAGCGGTTCCTGCCAAACACAACTTTCACATAACATAAAATTGAAAGCCTGAGAGACTTCTTTTGTTTTTTGCTGCATAATAAGCCAATCTTCCTGCCGAATAAAAACAAGGCCAGATCTCTGCCGACCTTTCGCTTCCAGAGAATAACAAGTTAAAGGAAGTGGGTTGTGTTCCTTTTCTGTTACTGATCTCTGGGTTGGACGTCTGCGGGACTTGCAGTGACTCCACAAGGAAGGTGTGACTGGCTTCCAGTGTTTGACTTAGAAAGCCAGCACATCATAGCAGCCTAGCCTGAAGCAGAGGTATATACAGCACAAAGACACTGTGATACAGTGTGCATTTTGATTCCTACAGTATGGTGTCTAATAAATATTTTATTTCAGAAACATGCATCCCATAATCATGCAGTGTTAGCAATGTGACAGAAGTTAGACGTATGTAAGTATTGACAAACTAACAATCTCAATTACTTCTCATTTTATTTGGAGAAGAATGAAGTAACCTGTTAGGGCCCATTCACACCATGGGGGGAAGTCATTGAAGCGGTTGCATACCCTGCTTTCTTACAGGCAGTGGTGGGATAAGGTCAACTAGTGCCCAGGTCGCAAATCCCTAAACTGCGCCCCCCCCCCCCCCCCTAGGAGTTGGAAGGGGGGTTAGAGAAGTATATGAAATCTATGCACTGGTTACAGCATGCTGCTGCAATGATTACAACTTTTCATATCCTCCAATGACCCCCTAAGTTGAAAAAGCAGCTATATGGAGGTATGCATTCTAATGAAGGCCCCTTGAACCGTCTTTAGGGAAAGGGAACCTTGACTGCTGGAAGCATGGCATCACTGTAGGTGCGAACCTACAAGGGAAGTTAAGTAGCTCCATTAGGATTGGTTACAAAGACCTGAGGTGACTGGGTAAAGCCAGAAATCTAGGAAAAGGCCTACGCTGAGGCACATCCAACTGCTCTGAGGAGATTCAACTGTCACCATAGTTGATCATCCTCCCGCCCGTTGTGATGTTTTGTCATAGCTTTATTAGCAGTTTTGACCTTGCCAGCAATTGATGTTGCTTTATGGGCTATGCCCTCAAGTTAATTTCTGGGGTCTGGCTAGTGCCCCTCTGGCACTAATGATAAGTATAGGCATCTAAGGCCTTGTACACACGAGGGAAAAAACCTGCTGAACATGGTCCGACGGACCGTTCTGGCCGGATTCCTCCGGTGGAAAAATTTCAAAGCATGCTTTGGAATTTTTCCGCCGGATAGCTGCCCGTCAGATATGTCCGCTGGTTAGTACGGCAAATCAGCGGACATATCTGCCCGCACATGCATCGTATCCTGTGAATGGATCCGACGCATGCTCGTGGAAGTGTTTACTTCCTGGTGCGGTGAAGTGGCGGGGTCAACGTCACCGCCACGTCACCGCGCTGTCTGCCGGCGGGGAATTTGATCCGATGGTGTGTACAGCCATCGGATCAAAACATCCGGCGTAAATATGCGCTGTAAACGGTCCGGGGACCGTTTACAGCGGATAAATCCCATCGTGTGTACAAGGCCTTAGACTAGGGTGACCAGACATCCCCGGTTTTAGGGGACAGTCCCCGGATTGAGGACACTGTCCCCAGACCAAGTCTGTCCCCAGTTTTGTCCCCAGATTGTATTTGAACAGGGGTTGGGGCAATTTCAAAGACAGTCAGTGCAGAATTTAAAAAAAAAAAATCTGAATTACACATCCCCACTCTGCCGCTCCTATTAGCTTTGGGGGTGTATCTTTTCCATTACCTGTGCCCCTTTCTGATGATCATGTGCTGGTCAGAGCGGAGGGAATATTACTTCAGTATCGGGTGCATGCCCATTCAGCTTCGCTCTCATGTTCTTCTGCCTTGGCTCAAGTCCCGGCCAGCCGCCTGCCTGTTTATCTCCTTGCCTTCCCTGGCAGAGTGATCTTCCTCTGCACCCCACCCAGAAGTAGCCGAGGCCCAGAGAGTAAGGCCGTGTACATACGATAGGTTAACCAGAGGACAACGGTCTGATGGACCCTTTTCATTGGTCAAAACCGATCGTGTATAGGCCCCATCGGTTACTTAACCTTCGGTTAAAAAAAAGCCAACTTGCTTTTAAAATTTAACCGATGGACGCCTAACCGATAGGTCAAAACCGATCGTTAGTAGGCACGACCATCGGTTAAAAATCCACGCATGCTCAGAATCAAGTCGACGCATGCTTGGAAGCATTGAACTTCATTTTTTTCAGCACGTCGGTGTATTTTACGTCACCACGTTCTGACACGATCGGTTATTTAACCGATGGTGTGTAGGCACATCAGACTATTAGTCTGCTTCATCGGTTAACCGATGAGAACGGTCCTTCGGATCGTTCTCATCGGATGGACTGATCGTGTGTATGTGGCTTGAGACTTGACAGGCTGTGAGGCGGGCAGCTGCGGCGATGGTTACAGAGCCGCTGATTGCTGCCATTACTAGGGAAAATAAAACGATGTCCCCGGATTTAATTTTAAAAATCTGGTCACCTTGTCTTAGACTATGTGAGTTTATGTTTATGGGTGCATATGGTATACTGAGACTGGCATTGTTGTTTGGCCAATTCTGGAGTCAGGCTAATGCCTATCTGGCACTGATGGTAAGGACAGGCCTCTTACACACGTACACACTTCGGATTTTCCATCAGGATAAACTGAGACGGATTTTTCTGACAGAAATCCGTTCAAGCTGTCTTGCATACACACTGTCACACCAAATTCCGACCGTCAAAAACGCAGTGACGTACAACTCTACGACAAGCCGAGAAAAATTAAGTTCAATGCTTCCGAGCATGCATCGACTTGATTCTGAGCATGCATGTTTTTTTTCTCTATCAGAGTTCCATACAGATGAACGGAATATTTTTTTTCCGTCTGAAAAAAAGAGAACATATCCTCTTTCTAAGTCTGTCGGAATTTCCAAAGGAAAAACTCAGATGGGGCACACACACACGATAGGAATATCCGATGAAAAAATTCCCTCTGACTTTTTCCATCGGAAATTCCGATCGTGTGTACACGGCATTAGGCTATCTGAGTTTATATTTTATGGGTGCATATGGTAAACTGTGGCTGGCATTGTTGTTTGGTACATTTGGAAAGTTGTACTTTAAAAAGTTCAAAAAAGCTGTGGCCTTGCCCTATTTCCAACTTAATCAGCTTCCGTGTCTTCTCAGCAGTCATGCATATCAAGTCTGACATACTTCCTCTTATGCATGTCTACACCTATCAGAGTATACACATATCCTTATTTTTAGAGCATAGCAGTATGCATGTCAGATAGGGTTGCCACCACATCCCTTTATACCCGAACACAAATAAATCACACAGGTCCTGTGGCTGATTAAGGTGGTAATTAAACTCACTTGGTGCCTTAAATTTATTAAATTAGCCTCAGAACCAGCTTAGGCGGGCGCGGTGGCGGTCGCACGCTCTCCATTCGGCCTGCTCTGTCTTCTGTCTGTAACAGGCAAGGCCGAGTACAAGGTGACTCAGAATGACAGGATTGCCTGGCGCTCACGGGAGACGGCCGCTCCCGGTATATTAACCTGTGCCTGTGGCGGTGACTGAGCGAAAAATACGATGGCCCTTCAAAGACCTTAGACTGGGTAGGATTAAGCTGAGGTTTTTTGGTTTAATGTCTGAAATGTATAAAATGTATTATATGCATTACGATTGTTTATGTTGATATTTGTATTTTAATTGTTGTAATAAAAGGATACTATGGCCATTCGACTCCAAAAAACAATATGTATGGTCTGGACAATCTTGGAGGGAAAGGAATGGGGTCAGTTGTTTATTTTACAGGAAGTCTGAGCCTCAGTAATCTGCACATTCCTCAGTCATGGGCTGTAGGATGCTGAAGCTGTTTCCTCACTCCAATTAGTAACAGCAATAGAGGGCAGTGGCTCAGCTCAGTTCCTCTGTGCTGCTATTAACTTTTAGGAATGCTGGAATTCAGATTAAAAAAATCCCAATAAACGTATTTTGATTTGGTTTGCGCAAAAAATATAGGGCCAGATTCTCAAAGGAGATACGACGGCGTATCTCCAGATACGCCGTCGTATCTCTGTTTTTGTGGCGTCGGATCTATGCGCCTGATTCTTAGAATCAGTTACGCATAGATTTGCCTTAGATCTGACTGGCGTAAGTCACTTACACCGTCGTATCTAAGTTGCATATTTACGCTGGCCGCTATGTGGCGTTTCCGTCGATTTCCGCGTCAAATATGCAAATGAGCTACATACACCTATTCCCGAACGTATTTGCGCCCCGTCGTCGTAGTTTACGTCATTTGCATAAGCGTAAAGTTACCCCTGCTATATGGTGGGTTAACTTTGCGTAGGTCCGGCCTACGCAATGTTAAGTATTGACGTCGGGACAGCGTAGTTTTTTTTCCGTCGTTTACGTTGTATGTGTAACTCGTTCATGAATAGGGCTTTGCGTAAGTTACGGTCATGTCGAAACACATGTATTTGCGGCGTAATTTGGAGCATGAGCACAGGGATACGTCCACGGACGGCGCATACGCAGTTAAAAAAAAGTCAAAAACATGGGGTCATGATTGATTTACATGAAACACGCCCACCTCATACACATTTGAATTATGCAGGCTTACGCCGGCCCATTTACACTACGCCGCCGCAAATAAAGGAACAAGTGCTTTGAGAATATGGCACTTGTGTCTCTAAGTTGCGGCGGCGTAGTGTAAATAGGATACGCTACGCCCGCCGACATCTACGAGAATCTGGCCCATAGCGTCTACAAACTATGTTGGAAATCGTCTCTGCTAAGCATCTGAAAATCGCCTCCCATTCATTCAAGTGTGACTTTTGACACTGGGGCGATGCTCTTGCGGGACATTCTGAAAAGCAGCGTTTCTAAAATGCCCTGCCCTTTGGAATGAATGGAATTCATTCCAAAGTGCCTTTCCAGGGTTAAAAGCACCAGACTAGCAGCCGAAAAGCACCGCTTAAACAGCGCTACAGTGCCGCTAAAACGAGCAGTGTGAAAGGGATCTTATGGACTTTTAAACAGCGACAGCGCAGAAAGCTGAAAGTTGGCTTGGGCGGGAAAGGGGGTAAGTGCCTGGTATTGAAGTGGTTAAGTATAGTTGTCTCTGTTGAGCAGGTGATAAGATATATTTATATTGATCTTCAAAATATTAGAAAAGATTGTCCTTCTCAAGCTTCATCACTATTTTTGAATGTAACTTTAAAGCTATTTAATAAAAATTCATATTTAAAAAATTATATATAAAACAAGAAAACTGACCATGCTGGGATGGATGTGCTCTCATACCTAGCATGGTCAGTTTCAAATAGAAAAGCAGGGGGACTGGCAGGATCACCAGGTATTTCACACAAATGAAGCAATTAAAAGAGAACAGGACACTTTCTTCATCAGAATAGTGGATATATATTCTTCTACATATTTTTGATATTTTTGGTTTGTGCAAAAGTTATAGCGTCTAAAGAATAGGGGATAGATTTATGTAACTACAATTAATAATTTTAATTTTTTACTAGTAATGGTGGCAATCAGCAATTTTTAGCAGGATTGCGACATTGCGGTGGACAGATGGGACACTTGATACTTATTTGGGAACATTGACACTTATACAGCGATCAGAGCTAAAAATAGCCACTGTAAAATTTTATTGGCAGAGAAAGGGTTAACACTAGCTGGTGATCAAGGGGTTAAATGCGTTCCCTCATGTGTGTTCAAACAGTGGGGGGATGAGACTGCCTGGAGAAGGATACCGATCGCTGTTCCTAATATTTAGGAGCAGCAGATCTGTCTCTCCTCCCCTGACAGAAAGGAGATCGGTCTGTTTACATTAACAGATCTCTGTTCTGTCTCTGTCAGGAGCCATCATGGGGTGCGCAACGGCTCTGATCCCCTCTAGCTCTTAAAGTGGCCGACGTACCATGACAGCGTTTTGCCCAGGGAAGCCAACCTGTCACAGTATAACTGAGGCAGCTGGTCCTTAAGTGGTTAAACTCCTTTTAAGCTTCTTTGGGCTTTTTTTGAGCATAAGCGTTTTTTTTTTTCACAAACCCTCCCGTCAGCTAATTTTTTGTGTGTGTGTTTTCAAGCTTCTTTGAGCTTTTTCATGCTTTTTCATGTTCTTTCATATTGGCTAACATGGAGGAGAATTTCCAGTTTAGTTCTACTTACCTGAGCCCTGGAATGTCCCACGACGAGGATGCACTGCATCTTTGCCTGGAGCTCTCGGCTGTTCATTGGATAGATTGATAGCAGCGCAGCCATTGGCTCCCACTGTTGTCAATCAAATCCAATGTCGTGGGGGGGGGGGGTGGGGCAGAGTCCTGCATTTGGCAGCTATGGACACTGAATGCTAGACTCAGGAGCATGCCAGCAAGGTAACCCCTTTGGGAGAGCGCTACCCAGAGGGGGTTATCTGATGTGGGGAGGAGTCAAAAGAGAGCCACCGAGGGAACCCCAGAAAATGGTGTTCGGGGGCCACTCTGTGCAAAACGAGCTGCACAGTGGGGGTAAGTATGACATGTTTGTTGTTTAACCACTTCATTACTGGGCACTTAAACCCCCTTCGTGCCCAGACAATTTTCAGCTTTCAGCACTGACGCATTTTGAATGACAATTGCGCTGTCATACAACACTGTACCCAAATTATATTTTTATAATGTTTTTCCCACAAATAGAGCTTTCTTTTGGTGGTATTTGATCATCTCTGCGATTTTTATTTTTTGTGCTTTAAACAAAAAACACAATATTTTTTACTTTTTGTTATAATATCCCAATTTAAAAAAAAAATTCTCTCGGTTTAGGCCGATACGTATTCTTCTACATATTTTTGTTAAAAAAATCGCAATAAGCGTATATTGATTGGTTTGTGCAAAAGTTATAGCGCCTACAAAATAGGGGATAGATTTATGATTTTTTTTTTTTTTTTACTAGTAATGGTGGCGATCTGCGTTTTTTTTTGTCAGGCCTGCGATATTGCGGCGGACGTATCGGACACTTTTGACACCATTTTGGGACCATTCACATTTATACAGCGATCAGTGCTATATAAATGCACTAATTACTGTATAAATGTGACTGGCAGGGAAGGGGTTAACACTAGGGGGTGAGGAAGGGGTTAAATGTATTCCCTGGGTGTGTTTTAACTGTGTGGGGGGAGAGGACTGACTGGGGGAGGTGACCAATGCTGTGTCCTTATATACAAGGGACACAGATCGGTCTCCTCTCTCCCTGACAGGACGTGGAGCTCTGTGTTTACTCACAGAGCTCCATGTCCCTGCTGTCACCGCGGATCGCGTGTACCCTGCGGCCACCAGGCACACTGTGTTTCCCCGCTGCGCACCCCCCAGCGGCGCGCACGGGGAATGTAAACAACAAAGACGTCCACTCGGCACTTGAGAGCCATGCTGTGGATGTCTTTCGTCCATAGCGCGGATCCCAAGTGGTTAAAATAAATACAAATTTGAACCTTTAGTGTCACTTTAAACCTTTCTCCATAATCTAGTATAGCTATGAATTGCGCCAGCGTCATGTAATTAATTTAGCTGCCTCCAGTGTATTGATTTTGGGATTCATGTGTATTAGCACACACATACAGACTTCTTGTGTGCATGAGGGTTATTGATGAAAACATTGATAAACCCTCTCTAGCAAACGCAATTTATAATCCAGCAATTTGATTTTTACGGCAGCTGCTACTTAAGCGATGTGCCCACATGTTTAAACTTATTTCTCCTGAATGTATTTCATTCCATGGAAGGATTTTAAAGGTTAAGCATGTGGTTGTCTAAGCTAATTGGCTTAACAATTGTAGCAGCATGGCCACGTTATCAACTAAATGTACATTTAAGTAATAAGAAGCTGGAATAAACTAGCCATTAAAAATACCACAGGTTCCTCTAATAGGTCACCATTGCATATTCACGCAAAGAAAAAAGTATATACGCCTTTTAATATGGCGTATCAAAATAGACTTGTGTGCTCCTCTCGCTTGACCTTGATCCTTTCCACGCGGAAAACATTAGACTGTTATGTAATAAGTAAAGTGAATCAGATGAATCTTTGACTCCCAAGCTACATACCAGTGGTGGGCAGCAAAGCTGAACTCATTTAGCTTTATAGTGATTTCACTGCCTGGTAACTAGCATGCAGCACAGTAAAGTGGGAATGGCATCTTCTATCTAAGGTTTCTTAAGCCTTGTACACACGATCGGATTTTCATCGGACAAAGCCTAGGACTTTTGTCCGAAGGGCGTTGGCCAGGAACTTGTCTTGCATACAAGCATCAAAGAACTGTCGCCCAACACACACAAAACTATGTGTTTTTTAAGCTTTTTAGCGCCACCCTTTGGACAACTTCTGTTAATGTTGTGTTATGGTGAGCATTGTTTTTGAGCATGCGTGTTTGTACTTTGAAGTTTTGTCCAAAAGACTTGTGTACACATGATCGGAAAATCAGACAACGCACAATTGTCGGCAGACAATTTTAAAGCATGCTATCCCAAATTTGTCCGTGGAAAATCCAACAATTGTTCGATGGAGCATACAGACTGTCGGTTTTTCCGGCAACAGCCTGTCATCACACAATTCCTGTCGGATAATCCGATCGTGTGTACGAGGCTTAACACGTACATTGCTTTATATGTAGGATGTGTAGTGTCCAAAATCAAAGCTATAAACCTATGTGAATCAGTATTTTTTTTTCAAAATTTCATATACAGTAGGTGACCATGATATTGTGTCAATCTCGCTGCTTTTATCGGCGAGATTGACCACCTGCAAACCCCGTCGCGGGAGCCAGCGCCGAGCTGGCTCGCCGGGAAGGGAAAAATGTGTTGAAGCCGACATACGTCCGACTTTCAATGAATGGGGATCCGACTTGGATCCTTGCCAATACCAGGCACTGAATTTTAAGGGGAACCCCTACACCCAAAAAATGGCATGGGGGTCCCCCCAAAATCCATACCAGACCTAAGGGCCTGGTATGCTTCTGGAGGGGAACCCATGCCGTTTTTTTATTTAAAATTTGGCGTGGAGTTCCCCCTCATGATTCATACCAAACATAGTGCCTGGTATTGGCAGGAATCCAAGTAGGATCCCCGTCGCTTCTTTCTAACGCTCGCTGTAATGTGTTTTTCCTATTGCAGCCAGCGCTGGATATACAGTACCCTGTCGCCGAGAACCAGTGCAATGGGATCTTGCTGGAAACATATTCTCGCAGGCAGGTACTGTATACATAAATAAATAAATTCATTCATGATAGCTTAAAACAATAATCCAATGTGCAATAAATAAACTAAAATGTTCCAAAATTTCATGCAAGCACCCTATTAGTATGTATCCAGCAAAAATATTTGGAGTGCCAGTCTGTATTTTTCTAATCCAAATTAAGTGTTACCATAACTTCACCACTATACAATGGTGTGAGCTAATACCTACTCATGTTCATTCCTATTTTGACTTTTTAGCTCAGATTGGTACCTTGAAAACTGGTACATATAATTCTATACCACATTGTTTTTCCCTATTTAACTTGGTGTTTTTTTAAATATACTATAAGGATTATACATGAAGGTATGAGCTACAAAAAGAAAATGGTGGATTAGTAACTTCAGGACTGCCTACCTTATGCAGCCTGGCAATAATGATAACCAGAATTAGGTCATCCTCTAAAGACATGCATTATCACAAAACATGCAGAGCGTAATGTTTACGTGCTGATGTCACGCCACCGTTTCCGGCTGCTGTTTGAATAATATAAAATCAACTGTAATACAGGTGTGCTCATAAGTTTACATACCCTGGCAGAATTTATGACTTCTTGGCCATTTTTCAGATAATATGAATCATTATGCCGCGTACACACGATCATTTTTTGTGATGAAAAAAAACAAAGTTTTCTGTGAAGTAAAAAACTACGTTTTTGAAACGTCACTTTTCAAAGACGATGTTGCATACACACCATCGTTTTTTTCACAAAAAGCGAGGTTACGTTCACCACTCTTTTCCATTGAAGCTCGCTTCATAACTAGCTTCTGGGCATGCGCGGGTTGAAAAACGTCGTTTTAAACGACGTTTTTGCTACACACGGTGACTTTTTGTGAAACAAAAAATGACGTTTTGAAAAACGACACAAAAAATTCAAGCATGTTGGAATTATTTTTTGGTCGTTTTTTTTAAGACAAAAAACGACGTTTTGCCCACACACGATCAATTTAAATGACGTTTTAAAAAACGACGTTTTTTTTCATCGCAAAAAACGACCGTGTGTACGCGGCATAACACAAAAACATTTTTCACTTATGGTTAGTGTTTGGTTGAAGCCATGTATTATCAGTCAGCTGTGTTTATTCTTTTTAAATCATAATCACAACAGAAACTACCCAAATGACCTTGTTCAAAAGTTTACATACCCCAGTTCCTAATACCGTGTATTGCCCCCTTTAACATCAATGACAGCTTGTAGGATTTTGTGATATTTGTGGATGAGGCTCTTTATCTTCTCAGATGGTAAAGCTGTCCATTTCTCTTGGCAAAAAGCCTCCAGTTCCTGGAAATTCTTGGGCTGTCTTGCATGAACTGCAAGTCTGAGATCTCCCCAGATTGGCTCAATGATATTGAGGTCAGAAGACTGAGATGGCCACTCCAGAACCTTCACTTTATTCTGCTGTAGCCAATGACCGTTCGACTTGGCCTTGTGTTTTGGATTATTGTCATGTTGGAATGTCCAAGTACGTCCCATGTGCAGCTTCCTGGCTGATGAATGCAAATGTTCCTCCAGTATTTTTTGATAACATACTGCATTCCCCTTACCATCAATTTTGACCAAATTTCCTTTGCCTTTGTAGCTCACACATCCCCCAAAACATCAGCAATCCACCTCCATGTTTCACAGTAGGAATGGTGTACCTTTCATCATAGGCCTTGTTGACTCCTCTCCAAATGAAGAGTTTATGGTTGTGGCAAAAAAGCTACATTTTGGTCTCATCACTCCAAATGACTTTGTACCAGAAGGTTTGAGGCTTGCCTCTGTGCCGTTTGGCATATTGTAAGTGGGATACTTTTGTGACATTTGCATAATAATGGCTTTCTTTTGGCGACTCGTCCATGTAGCCCAGCTATATTCAAGTGCCTCCTTATTCTGCATCTTGAAACAGCCACACCACATGTTTTAAGAGAGTCCTGTTTTTTAACTGTTAGTTGAGGGTTTTTCTTTGCATCCCAAACTATTTTCCTGGCGGTTGTGGCTGAAGTTTTAGTTGGTCTACCTGACCATGGTTTGGTTTCAACAGAACCCCTCATTTTCCAATTCATGATAAATCTTTTTATATCTCTTCCCTATTTTTTACAGTTTAACTACCTTTTGCTGCAGATCTTTTGACAATTATTTTGCTTTCCCCATGACTCGGAATCCAGAAACGTCAGTGCAGCACTGGATGAAAGATGCAAGGGTCTGTCAGGAGTCCAGAAACTCATTGACCTTGTATTTGACCTTTTATTTACGCACACTAATTACAAGCAAACAGATCACAGGTGAGAATAACAAAATAGGAGCCACGTCGCACGACCACGCAATTTTCAGTTAAAGCGACGCAGTGCCAATTTGCAAAAAGGGGGCCTGGTCCTTTAGCTGCATTTTGGTCCGGGGCTTAAGTGGTTTAAGTGGTTAAATGTAAATACTTATGTGATCAAAAATAAGTGCAAAACTAATAAAACCCATGTAAGCACATGAAAAAGTGAAAACTTATCCTATATATATCAAATATCAAAACTTCATATAAACACATATAGGGCCAGATTCAGGTAGAGTTAGGCTGGAGTATCAGTGATACTCCAGCCTAACTGTCACTTTAAGCCAGCGTTTCTGTTTTCTGTAACCAGAAAACAAGAAACGCCGGGTTGGAGTTCCGATGCGATCGGCGCAATTGAATTTCGCCATCGCATCGCAACTTTAATTTAAAAATAGCGCCGGGGGGCGTTCCCGTTGATTTACGCCGAAAAAATATGTTAATCAGCGGGAATTGGCAATTCACGATCGTATTCGGGCGCGACGCAGTGACTTTCCGACGTTTCCGTAAGCGATACGCGGCGTAAAGATAAAGCAGCCCCCTAGTGGAGTATCCTATGTTAAGTATAGCCGTCGTCATCGCGTCGAAAAAAATAATAATCGCGTCGCTTGCGTAAAACGTCCATGAATAGGGATTTGACGTCATTGACGTTCACTGACAGAATTTGGAGCATGCGCACTGGGATGCATTGACAGTCGACGCATGCGCAGTACGTTCGCCGCGGGATCGCGCTTAGTTTAAATAATACACGCCCGTACCCGCCCAATTTGAATTCCGCCGGCTCATTTGCGATGCGCTGCCGCAACTTTAGGAGCAAGTGCTTCATGAATAACAGCACTTGCTCCTAAAATTTCGCCAGAGTAACGTAAATGAGAAACGTTACTCCAGAGCAAAGATGCTCCCATCTACCTGAATCTGGCCCATAGTGTAAAAAAGTCCACAGCAATGTTAAAAATTATTTAAAAATTCTTGTATTTTCCTATTCAATTTCCTTTAGATTTACCTTCAACTATGTAGTGTAAATGCCGGTTCACACATGAGCAATACGACTTCCAGCACGACTTTACAAGACAATTTCAGCACGACTTGAACGCGACTTGGAGCGACTTACAAGGTAACTTCAAGTCGCCTTCAGGACAGGCGACTTTGCCAGTGGCCAATCAAACAATAATCAGCTCTGTTGGAGGGAGGGGTTTGCCTGAGAAAAACTATTTTCTCTTCCTGTAAAGTTGCTTCAGTTAAGACAGTGATCCGACTTTGGAGGCAACTTCCATTGAAATCAATGAGTAAAAGTTCCCTACAAGTTGTCTTGAAGTAGTACAGGAACCTTTTCTAAAGTCGGAGCGACTTCAGTGGTGTACATTAAGATGGCTCTCATTCACTTTAAGGACATTTCTCATGTCGCGCGACTTGGGGAGACACAAGTCGGATCCCAAGTCGCTGTAGTGTGAACCGGCACTAAGGCCTCGTACACACGATCAAATCTGTCTGCTGGAAACGGTCTGCTAGACCGTCCCCGCAAACAGATTCGACCGAGCCGACGGATTTGGCCAGCCGACAGATTTCAAAGCATGCTTTGAAATCTGTAGGCTGGGATCCCGTCCGCCCGACATGTCTGCTGGTTAGTATGCGCGGAAGTGTTTTACTTCCTGGTGCGGTGACGTGGCGGCGTCAACGTCACCGCCACGTCACCGACACGTCAGCGCACTGTCTGCTGGTGGGGATTTTGGTTTGCTCGTGTGTACACGCGAGCAAACCAAAATCCCAGCAGACAGATCTGTTCAAATCGGTCGGTCCGACCGATTTGAACAGATAGATTGCCTCGTGTGTACGAGGCCTAAGGGTCTGCCTGATTGCATACAACTGCAAGTGTTTAGGATTGACCTTACCTGATATGGTTTTGGTAAAACTAAAGGAAAATTGTACAAGCCTAATATTCTGCAGTATCTGCAATTATCGCCTTCTCATACACATAGGAGCATCAACCCATTCATCCCTATATCTGTGGACAATATAGGTTTCCATAGCATAAAACCATTTTAAAACATGTTTATTTAAATACTTATAATTTCAGTGTGTCTACATTGACAAAAGTATGATGAACAGTCTGTTTAAAACCAGGTCAGCTCCGGACACAAACTCTGGCAGCGTAATCTGAGCTGTCAGTATGTGGTGACTTCACATAGCCTTGTTCTACCCGTTTTATAACTTGATGTCTATAGGGGGTGGTAGGGTAGAATCACGAGTGCAGTGTCAAGCTCCTGCAGAAAAGCCCTACAGTTTTCAGCCTGTACATTCATTTGGGCTTGCAAATGAATACAAGAGCGCTCATCAGTGCCTTCACTATTCATTGAGAACTACAAACCATCTGGTGTTTTTCAAAGTATGTTTGGTTGCCCAAGTAAAGTTTTTTTAGGTACACAGTTTAGATAGAAAACATGTTCTATTTTACTCCGATGGAATTCGGTCGGAATTCCGATGTAAGTTTGGCCGGGCAAAAGTCAGATCGTGTGTACGGGGCATAACCGTTCATCTTCTAGATGCGATGTGCAGATCTACACATATCAACACATTATTTAAATACCAAAATTTCGAAATGTATTTGAATTATTTTTAACTTTTATTTAGCCTATCATGCAAATGTTTTGGTTTGGTTGATTGTTCCCAAAGGAAAATTAGCAATCAGATTATTTTTTTAACTTGCTCAACAATCATGAAGGAATTTGATTGCTAAGCCCAAACATGTTTTTATTTTATAACAATTGCTAGAGGGTTTTAATTTATACAATTATATTTTTTGCTGATGTCGATTTTTGCAGATGTCTGTAAATGCATCTAATCAAGTCTTTTGCAACTTGAGTGATGATAGTTTATATAACGTGAAGAAAAGAGTATTAGAACGTGTGGCAAAGATGAAACAATTTTTCATCCAAACCGACGAAAAATAGACAAACTTGAATCAACGTTGGTTTGTCAATTTTACAACAATAATTAAAACAATGTTTGCAAAATGACTGGCATATTGAAAAATATATTGTAAATGGATTTTCCAACAGAATGTAAAATCTTAATTTTTTTTACATATGATAGTTAAGGATTAATGCTCACATTGTAAACAGTTGTGATGGACAGTGAAGTTACTGGGACTTTTGCCTAAAGAATAAGTACATTTTTAAACAACATACACAAAAAAAAATTCCACCCCTCCCCCAACCTAAAGTACCCTAAAGTGTCACCAGGGCCAGATTAAGAACATCATGGGCCTGGTGCTGAGGATTTTGGTAGGGCCTTTTATAAATAATAAATACATGCGTGAGAATCACAGCGCAGCAATGGAGGGCCCAGTCTGAAAATTTAAGTGTACCCTAATGTGCTAATATGCTGTGCATATTTGTACATTGTGGCAAAACCTACCCCAGGGCCTCTAAAAAGTTGTAATGTCAGGAAAGTTTACTACCGCTTTAATATCACAGGATCCCAGAAACCTCTCATGGGGCCCCCTACTGACCCAGTGGCCCTTGGGCAGTGCATAAGTGCATAGTTGCCAACATTTAAAAAATATTTTCAGGGACACTTTTTCACAAGTGCTATATTTAGAGTAGCTGAGATCCCCTATGTTCCTCTGTACATCACAGTAGTAATCACAAAATTAAAAAAGTTCTAATAACATAACAAATATGAGAGGTGAGATTTCCTTTAGTTGAACTAGCAAAAGTGTGTCCATTCTAGAGCTGGTAACATTGAGGGTATTCCATATCATTTTAAAGAACTGTTTTTGTGGGTAAGCGACATAGGGGAGGAGTACGGACGGTATATAAGTGGGAAGTATGTGCAGGTGAGTGAGAGGAATGTGGAGGGTCTAACATTGGGCACTATGTACAGGAGAAGAGTACAAAGGGTACGACAAAAGGCACAATGTACAGGAGAGAAGTGTGGAGGGTATGACAGTGGGCATCATGTACAGGAGAGAAGCATGGAGGGTACGACAGTGGGCAGTATGTACAGGAGAGAAGTGTATGACAGCAGGCACCATGTACAGGAGAGGAGTGTGGAGGGTATGACAGTGGGCACTATGTATAGGAGAGGAGTGTGGATGGTATGATAGTGGGCACTATGTATAGGAGAGGAGTGTGGAGGGTATGGCAGTGGGCAGTATGTACAGGAGAGGAGTGTGGATGGTATGATAGTGGGCACTATGTATAGGAGAGGAGTGTGGAGGGTATAACAGTGGGCAGTATGTACAGGAGAGGAATGTGGAGGGTATGACAGTGGGCAGTATGTACAGGAGAAAAGTGTATGACAGCAGGTACTATGTACAGGAGAGGAGTGTGGAGGGTATGACAGTGAGCACTATGTACAGGAGTGGAAGGATGATTAGGGACTGTGTAGAGGTTAAGCGGGTCGTACATGAATTGAAATTACACCAATAATGCAGAGACCAGCCATAGTCAATCTATGTATGGGCTAGCTGGTTTTACACAAGTCAATCTATTAATCGACTTGAGTACAACCAGCCTGTTTTTCCAAAAACAATCAGTGCTGCCAGCTATAGATAGCAACACTGATCATTGTACTCACTGGCAGAACACAATAACACTACAGGAGTGATTCCCCCATCTACAGGTCAGCAGGTGAGAGGGTGTGTGGGAACAGGCTGGGGAGAGATACCAGTCAGTGGCTGGGTAGGCACTGGCTAGTATCAGAGCCAGATACACACAGGTTACATACGTCGCGATCGTTAGAGCGGGAGCAATAATTCTAGCACTATACTTCCTCTGTAACTCTAAACATGTAACCTAAAAAAAATTTAAAGCATCGCTTAGGATACCAAAAAAAAAAAAAAATCGTGCTAACTTTAGTGTTTTTTTTAATGTATGAAACAGTTTATTTCCAAAAAAAACATGTTTGAAAAATTGCTGCGCAAATACAGTACCGTGCTAGAGCTGCACAATTAATCGTTAAAATTGTGATCTTGATTCAACCCCCCTGACATCTCCAATGCAGAGTTTGCTGATTCTTTCATATAACAAGTGGAGAGACTTTCAGCTGTCAAAAGAAAATATCTGGACAGTCTGCCAAGTTCTTAGCAGGAAACATTGTAACTAACGCTTTCTTCTTATATCAAAGGGATAAACTTCTGTGTGTAAAGAAAATATCCAACTGTCTGCCAAGTTTGTAAACAACATGAAACATTGTAACCAACTTCCTTTTTAGATCAAACTTCTGTGTATAAATTCAAGAAATGTAACCACTTAAATTCCAACACTTGTTTAAGTTAAAAACCAATATTTTTTGCTAGAAAATTACTTGGAACCGCCAAACATTATATATATTTTAGCAGAGACAAAAATGGCAATTGCTGCAATATTTTATGTCACGCTGCATTTGCCCACTTCATTGAATAATAAAAACCATTAAAACAAAACAGTAAAGTTTGCCCATTTTTTTTTTTCATTTTAATGTGAAAGATGATGTTATGCCGCACGAATCGTGAGAGAATCGTGATCTATCATCTAAGCAAAAAAAGTTGTCGTTTTAGCCAGAATCGTGCAGCTCTATACCGTGCAACATAAAAAGTTGCAAAGACCACCATAGAGTAATTTTCTAGCAAAAAACAAATGATGATTTTTTTTTTCTCAGTCTGCTGCAGTGTGTCAGCTTGTATTTATAATGGCTGCTCTGTATGCAGCTTCTGACAGGCTGTGCAAGCAGGCCCGTATCTCCGGAACCATAAATGATAGTCACCCCATATTTTGGCCGGTTGAGGGGTAGATCTTCAACTGACTACCCCCCAAATGTGGGGTTTCTGTGACCTCTGGTCATCGAGCTACAACCCCCGAAGTTGATCTAAAAAAAAAAACTTTCTTTTTTTGGGGGGGGGGGGGGGGGCAAATGGGCCTATCTTGAGAAAGGGGCCTGCAGCTACAGCTCCATCAGCCCCTCTGTTAATCCGGCCCTGAGTGTCACTAAAGGAAAAATGTTCTTAGCTAAATAGCTTCCTTTACCTTAATGCATTGCTGTTTTAATGTCCTCATTGATCGTTTTTGCTTTGATGTTGCTGTAATTCCTGTCTGATCTCCACACTTCCTGGTTGTCTGTTTCCTGATAACCACAGTACTGGTTTCTCACTGTGGTCACTAATCAAGGAGGTGTGTGTAAAACCCCTCAGCACCAATCCAGTTTGGTTTTACAAACCATCACTGCCCTCTATTGGCTCTCTGGCTCTCTGGCTCTCTGGCTCTGTACATCAAAGAGACAGGAAACAACAGCAAAAACGAAACTGAAAGTGCAGGCACATTATATGATTGATTTTTATCTATTTTTAATCATTTTTAAAAGGAATCAGTTCACTATTATGTCTCTATACCCTGTAAACAGTCATTTCAGCAAAAAAATTCCTTTACAACTCCTTTAACTTTCCCTAATAAATAAATATAGTAACTGCTATCCGTTGCACATGATTCGGATCTAGCATCACATCCAAAAATTGAATATAGGCTGTACAGATAATGGCAGTACTTTTAAAGTGCATACATAACACACAATTACAGTATCATTAAAAATATATGATAAAACCTATAATCACATGATGGTCTTGTTCAGCATTATTTGGTTCAATCAACATATATCATACTACAGATGTCATATTTTCAAACCATAATATGGTCTCATTTAACAATAGTTGGCTCATTCAATGTATGAAGCTACAGATGTTCCCAACATGTTTCACCAAAAAATGTGGCTTCTTCAGGAGTTATTGTAACAAAGGAGACTATACAAAACAAAACAGTAAAAATCCAAACAAGGTACAGTATACTGTATATTACAATACATGAGTTTACAAAGAATACATTTTATTTATTTGCATCTCCATAGATGGTCCATGTTTAATAATTCCTATGAATGTAGCTCAAGGTAGGTTATAAAAATGTATACATTATATATAACGTAGTTGTCTTTGATTATTAGCTCTTCATACTTTAAAATGTATAAAAGAATGGATGGAGCTTATAACGTAGGTTGAATCACATTTTCTGAATAGCTGGAAGATTGTAGACTAATTATCTATTTAGAAAGGAGGCTACAAAAACAAAAGCTGTTTCTTGGTCTCATCTAGTATGACTCATGGACATATGATGCAATCATATTTTTCTCAGCATTCCTGTTACCCATGGAGCACGCTAATCAATTAACGTCTCCACAGGAGTCATAATACTGTTACACCATCATTTATTACAGTGAAAATAATGCATGGGTTGTTAGACAGGTGTAGCAAAAACTGTGTGTTACTTTTGTTTACTAGTAAAATGAAATTAAAATTAAAACCTTTTATCAGCATAACATTCTTGTCTCTTAGCCCTGAGTTTTGAATCGCGGGCAGATTTTCCACGATTCTGCCTGCAATTTGAAAGCGCTGATGTGTGAATGACAAATCGCAGCACTCACATTTAAGATGCCATTCAGTTGAATGACACCTAAAATTGTGCTGCGGATCTGCTGCGTAATAAATCACGATGCAATCGCGGGAACCCACATCGCATGAAACATGTCACCCAAAAGCTCCTGAACTTTTTTGGAGCCACGTGCTTCACGTGATGTGGGTTGCCGTAATTGCAGCGCAATTTATCTTGCGGCCATCGCGGCTGACCCACACTGTGGTTTGTCATTCACGCGTCGGTGCTTGTAAATCGCGGACAAAATCGTGGCAATCCTGCCCGCGATTCAAAATGCTGAAGTGTGAATGCAGCCTAACCGAACAACAAACTTGTTAGCCGAAGCACTGTGTGTCATAAACAATAAAAAATATTTACAGCCCCCCCCGGTTTGGTTAGGTTCGGTTCGCACCAGAACATGCGTATAAACAAAGAATTTGTGCGAACACTGTGGAAATTCAAAAGTGTTCCTTTTAAAGGCTTACATGCAAGTTATTGCCATAAAAAGTGTTTGGAGGCCCAGGTACTGCCCCAGGGGATATGTATCAATTCAAAATGTTTAATAATGCTTAAAGTGAAACATTAAAAATGCAATATTCCTTTGAATATCATGCCTGGGGGGTTCCCTTAGCCTGCATGTAAAGTAATGCATCTTTCACACATTTATCACAGTACTGCAGCAAAATGACACGTCTAAAGGAAAAAGTGTCATTCAAAATTGTTTGCGGCTGTAATATATTGTTTCCCGCAATATTGGTTAAAAAATCTACATATACATGGTATGGATTTTAAGGTAAACCCTGTGCCAATATTTTTAAAAAAATGGCATGGGGGGGCCTCAAAATCCATACCAGTCTCTTATGCGAGCATGCAGCCTGGCAGGCCGCAGAGAAAGGGGGGGCTGTGATGGGAAGGGGAACTGAGGACACTGTATGACTGCTTTAAAGGGGGAATTGTGATGTAAAGGGGGACTGTGCTGTAAAGGGGGGTTGTGGTGTGAAGGGGGCTGAGGACAGACTTTGTGAATATCCCATCCCCTGACTTATCCACCACAACCACCATCCCCATCCCTAGGAAAATTGGCTGCCATGAAACCGATCCCTGTAGCCAAAAAGGTTGCAGACTGCTGTTCTAAGCAAAAGGCCATTTTACTGCCCTTCAGACTTTAGGGGGGCCTGACTGTGGCCAGTGGGAATATAATATGCCCTGGCATCAGTGCTCCGTTTTTAGTGTTAATGGGAGGAACAGTGCCACATTTTTAGTGTTAATGGGAGGAACAGTGCCCCATTGTTGATATCAGTGAGAAGAATAGTGCCACATTAATGGTATCAGTAGGGGGAATGGTGCTCCATCATTGATGTCAGTTAGTGGAATAGTGCTCCAAGGGCCAGATAAAAGCAAGCAAAGGGTCACATTCGGCCCCCGGGCCACAGTTTGGAGACCACTGGTTTAGGGAATAGTACAATTAATGCTTCCCTATAGAGGGTGGAAGAAGCCCATTTTACCGTATCCCTTTATACAGAGATAATAAATGTGGAATAAAGCAGTCTTTATACAGAATATACCAATAAGACCTTTTTTGTTTAGGGAAGGAATAAAGAACATGCTCACTTTCTTCTTTGTAACGACAGGTTTACTTGAAATATTTGCTGTACTTCACATTCTAAGATGAGGCATAAATCATCCTCATGCATATTCATGCAAATCCCACCAGAAGAAAGATTCTTTATAACTAGGGATGGGCTATCTGTTCGAGTCGAGCATTGCCTGTTTGTAAAACAGCAAACAATTTGGGGTGTTCGCAGCAAATTCGAAAAGCTTCGGAACCCCATTTAAAAGTCTATGGGAGAAATCAAAAGTGCTAATTTTAAAGGTTAATATGCAAGTTATTGTCATAAAAAGTGTTTGGGTACCAGGGTACCAATGCAAAAAAAAGTTTTAAAACCTGCAGTTTTTTTCGGGAGCAGTGATTTTAATAATGCTTAAAGTGAAACAATAAAAGTGAAATATTCCTTTATTTTTTTTTTACCTGGGGGGTGTATGCCTGTAAAAAAGCACATGTTTCCCATGCTTAGAAAAGTCCCTGCACAAAATTACATTTCTAAAGGAAAAAAAGTCATTCAAAACTGATCGTGGCTATAATGAATTGGCGGGTCCCGGCAATACAGATAAAAGTAATTGAAAAAAACAGCAAGAGTTCCCCCCTTAGTCCATTACCAGGCCCTTTGGGTCTGGTACGGTTCAGGAGGGGGCGCTCTCTTCTCCCCCCCACTTTTCCTGCGGTCTGCCAGGTTTCGTGTTTGGATAAGTGTCTGATATGGATTTTTGTGGGGAATCCAACATATTTTTTTTATTTTAAATGGCGCAGGGTTCCCCTTAATACCCATACCAGACCTGAAGGGCCTGATATGGAATTTGGGGGGAACCCCACGCATTTTTTTAAAAAATTTGGTTTGGGGTTTTCCTTAATATTTATACCAGACCCAAAGGGCCTGGTAATGGACTAAGGGGGGAACCCATGCTGTTTTTTTTTTTTCAATTATTTTTATCTGTATTGCCGGGACCCACCAATTCATTATAGCCGTGATCCGTTTAAAACAACTTTGTTTCCTTTAGAAATGTAATTTTGTGCAGGGACTTTTCTAAGCATGGGAAACATGCACTACTTTACAGGCATACTATAGACACCCCTCAGGTCACTTTTATTGCTTCACTTTAAGCATTATTAATTATTATTATTATAAATCACTGCTCCCGAAAAAACTTTTTTTTTGCATTGATACATGTCCCCTGGGGCAGGACCCAGGTCCCCAAACACTTTTTATGATAATAACTTGCATATTAGCCTTTAAAATTAGCACTTTTGATTTTTCATGTTCATGTAACATAGACTTTAACAGTGTTCGAACTATTTTTTTTTTGCCTGTTCGCATGTTCTGCTGCAAACTGAACTGGGGGGGGGGGGGGGGGTTGGCTCATCCCTATTTATAACCTATGTGAACAATGCATTAGTCTACTACAGTCTATCCAGTAACAAATAATAGCCATAGCCTTTTTTTTTAAACGTTTGAGAATAATGCAGTAAACACACATTATTTTATACTAACTTGTTTTGGAATTAATGTTTTTACATCAATGACTTTGATGTCAGCTTGTATAAATGTCAAGCGTAGATCTCCGTGCAGGCTATGTGGATGTAAGTGAAAGTTCAATGAAAAGCAGAGAAGCACATGAAACTGAACTGATGACACATCTAGAAGTCACATCCTATGCCCTCAGGTCATACAGAGCTTCACTTAATGTCGTCTCTGTAATATCGGTCAGGTTTGAATACTACTGGTTTAATGAATATTATCAAAAATACTCTGAAAATATAATCTTTCTTATTAAAGAGTGTTCACCGAGATTGTGTAATATGACTACCCTACTTATTTATACATTCTACAATAATGGATTTTTATTATGAAATTAAAGAAGAACTCTCACGATGGTGAGAATTTTTTTTATATAGGTCGGTGAATTGAAGTATAATAACTTCCCTTAGGCTTTCCTCCGATCTGCTAATGTTTTTTTAAAATAAATAAATATGTTTAGCGTGAACAATCCACGCTACCACCACTGTGCAAAGGTGCTAATATGTGCAAAAAGTGCCAATGTGTGCAAAAAAATGCAAATATCCCAGTAAATATAAATAGGTACTGGTGCAAAAAAGTGACAGTGCAAAATAAAATTTGATGAAATAAATAAATAAATATATATGAATCTTTCTTTACAACGGAAGAAAGAAAAAATGTGAACTCAATCTATCAGTAAGACTGGTGCTGTAATTACAAGATAGCTGGAATAAACAGCTAACAATGAAAGTGTTAAAAATAGGTAAAAACTGCGCAACCAATTATAAATGCAAATAAAGTGCAAGTAGGTGAAATGTTATTGACCTAAATCAGTTCAATATGACTTATGTCAAACAAAGTCCAATTAAAACAGCTGTAAAAAAAAGGCTTGCTGCAATCAGAGGTGAAACTTCATCCAATGTTTTAGCCAAGCAGACGAGAAATAATATACAGAGGGGCCGCTTACCGAATCTGTTGGATCTCTATCACGGAGATCATGAGAGCTCAGCACACAAGGGAACACCCAAAGGAATCCACGGCAGCCGATCACGTCTCCAAACAGATCCTCTCCTCCACCAACCGTCTAAGAAAATGCAGCCGGTCTTACCATAGACAGTATTCACTCCCAAAGAAACATGATGGACGAGGGTATTTTAAAGAGGAAAAATAAAAAGCTTCATAGTGCATTACTTTAAAAATAAAGTTCCTTTATTCCAACATGCAGGGTTACTGACATCGTTAAAAGATTTTCCGCAGATTTTTAGCAGAACAGTTTAAAAAACATGCAAACTTCCAGCCGCGGCTCGGACCAGTCAGCAGGGGGCGCGGTGACGTCAGGTTCTATTGCTCTGCCCGACGCTGTGTTTCTCCATATGAGGCATCAACAGGGGTAGGAGGCAAAGATTTTTTTACAGCTGTATTAATTGGACTTTGTTTGACATAAGTCATACTGAACTGATTTAGGTCAATAACATTTCACCTACTTGCACTTTATTTGCATTTATAATTGGTTGCACAGTTTTTATCTATTTTTAACAAATAAATACAAGTGACTGGCCTCGGGTGAAATACTGAGATGAACCAAATCCTCCTACATAAGTTGTACCTGTTTATCTGCCTCCCTCTCTCCTCTACCACCATTCAAAGCAAATTTATAATGCTAGTCTGCCCTAAAATTACACTTTGTAGGGTCCAGTGAGGAGAGCTCTGAGAACGCACTGGAGGGAAAGGACAGATCCCCTTCACAGAGTACACAGTAACAGAGCTGAGGCTGTCAATCACAGTCTAAGGCTGTCAATCACAGTCTGAGGCTGTCAATCACAGTCTGAGGCTGTCAATTAAAGTCTGTGTGCTTTTACTTCCCCAGTCATCTTCTTTCTCTGTCCGGTATACATGTCAGAAGTGACTGATAGCAGAGGAATGACGTAGCATACAGAAATGACACTAAAGCCTTCAGATTTACCAAAACTATATAATATGAAGTCAAACCTTAAGAGTTTCAATTTGCAATCAGGCAGGCCCTTGCACTACATGGTTGTGGTAAATCTGAAGACAAAAATGTGCAGAAAATCTAATAGTGTGTATAGGGTCTTAGGGGTTGATTTACTAAAACGGGAGAGTGCAAAATCTGGTGCAGCTATGCATGGTAGCCAATCCGCTTCTAACTTCAGCTTGTTTAATGAAGCTTTGGCAAAAGGAAAACCTGGATTTAGATTGGTTTCTACGCAAAGCTGCACCAGATTTATCATTTTCCAGTTTTAGTAAATAAAATACTGTATTTATTGGCATATAACACTCACTTTTTCACCCTTCAAATAGGTTGCAAATAGTGGCCCAGATTCATAGAGCGATTACGCCTGTCTGACTGGTGTTAGACAGGAGTAATTTCAAATTTCGCGCGCCGTATCACTAGTTTGAATCCTCAAACCATGATACGGCGGCTTCGGGCTTCGATCCGAGAGGCTTACGTCCTCGTAAGCCCTCGGATCTACGTTGCGATATTTTTGCAGCCGCTGGGTGGAGTCCGCGTCGTTTTCACCGTCGGGGTATGCAAATTAGTTTTTACGGCGATCCACGAAGGTACGAGTGTCCCTCGCAATCGCCTACGTCATTTTTTGGCTACGTAATGTTAGAGGAGCTTTTTGCTGGTCTAACAGTGCGTAACCCATGTAAAGTATGGCCGTCGTTCCCACGTCGATTTGAAATTATTATTTTTTTTTTAACGTAACTCGTTCGGGAATAGGAATGTACATAAACGACGCTACTACGACGTAACGACGTGATTTCGCGCAATGCACGGCGGGAAATTTGCGAACGGAGCATGCGCAGTTCGATCGCCGCGGGAACGCGCCTATTTCAAATGCTTCACGCCCCCTACTCGCGTAGATGGATTGCGACGGGAGAAATACACTACGCCGCCGTCGTTTACTGGACAAAATCTACCTGGATTCCACGTAGAGCCACGTAAAAAACGGCGGCGTAGTGTATTTCTCATACTCTACGATAATCTAATTCTCTCTGAATCTGGGCCAGTGTGTGCATGTTATACGCCATACTGCAGTTTGGGCTGCCTCAGAGAGAACAGGGAGGGGGCTAGACGAGCGCCGTCAGATTACATACAGCGAGAATCTCCTGTTTACTTAGTGGCCTCTGTAATAGGAAGTGCTGTCTCCTGGGCCAGCATTAGATCAGTGTTCTGTCTATCATAGAAGTCGATCCAGGAGGTGGGACTTTGTATTCAGGAGATCGCCGAGTAAACAAGAGATTCTCGCTGTATATAATCTGACAGTGCTCACCCCCCCCCCCTTCCCTGAGATGGGCATTGATCAGGCTGCAATCATGGCAATGGTGAGGCTGTAGATGGGCATTGATCAAGCTGCATTGATGGGCAATTTTGAGGCTGCAGATGGGCATTGATCAGGCTGCATTGATGGGCACTGACCCTTATTTTGCTTCAAAGTTCTTTATTTATAATTTAAGGTTTTTTCCTGAAACTTTCCTCTTAAAATGAATGTGCGTGTTATACGCCTGTGCGTGTTATATGCCGATAAATACGGTAATCATTCATCAAAGCGAGTATGGCAACCAATATTTTTACTTAAATAGTACGTAATTTTTTATTGACTTTATTTACTTTTACATTCATTGAAGAAGAATGACTTACCATGTAAAGAACTAAAAACAATTTGATTGGACTGATTTGCAAGCTTACATAGAATAAGTAGAATTATCAGGTGTGTACCAGCCCATAGGAGAAGCAGCAGCAAGCTTATGGAACACAGGTAAGTATAAGTGCAATCAATTTTTTCAGCCACAATGCCTATTGAATAAATTCAAAAAAGCTTACAAGTTAATCTCTTTGAAAACTCCAATACTAGAACCAACCACCCTAGTGCTGCTAGGCGGGAGTGCTAACCATTTTGCCAGCTTGTGTACAGTACCTAGTTACGGCTTGTATACAGAACATCCCCAGAAATTTAATTTCCTGTTTGTGTGATTGTCTCACTGATTTTCCCAGAAGTCTGCACTAAGATATAAGTTAGATATTAGGCATTCTCTACAACAAAAATTTAATTTTTGCCGAGATAATCCCCAGGGGGTTAATTACTTCTAAAGCAATGCAGATACTTCACCTTTTCTCATTAGAACACTGCAAGTGCATCAGTTAAGTAATAATGAAAAAGTTACTCCCATTCAAATTCACTCTGCACACAATATAAAGCTATTTCTTCAGACTGGAGACAGGTAGGAATCTGTAAACAGTGTGTCAAAATCCCTGCATAGCTCATTGATCACCCAGAGAGGATTGGTTTTTTTTTCTCAACAAAAGTGGACTTACTCTTTAAAGTGACCATGTTGTGTGGTGATCTTCATGTCATTACAGGAAAAATGGTGGTCAGCAGGAGGAACAAATGACAGCTACTGGGTGACCACATAAACACATTCAGACCAACACTTCCTCAGTAAAGGTTTAATTTGATTGTTGTTAATCCATTGGAAAAAAAAGGGCTAATACAGTATACATAGATACTAATTACATACATTTAGAGTACAAGAAAATACACACACAGTGAGTGCCGGTTCACACTACAGCGACATGAAAGTCGGGAAGACTTTGCAAGGCAACTTAAGGCAACTTCAAGACAACTTCGAGGCAACTTCAAGTCGCCTCCAGGACAGGCAACTTTAACCAGTGGCCAATCAAACAATAATCAGCTCTGTGGGAGGGAGGGGTTTGCCTGAGAAAACAATTTTCTCTTCCTGTAAAGTTGCTTCAGTTAAGACACTGATCCGTCTTTGGAGGCGACTTCCATTGAAATCAATGGGTACAAGTCGCCTTGAAGTAGTACAGGAACCTTTTCTGAAGTCGAAGCGACTTCAGTAGAGTGCATTAAGACGGCTCTCATTCACTTTAATGTAATTTCTCATGTCGTGCGACATGGGGCGACTCAAGTCGGATCCCAAGTCGTGGTACTGTGAACGGGCACTGAGGATTTTAGACTTTCTTTGTTTGGCAGCATGCTAGTGCAGGGGTCTCCAAACATTCTAAACAAAGGGCTGGTTTATTGTCCTTTAGACTCTTGGAGGGCCGGACTTTGGCCAGCAGGAGTGGAAATTTCAGTGGGAGTAAACATCTGGTATTAGGGGGAGGAATAGTACCCCATTGCTGGTATCGTAGGGAGGAATAGTGCCCCATTAATGGTGTCAGTGGGAGAAATGGTGCTCCATTGTTGGTGTCAGATGGCAGAATAGGGTCTCGTATCAGTGAAAGGGACAGTGTTCCAAGGGCCGGGTAAAGGCAAGCAAAGGGCCGCATCTGGCCCTCGGGCCACATTTTGGAGACCATTGTGCTAGTGCAACAGATGTTACAACAAAAAAAAATGTGCTGCGTGTATATGAACCATTCTTTCCATGTTAGGGATCATTTACACTTTCTTCGACTTCAACACACATTAATCGCTGGTTTACACTTGCTTCAAATCAAGGCTTCGGAAAGGCTTTGTTAAAGCTCTCTTAAAACCAAAGCTCCTATTACTAAATAAAATGGTTAGCTTACAGTCCTGTTTACACCTTGCTTTTGCTTTGTTTTGGCTTTGCTTTAAAACATTATACCCCATGTATCTTTAGTGGTGCTTCAAAGCATCTTCAAAGCCTCCAAAGAAATCTATGGCAAAGCTTACTTGAAGGCCCACTGAAGCCCCACAAAGCCTCAACGAAGCCCCACGGAAGCCCCACCAAAGCCAAATGGAAGGCCCATCGAGGCTCCACCAAAGCCTCATCGAAGCCCCACCAGAGCCTCATCAAAGCACCAAGCAATGCAAGGTGTAAACAGGACTGAAAGTTAACCAATTAGTGACAGAGGCTTTGACTGGCGTTCAAAGAGCTTTAACAAAGCGTGTCCGAAGCCACGTTTTGAAGCAAGTGTAAACTAGCGCTTATTCTGTGATTAGGAGGATTAAGGAAATTGGCAAACCTCATATTTCAACGCAAACACGATCACATTATGAATGCAGTACAGGGCCCATAAATGCATACAATTACGTTGCATCACTAACATACAAATATATTTACAAGCACAAACAAAAAAGATTTTACAACGTGTGTGCCTAAGCTATAAAAATGCCATATATTATTGCCATTTAATTAAAAAATAAGGAGATGCGAGAACATTTTTCTACCTTAATCGCTCCTCTTCTTTCTTTCTGAGGCTGAAGTCTCGCTGGACAACCTGAAGGACATGTTCTGCTTCATCCTCAGTCAGACCAGAAAGATCCAGTTTCCTTCCCATGTCTTTCTTGATTCTAAAAGCAATTAAAAGAAGCTGTAAATCACGTAGATTCCTCCAGCGCTTCCCCACCTGGAAAGGCACTAATCGTTTCTGCTAATTATAGACATTATAAATATTTCACATGAGGTATATGCACAATAAAAGCCATTGGCATCTGTAAAAAAAAATACTTTAATGGTTACTCTCTGTTTGTGAGAATCTAATTTACAAGATAAGATGGATGTATTTTACTTCGTAGAATAAAAAAGAAAATCCTACCAATACAACATGGCCATGCATAAAGCAATGTGTGATAGTAACATATTCACACCTTATCTGCTACCATCAGCCAGAGTATCATAACATTAGTCATTGATTAACACAGAGAAATAGAAGAATGGAATCATGTTTTTTACGCTAACATTTGCTGTCACCCGCAGGTACTTGGGGACAGAACACCATGGCAACTAGAAGACACATTGTAACATTTCAGAATGACACAATTTGTATTTCAAATGTATGTACAGGTATGCAGGAAAAAGTCGTAATGAATGCAATTTACCAAATTTGTTACCTTCATGCCTAAGGCCGCGTACACACGATCGAATATATCTGCTGAAACTGGTCCGCAGACCAGTTTCAGCAGACAGATTTGATCGTGTGTACGGGCTAGCAGACAGCATGCTTTAAAACTTATCTGCTGGAATACCCGTCTGTCCGACATGTTCGCTGGTTAGTACGCCTAACCAGCGGACCGAAATCTCCCGCATGCGTCGTATGGATTTCGACACATGCGTGGAAGTATTTTACTTCCTGGTTCGATGACGTGGCGGCGTCAACATCACCGCCACGTCACCGCGCTGTCTGTCCGCGGGGATTTTGGTTTGATCGTGTGTACACTGATCAAACCAAATCATCCCAGGAAACATGTCCGATGAAAACGGTCTGTCGGACCGTTTTCATCTGATTTGTCTCCTTGTGTGTACGCGGCCTAACAGTATCAGATCTGGCAGACTGCTGGTGTTTGAAAATGTTTGAAACTCTGCAAGTCTCTTAAAAGAACATCACGTTGGCCTAATAAAAAAAAAATCACCTTTTGCAATGTAGCACTAGGTTCACATATATGTGATGCAGGAACCGGCGAGATTACAGTGCTGGTACCCGTATCGCATCTCTCCCATGCAGGCAGTTCACGCTGCCCTCTGCGAACCGCTGCGGGTGTCAATACAAAGTTAATGACACCCCCAGATTGTTTCACAGATCGCATTTCGAACTGTGAACTTGCACATGAATCAAATTGCATGGGTCAAAAACACCAATGCAAATGTTTCCAACAGCCATACAGTTGTGTGGCTGAATTCGCATTGGATTCGCACAAAAAAGGTGCAGGGACTTTTTTTTTCCCCCACACTGGAAAGTTTTTCTGACACCAAGAGTCAAAAAAATGACAGGGGAGGGAGCTCCAGCACATCCTGTGGTTGACAGCCTGAGCTCTGTCCCTGTGTGCTGTGTGAAGTGGGGTGTGTCCTATGCTCCAATCAGCTCTCATCTCTTCTAAGTATAACTTCAGCTCCCCTCCCACTGCTTTCTTAAAGCTCAGACAAACTGCATAAATTCCAGACTTTGAACAGATGTACAGAAGTGTAGACTGCAGATAAACAAGTACAGGTTATGTAGGAGGATTTGTTTAATCTGTGTCTCATCTGATGCCAGTCAATTCATTGGGTGAACAACTTTAATAAAAAAAAATTATAAAAAAATAATCAAAAATGTTCAACTTGTTTGAGATCCCTAGTTGTAGCTAAATCATAATATTTCCACTGTAACACACAGTTACAGCTTAGTGCACGTGCTTCCACCTTGCTAGCTACCAATTTAGCTATCTGAAATACATTTTTACAGAATCTTGCAAACTTTAGTTTAAACTTTGGATTGTGTGGGGAGGAGTAAGGATATCAGATTTGTATTGTTTTGTGGGAAGATTCACCCTCTTTGGCTATTTGTTTCCCTTATGTAGGAGCTCCAACAGTGGCGGCTGGTGCACAACATTTTTGGGGAGGCGCAAACTGAAAGAAAAAAAAACATCAATTGCAGCCACTGTGCCCATCAAACGCAGCTACCGTGCTCATCAATTGCCCCCAATGTGCCATAAAGCGCAGCTACTGTGACATCAAACGCAGCTACTGTGACATCAAACGCAGCCACTGTGCCATCAAACGCAGCCACTGTGCCCATCAAACGCAGCTACTGTGCCAATCAATTGTCCCTGCTTTAAAAAATAATACCGTAAGACACTTACAACCGTACACACGGGTTAAATGTCGGGAGACGTCAGCCGGTTCAATAAAAAACAGCTGACATTCGGACCATGTGTATGTCAGTCTGTCCGACAGAAGCTTGGCCAGCTTCTGTTAGACAAGCATGCTGGAAAACCAGCAGCCGGCTGATGCTCAAACAGCGCTCTCAGCCAATGGTAGAGAGTGCTGATCGGATTGTTCTAGCGAGGTTGGAGGTGGGCATCCCCCTGTCAGAACATAACAGCTCAGAAGGGGAGATCGCTGTACAAACTTTGGATGGATTGTACAGCGGCTCCAATTGGAGCTGTCAGGATTTCTTTTCATTCAACCTGCTAGGTTGAACGACAAAAATCTTGGTCCGGATTCAGAAAGTATTTACGTCAGCGTATCAAGAGATACACCGCGTAAATACTAATAATAGCCGGCGTATCTCTTTTTGCTATTCAGAAAAGAAGATACGCCGGAATTCTGCTAATATACGAGCGGCGTAATTCTGTTACACCGTCATATATTAGTTGCAGTTTTTACGCTGGCCGCTAGGTGGCAATTCCGTTGTTTTATGCGTCGAATATGTAAATGAGGGATTTACGGCGATTCCCGAACGTACTTGCGGCCGGCCGTCATAGTTTACGTCGTTTGCGTAAGTGTAATAGCAGCGTAAGGGAGGCGTAGCCAATGTTAAGTATGGACGTCGGGACAGCGTTGAATTGTACGTTGGTTACGTCGTTTGCGTAAATCGTTCGGGAATGGGGCTCGACGTTAGTTATGTTCACGTCGTTTACATTGACAAATAGCGACGTGATTTCACGCATTCGCCGTCCAAAAAAAACGTCAATTACTTCAGGTCATGATTCATTTACATGAATCACGCCCCCACATCCCAAATTTTAATTGCGATTACGCCGGGCACTTTACGCTACGCCGCCACATATTATGGAGCAAGTGCTTTCTGAATAAGGCACTTGCCCATAATATTTGCGGCGGCATAGCGTAAACAGCATACGCTACGCCGCCAGACAGATACATCAAATGTATCTGAATCCGGCCCTCGTGTATACCAGGCTTCTTTCAGTTCCTTATCAGGACAATAAATGGAGGATAGAAGATGTCCTAGTTGACCCCACACTGCATAGCGCTAGACTTTAAACACAAAGGTTCCTGTAGCAGGCAAGAACATCTCGAACACACAATTACCGGTCTAAACTACGTGGCATGTTCACCAATGCCAGGAGTCTGGCGGACAAGATGGGAGAACTAGAACTACTGTTGTACATGGAGTATTTCGATTTTGTAGGAATTACAGAGACTTGGTTTGACAGTTTTCATGATTGGCTGACAACAATTCAAGGGTATTCCCTATATCGCAGGGATAGAGAGGGTAAAAAGGGGGAGGGGTATGCCTGTATATCAAACATGATGTACAACAGAATGTGAGAGATGACATCATTAAGGGAGCAAGGGAGGAGGTGGAATCGTTATGGGTAGCTACAAATGGAGGAAACTAAGGGGAAAGTAATACTGGGAGTATGCTATAGGCCCCCTAACCAGAGGGAGGAGGTGGACCTCCAATCACAATTTGCATTAGCAGCAAGAATCGGAAGTGTCATTATAATGGGGGATTTTAATTATCCAGACATAGTCTGGGTGGATGGAACCGCGCATTCATCTAAGGCTCGCCAGTTCCTAAATGCCTGGCAAGACAATTTCATGGGTAAGATGATAAATCCACCAACTAGAAACAAAGCATTACTAGACCTATTGATTAGCAACAATACAGACCCGATCACAGATGTGGAAATACGTGGCAATTTAGGAAACAGTGATCACAGGTTAATTAGTTTTAGTATAAACCACACAAATAGGAAACATAAGGGGAATACAAAGACACTGAATTTCAAACTTGCCTAAACTACGCTCCTTGCTAGAAGTTATTAATTGGGATAAAATCTTAGGAACAAAGAACACAGAGGAAAAATGGGTATGCTTTATAAGCATTTTAAATAATGGCATTTTAAATAATGGCATTAGCCAGTGCATCCCAATGGGAAATACATTTAAAAGAGCTAATAAAAGTCCTGGGTGGCTTAACTCGAATGTAGAAATGCATATAAAAGCAAAGAAGGCCTTCAAAAAATACAATCATCATCAGCATTCTAACTTTACAAAGAGTCTTCACAAGGGAATTGGGAGCTTCAGTAACCAAAACTGCAATATTTATCCTCACGACATGCCACAAGGAGCACCCACATGGCTACCAGAGGACAGAATTAGAATTGGACTTGAAAAACTTAACATTAATAAGTCACCGGGACCAGATGGCTTGCACCCGAGGGTCCTTAAAGGGGTAGTAAAGGTAAAAAAAAAAATCCCTAAATATCTTCCTTTACCTCAGTGCAGTCCTCCTTCACTTACCTCATCCTTCGATTTTGCTTTTAAATGTCCTTATTTCTTCTGAGAAATACTCACTTCCTGTTCTTCTGTCTGTAACGACACACAGTAATGCGACACTTTCTCCCTGGTGTGGAGAAAGCCTCTTGAGGGGGGAGGGGGCGAGCAGGAGTGTCAGGACACTGCTTTGCAGATAGAGAAAGTAGCTGTGTGTTAGTGGGCGTCCTGACCGTCCTTCTTGCCCCCTCCCCCCTCAAGAGGCATTCTCCACACCAGGGAGAAAGTGTCGCATTACTGTGTGTAGTTACAGACAGAAGAACCGGAAATGTGAGGATTTCTCAGAAGAAATAAGGACATTTAAAAGCAAAATGGAAGGATGAGGTAAGTGAAGGAGGACTGCACCAAGGTAAAGGAAGCTATTTAGGGAGATTTTTTTTTTACCTTTACAACCCCTTTAAGGAACTCAGTCAAGTAATTGTTCCTAATTTTTACGAAAGTCTACCGACTGGAACGGTCCCAGCTGATTGGAGAAAAGCCAATGTAGCACCAATATTTAAAAAAGGACAAAGTTACATCCCTGGGAATTACAGGCCAGTTAGCCTAACATCAATTGTATGCAAGCTCTTGGAGGGGGTACTAAGGGACTATATACAAGATTTTAATAATGCCAACAGTATCATTAGCAGTAATCAGCATGGATTCATAAATAATCATTCTTGCCAAACCAATCGATTACCCTTTTTTGAGGAGGTGAGCTGCTATCTAGATAATGGAAGCCCCGTAGACGTGGTGTATCTGGATTTTGCAGAAGCATTTGATACAGTTCCCCATTCCCTGCACCTGGAGTATGCTGCCCAGTTCTGGGCACCAGTCTTTAGGAAGGATGTGCTAGAACCGGAGAGAGTCCAGAGAAGGGCAACAAAACTAATAAAAGGACTGGAGAATCTTAGTTATGAGGATAGGTTACGAGCACTGAACTTGTTCTCTCTGGAGAGGAGACGCTTGAGAGGGGATATGATTTCAATGTACAAATACCGTACTGGTGACCACACACAGAGAAAAAACTTTTCAGCAAAAGGGAATTTAATAAGATACGCAGCCATTTACTAAAACTAGAAGAAAAGCAGTTTAACCTTAAACTACATAGAGGGTTCTTTACTGTAAGAGCAGCAAGGATGTGGAATTATGTTCCAGAGGCAGTAGTTTTAGCGGGAAGCATTAATAATTTCAAAAAACAATTAGATATGCACCTGAACGAAAACAACATACAGGGATATACAATGTAATGCTAACATAAAATCACACACATAGGTTGACCTTGATACCTGGACTTGTGTCTTTTTTCAGATGCTCAAAGAAAATATAGTGGGACAGCATTACACTAGCTAGAATGTGTATATAGTGTAGGATTGGGGAATCAGACTCTAATGGTAGGTGCGTTTTCCAGTGAGTAGACTGTTTCAGAACTGAGTTTTTTTAAGGGCCGGGTAGCCCACTTTTATTTAAAAGCATCAAAGATACAAAAGCAGCCCTCGCAGGGGGTTCCACCATTCCTGTAATTTGTCAATTCAACAGTTTAGCCTCCTGGCTATTAAACTTTAAGCACACACCTAGCTTTTTCTTTCAGCGTCTTGCTGCACAATTTCTGTCCCTCAGAACAGCTTCCTGGAGTCAAGCTCAAACCTCACTTTTCTCCTGTCTTAATGACATATGCCTCCTGCAAAGATGCATCCACTCTCTGACTTCTCTCAGAGAGATTTGGGAGTCACCTGACTCCCAGCACAGACCTCCTGTCTGTGGGGTGGGGACCTGAGTGCTGTTCAGGTCAGACTTAAAAAGCTGACCACAAAGCTGTATAATTAAGGTGTCTGTCTCTCCAAAATATGGCGAAAACCCGCCATCATTCAGGTAAGACAGACCCAAACCATCACAATAGACAGTAGATAGACAATAGATAGTAAATGTATCAAAATGACCAATAAGAATCAGTCAAAATCATATCCCACACTGCCCTAGTTATGCATAGCTTTGTGCTTTGTACCACAATAATCAAACCAGCTCCTAGAGCCGCCCCACATACAACAACGTGTAAGGAAATCAAACTATAGTTCATAATCAAACAATCCTCATTGAAAATGACCCAAATGAAGGAAGGTACTCACTGCTCACTCCACTCCAACCCAACACTCCAGTCTGCTCAGATCACTAACTGCCTCTCACACTGACCCTTCCTTTGGGTCATTTTCAATGAGGATTAAGCCATGCTCAATTTTCTTTGGACCCACTTCAACTTTCTGGCCCAGAACGCGCCGCAGTTTCTCATTCTCCAGGAAGGGGGCCCGAATTATGATTCTTGTCCACTGCACTCAAAAATTCCCCTGTTTGCACACATATTTTATGTATGTTCATTTTTTAAATCTTATTGTACTTTTTTCTTATTAAGGTAAATAACCAAAAATGTATTTCAATATCCGTTTTTGTTATGTTTGAGAAACTCTATAATCAAATTTCCTTTTTTTTTAGTTTTTAGACTTGTAAAGCCGGTTGAGATTTAGTTTAACATCATTACCAATTTGTTTTTCAGCTTTAAACTTTGGTAACTTGATTTCTTTTTTGCAATTTTTATTACATCCCTTATATTTCATTAATGTGGTTTCAGTACCATTCTTTAGGGATTTAAATGCTTTCCTTTGATGCTTTATCACATCTAAACCTTGCTGTTCAGCTATCTCTTTTTCCTTTTATTCATATCATTTTTTTCCCCATAGAGAATGTTCTTGTTAGAGTTTTTTTTTTTTTTTTTAATGTCCCATTTGGCTTTAGTGTGTTTCTTTAGTGCATGTTCTCAATCTACAAGATTCATGCTTGCCAGATAATCCAAATGATGTTTATTTTGATGAAATAATCATATCTTTTAGAAACTGGCTACATGAAAGCAGAAGTTCTGTCAATCATTTCATAAAATGAACTATTTATCTTAATGGAGAATTTAACTAAATTGTTTTTCCTAAAACAATCGAGTCTTTGATCAGTCGGTTATCCTATATGTGTACAGTCTGTAAAAAAGTTACTCTAACTTTCTTTAATTTTATCTTGAAACTTTTTTTGGATAAAACTAAGAATGGCAAAACCCCTGTCAGGTTTCTTATTGCTGTCTGTGCCCTCGCTGGTGTCACTGGGGCACAAAAGAGATGGAACATAAGTTGTTACCAAAAAAGAGACAACCTTTCAAATGGAGATGTCTAGTTTAAAGATAACTCTAAAAAGCCCTGTACACAAGATGGGATATCTGACGGAATCTAATCCGATGGATTTTTTCATCGGATATCTGATGAAGCTGACTTTCATCAGTCTTGCCTACAAACCATTGGTTGAAAATCCGATCGTGTCCAACGCGGTGACGTAAAACACAACGACGTGCTGAGAAAAATTAAGTTAAATGCTTTGGAGCATGCGTCGAATTGATTCTGAGCATGCGTAGATTTTTGACCGATTGATTTCCCCACAGACGATCGTTTTTTTTTAACAGTTATTTTAACCATAAGATTAAAACAGGTTCTATTTTTCTTCACTGATGGATAAAAAAATGATGGGGCCCACACACGATCGGTTCGTCTGATGAAAATGGTCCATTAGTTCGTTTTCATCAGACGAACCGATTTTGTGTACAGGGCTTTAGGCTTAATGTACATGGGACGTTTTCAAACCTCTCCTGAACGATTTAACTTGACAGATAGTAACTGATGATTAAAAACGTCAATTGTGCTGTGTATATATCTATATATTGCCTTGAAAAAGTATTCATACCCCTTGACATTTTCCACATTTCGTCATGTTACAGCCAAAACATTTTATTGGGATTTTATGTGATAGACCAGGGGTCTCCAAACTGCGGCCCGGGGGCCAGATGCGGCCCTTTGCATGCCTTCATCAGGCCCTTGGGGCACTTTTCCTTCTACTGATATAATACACACCATTTCTCCCACTGACATCAAGAATGGGACATTATTCCACCCACTGATACCAAGGTGTTATACCTGAAGGGTTCCACATGAACTGGCACTTTAAGGCTGGTTCCACCCAGCAGTGATGACAAGGGTCAAGGGGTATAGTAGCCATCTTAGAGAGAGCACATGTAGGAAGCTGATAAGATGTACTGTCCTGAGATGCATGTTGCAGTGTACAGATGACCTGAAATAAACATCCATTGTTCCAGACCAGAGTCTTGTGTCTCTCTCAACACAGAGGATATAACACAATGATGAGGCACTATTCCTCCTACTGACACCAATGATGAGGCACTATTCCTCCCACTGACACCAATGATGAGACACTATTCCTTCCACTGACACCAATGATGGGGCACTATTCCTCCCACTGACACCAATGATGAGGCACTATTCTTCCCACTGATACCAATGATGAGACACTATTCATTCCACTGACACCAATGATGGGGCACTATTCCTCCCACTGATACCAATGAGGGTGCACTATTCCTTCCACTGACATCAATGAGGGGGCACTATTCCTCCCACTGATACCAATGATGGGACACTATTCCTCCCACTGACACTAATGATGAGGCACTATTCTTCCCACTGATATCAATGAGGGGACACTATTTCTTCCACTGACATCAATGAGGGGACACTATTCCTCCCACTGACATCAATGAGGAGGCACTATTCCTCCCACTGATACCAATGAGGGGACACTATTTCTCCCACTGACATCAATGAGGGGACACTATTCCTCCCACTGATACCAATGAGGGGACACTATTTCTCCCACTGACATCAATGATTGGGCACTATTTCTCCCACTGATACCAATGAGGGGACACTATTTCTCCCACTGACATCAATGAGGGGGCACTTTTCCTCCCACTGACATTAATGAGGGGGCGCTATTCCTCCCACTGACATCAATGAGGGGGCACTATTCCTCCCACTGACATCAATGAGGGGACACTATTCCTCCCACTGATACCAATGAGGGGACACTATTTCTCCCACTGACACCAATGATGGGGCACTATTTCTCCCACTGACATCAATGAGGGGACACTATTTCTCCCACTGACATCAATGAGGGGGCACTATTCCTCCCACTGACATCAATGAGGGGGCACTATTCCTCCCACTGATACCAATGATGGGACACTATTCCTCCCACTGACACAAATGATGGGGCACTATTCCTCCCACTGACACAAATGATGGGGCACTATTCCTCCCACCTGACACCAAAGATGTATTGTTTAATCCCACTGACACCTGGATCATTTTTACCCCCAATGGCCACAGTCCGGCCCCCGTAAAGTCTGGAGGGCAGTAAACTGGCCCTTTGTTTAGAAAGTTTGGAGACCCCTGTGATAGACCAACACAAAGTTGCACATGATTGTGAAGTGGAAAAAAATTATATGATTTACAATTTTTTTTACAAATAATGTTTATCTGAAAAATGTGGTGTGCATTTGTATTCAGCCTGCCTGATGCCGCGTACACACTTGATCGGAATTTCCGACAACAAATGTTTGACGGGAGCTTGTTGTCGGAAATTCCGACCATGTGTAGGCTCCATCGGACATTTGCTGTCAGAGTTTCCGACAACAAAAATTTGAGAGCTGGTTCTCAGATTTTCCAACAACAAGTTCTGATCGTGTTTACAAAATTCCGACACACAAAATTCCACGCATGCTTGGAATCAAGCAGAAGAGCCAAATTGCCTATTGAACTTCATTTTTCTCGGCTCGTCATACGTCTTGTACGCCACCGCGTTCTTGACGTTCGGAATTTCCGACAACATATGTGTGACCGTGTGTATGCAGGAGAAGTTTGAGCCAACATCCATCGGGAAAAAAATCCACGGTTTGTTGTCGGAATGTCCGATCGTCTGTACGTGGTAGAACCAACTTTCACTACAATTACAGTTGCAAGTCTTTTTGGTATGGCTCTACCAGCTTTGCACATCTAGAGAGTGACATTTTTGTCTATTCTTGTTTGCAAAATAGCTCAAGCTCTGTCAGATTGGATGCAGAGCGTCTGGGAACAGCAATTTTCAAGTCTTGCCTCAGATTCTCAATTGGATTTAGGGCTGGACTTTGACTGGGCCATTTTAACACATGAATATGCTTTGATCTAAATAAGGGTTCTCCAAACTTTTTAAACAAAGGGCCACTTTATTGTCCCGGGTCCAGCACCGGTGAGAAATAAAAGGGGCCTCAGGGTTGGTGGTCAGTAGGAGGAGGAGTAGGGCTCCTATCAGTAGGAGGAATAGTATCCCATCATTGATATCAGTAGAAGAAATAGTGTCCCCTTGTGTGTGTCAGTGGAAGGAATAGTGCCTCATATCAGTTGGAGGAATAGTGCCCCAAGGGCCGCATAAAGGCTTGCAAAGGGCCACATATGGCCCTCGGGCCGCAGTTTGGAGACCCCTGATCTAAACCATTCCATTGTGGCTCTGACTGTATGTTTAGGGTAATTGTCCTGCTGGAAGAACAAAATGGACAATTCAGGTACTGTGCCGTTCATAAAGTAGTGGAACAAAAACTGAAATCCCTCGCAGCTGGGAGGTAAACTGTGAGCACCAATTAAGATGCCCAAGCATAGCAATATAACCAACAAGGATCCTGAACGAAAGCACTGAGGGATTCTTTAACCACTTCAGCCCCGGACCATTTTGCTGGTCCATGACCAGGCCACTTTTTGCGATTCGGCACTGCGTCGTTTTAACTGACAATTGCGCGGCCGTGCGACGTGGCTCCCAATCAAAATTGGCATCTTTTTTTCCTTACAAATAGAGCTTTCTTTTGGTGGTATTTGATCACCTCTGCGGTTTTTTTTTTTGTGCTTTAAACAAAAATAGAGCGACAATTTTGAAAAATAAATAAATATTTTTAACTTTTTGCTGTAATAAATACCCCCCAAAAATAGATAAAAAACTATTTTTTTCTTCAGTTTAGGCCAATACGTATTCTTCTACATATTTTTCATATACAAAATCGCAATAAGCGTTTATTGATTGTTTTGCGCAAAAGTTATAGCTTCTACAAAATAGGGGATAGTTTTATGGCATTTTTATTAATATATTTTTTTTACTAGTAATGGAGGCGAATTGCGATTTGTATCGGTACTGCGACCTTATGGCGGACATTTCGGACACTTTTGACACATTTTTGGGACCATTGTCATTTTTATAGCTATCAGTGCTATAAAAATACATTGATTACTGTAAAAATGTCACTGGCGGGGAAGGGGTTAACACTAGGGGCTGGGGAAGGGGTTAATTATGTTCCCTCATTGTGTTCTAACTGAAGGGGGGGTGGGACTGACTAGGGGAAATGACAGATCGCTGTTCATGAAGTGTATGAAGATGCAATCAGTCATTTCTCCCCCTGAAAGGACCGGGAGCTGTCCCTGCTAAAGAAAAGTATCCCCATAATATGATGCAGCCACCACCATGTTTCACAGTGGGGATGGTGTATTCAGGGTGATGTGAAGTGTTAGTTTTCCACCACACATAGCATTTTTCTTTTGGGCCAAAAGGTTACATTTTGGTCTCATCTGACCCGAGCACCTTCTTCCACATGCTTGCTGTCTTCCCCACATGGCTTCTCCCAAACTACAAACTGGACTTCTTTCAACAATGGCTTTCTTCTTGCCACTCTTCGATAAAGGCCAGATTTGTGGAGTTCACAACTAACAGTTGTCCTGTGGACAGATTCTCCCACCCGAGCTGTGGATCTCTGCAGCTCCTGCAGAGTTACCATGGGCCTGCTTCTCTCCCTGCCCGGACGGTCGGTTTATGTGGAAGGCCATGTGTTGGTAGGTTTGCAGTTGTGCCATACTATTTCCATTTATGGATGATGGATTGAACAGTGCTCTGTGAGATGTTCAAAGCTTGGAATATTTTTTTATAACCTAACCCTGCTTTAACCTCCCTGGCGGTCTTCCCGTGTGTGGCACGGGGTGAGATTTTTAAGCTAAGATCGGTAACCCCGTGCCACACACGGACTTGCCTCGCTGGATGCAGAAAAAAAGTTTACTTACCTTTTCTCTGCGATCCAGCGATGAATCACCGCAGTACACGGCGGGCGGATGTTGTGTGTTCCGCCGATTCCCTTCCCTGCAAGCGTCGCGACGTAGGGGGGGGGGGAACGGCGCCAAATTAAAAAATGTAAACAAACACTATACATACAGTACACTGTAATCTTATAGATTACAGTACTGTATGTAAAAAATACACACCCCCCATGTCCCTAGTGGTCTGCCCAGTGCCCTGCATGTACTTTTATATAATAAAAACCGTTCTTTCTCCCTGCAAACTGTAGATTGCCCATAGCAACCAAAAATGTCCCTTTATGGCAAAAATTGTTTCAGAGCAGCTAAAAAACAGCGATAATAAATCAGAATCACTTGCAGAATTTAGCGATAGCGATTTATGGGGAAATTCGTCATAAAAAAAAAAAATAATGACAGCAAAAATTCTGCAACTGAGCAAATTTCAGTGATTTTGATTTGATAACATTATTGAATAATTTTTACTATAATTATATTATTATTTGTTATAATTTTTTATAATTATTTATTATATTATAATTTTTAATAAAAAAAAAAAAAAATCATACCCGGGATGCCTATTAGACTCTTGTTTGGATAGATTTCAGTGAGTTATTCCTAAGAATTACAGGCCTACAGTATAAAACGCCAAATTCCCTTGCAAATAATGGTACCGCTTTAAGCACCTAAAATCTGAAAGAATCATACCGCCAGGGAGGTTAAACTTCTCCACAACTTTATCCCTGACCTGTCTGGTGTGTTCCTTGGCCTTCATGATGCCGTTTGTTCACTAAGGTTCTCTAACAAACCTCTGAGGGCTTCACAGAACAACTGTGTGTTACAGTTACACTGTTACACTGAGATTCAATTACACACAGGTGAACTCTATTTACTAATTAGGTGATTTCTGAAGGCAATTTATTTCACTAGATTTTAGTTAGGGGGTATTAGAGGAATGGGGGTTGAATACAAATGCATGCCACACTTTTCACATATTTATTTGTAAAAAATAATTGAAAACCATTTATCACTTTTCTTCCACTTTCAATTTCACGTTTTTGGCTATTACATGAATAAATGTAGAAAATGTCAAGGGGTATGAATACTTATTCAAGGCACTGTGTCTATTTATAGTTCTAGACAACAGTATTGCCTTCTCTGTAACTCTATATACTGCTGTTCTATCTGTTTTCTTCCAGAATTCAGCTCTCTCTAGCCACATATACCCACCTGAAGCCACAAATCATTTTACTGGAATGCCGTATACACACGATCTAAAAATTCCGAGAAGAAAAACGTGTATTTTTTCCGACTGAATTTTGGCTCAAACTTGTGTTGCATACACACGGACACACAAAATTGCGACCGTCAAGAACGCGGTGACCAACAACACTACAACGAGCCGAGAAAAATTAAGTTCAATGATTTCGAGCATGCATCGAATTGATTCTGAGCATGTCGGAATTGCATACAGACGATCAGAATTTCCGACAAGAACTTTTCTCGTCGGAAAAATTGAGAACCAGCTCTCAAATTTTTGCTGTCAGAAATTGTGACAGAAAAAGTCTGATGGAGCCTACACATGGTCGAAAGTTCCGACCAAAAGCTCACATCAAACTATTCTTGTTGGATATTTCCATCGTGTGTACACGGCATTAGTCAAGTTATACATTTTGTCAATTACGGTGAAGAGCACACAGTCTGCAGGGTCAGAACAAGCTATAAAATAGGTAACACAAGCAGGTCATGGGCAAGAGGAAAACTAAAAAAAAAAACTAAAAAAGGCAGACACTGTTAAATAAGGCAGAGATACAGTACCACACTAATGCCGCGTACACACGATCGGATTTCTGATAGAGCTGACTTTCATCAGTCTTGCATACACACTATTAGACTAAATTCAGACCGTTCAAAACGTGGTGACGTTAAACACTACTACGAGCCTAGAAAAATGAAGTTCAATGCTTCCGAGCATGCGTCAACTTGATCCTGAGCATGCGTGGATCTTTCTCCAATGGAGTTCCACACACTGGAATTTCCGATCGTTTTTTTTTTCATCGGAAAAATTTAAAACATGTTCTATTTTTTTACACCCATGGAAAAAAGTCTGATGGGGCCCACACACAATCATTGGGGCCCACACACTTTTTTCATCGGAAAAAAACGCTTGTGTGTACGTGGCATAAGAGATGCAAGTAGGCAGGGCACTTGGTAGAAAAAGCTTAGGATAAATACTCTTCTACTAAATTTTTAAAACAAAACTAGTAAATCACTTTTTACAAACTAAGCATTATATACAAGAAAAAGCAATGCCCTAAGAGAAGGCCATTACAGCTTTGTCCTAGTTTTTATACTTCACTTATGCTACCTTAACTAACTGACATATGGGAATGCCAAAAATGGTCCATAGCAAGCTGATGTAATTAAGAGAATCTGACATTGCTACTGCCACAGCTAAACGGATAGCGCATTCCCTGAAGGCGAAGCAGGGCGGAAATATGACATTCACCCATATTTCTGTTTATCTACAGAGCTGGATTACTCAGATGTTTTCACTTGGGTCCTACTACTGCCGTATATGCCACATCTCAGAGGAGAAACAAATACTTTGAGGTACAAAATTAAATATCCACTTTAAAAAAAAAAACGTACTTACATTTCATTAATAAAAAATACAGATACTGTATTTATCGGCGTATAACACGCACCCTTTTCCCCTTAAAATCAGGAGGAAATCCTGGGTGTGTGTTATACGGCGATCCCCGCTGTCTGTGAGGGGAAGAGGAGCGAGCACCGCTGATATACACATAGCCGAGTGTACTGTGTACACAGCTAGGCTCGGCTCCACTCGCAGTCATGCCCAGTCCCGCCATTGGACCTGTGTTATGTAAATCATAGGAGCCTGGCCAAGGGGCGGGACTGCGAGAGGAGCCGAGTACAGCTGAGTACACAGGACATCCGGTTCTACCTATCTCAGCGCCGCTGCAGTAATTTTAAATGATCATGCTGCAAGGACACTGGGCATGGCTTCAAGGACACTGGGAAAGGCTGCAAGGATGCTGGACAAGGCTGCAAGGACACTGGGAAAGGCTGCAAGGACGCTGGACAAGACTGCAAGGACACTGGGCAAGGCTGCAAGGACACTGAGCAAGGCTGCAAGGACACTGAGCAAGGCTGCAAAGACACTAGGCAAGGCTGCAAGGACACTGGGCAAGGCTGCAAGGACACTGGGTAGGGCTGCAATGACACTGGGCAAGACTGCAAGGACACTGGGCAAGGCTGCAAGGACACTGGGTAGAGCTGAAAGGACATTGGCCAAGGCTGCAATGACACTGGGCAAGGCTGCAGATGGACACTGATCCTTCTGCAACGATGGACAAGGCTGCACATAGACACTGATAAGGCTGCATTGATGGGCATTTAAATGAAAATTGTTATCCTTAAACTTCCCTCCTAAACTTGGGGTGCATGTTATACGCCGATAAATACAGTATTCATATTTGATCAACAGCTTCCATAAGTTTTTGATCCAGATCCAGTAAGCAAATTAAATACTTAGGCCCGGATTCACAAAGCACTTACACCGACGTAAATCACTTTACGCCGACGAAGTGAAAATGTGCACCCGGCGTATGTGTGTGCCAGAGTGACAAACCAACATACATCCAAAAACAGGCAATCCTACCCCGACGTATCTTGCTTACGCCGGCATAGCGTGGGCACAAATATGGTTTGGACGCATGTTGCTTCTCCCATTGATTAGCCATTCAAATATGCAAATGAGGAAAATACGACGAACGTACGTGCGCCCGACGCATCTATGCGATGTTTGCGTAAGTTGTATGTCCGGCATAAAGTTATTCCCCATAGATGAGGCACAACCCAGCAATAGACATGCAAAGGTCTGCCCCCAGAGAACACAGGCCGGCGTATTGGGCGTATGTTACGTTCACGGCGTACGTAGTGATCTGGGGTAGCTTAGGCAGTTGTGCCAGCGGAGTTGTAAGCATAAGGGTGCAGTTTCATGATTCCACGTCATAACTACATCACAGCGCATGCGCGTTCGTGATATGCCGGGCGTAAAACACTGCACCATGCTCAGACCATCATTTGCATGGGGTCACTCCCACTTCCACTTACGCTGGCCTGCGCTTTCAAAAATACGCTACGCTGGTGAATCTTGGTGAGCAATAGCTTGCTCAATACAGTGCATGCCTCTCCGCGCTGCGCCAGCGTACATTGTGTGCACTACGCCGGCGTAAATGTGCGCCCACTCTCTGTGAATTTGGGCCTTACACTTTTATTGCAACGACCTGATTGAGTATAATATATGTCAGTGTAACATGCTGTGTTTCTGTTGCTGGAATAAATTAGAACTCAACTACATCATTATTTCTCCCATATGAGTAAAACTGATGTGACATATAATATCATAGCTATTTTTATGCTGGCGTTTAATTAACCCAACCCAGCAAAACAAAGGCAGGTCAGGTGCTTGCAGTTCACTGTATTCAAGGAAAATTTAGATATGTATTTATAGAAAAACTCTGCTATGTATATCATTTACATCCATACTCTAGAAACGTGCTTCTCGATGATATCAGCTTTGTTGACCATTTAAAACCAAGTCCCATGAAAAAAAAAAACAAGTTCCATATGCCATGGAACCAGCATATCCTACATTGCTTCCTTTCACTCTCACCTTTTTTCCATCATTGTATTCTTGCTGAATTGTATATTTTGCCCACCCACTGTCCACTAGCCCCTGTTTGCACTGTACCTGAGCACCATCTAACCACTCAGGTTCTGCTCTGTTACATACAACATCATAAGAAGTTCCAGTATGATTTATAATATCTGCTGTCAGATACTGCTCTTATCACTAAGGCCTTGTGGACCTCATGAGCTATTGAGGTTGATTTATTAAGGGCTTGTCTATGAGTGAGTGAGTGAGTAACTTATATAGCGCTACAAATGCGAACTAAATAGTCTAAAGGCGTTTGCATCCAGTGTCGTCCTGATTCTTCAGAAGAGGTGGGTCTTAATTATTTTCCGGAAGGCCCGATGGTTTTCTTCAATGCGGATGTCCGTGGGTAGAACGTTCCATAGCCGTGGTCAAATCTTCGTTCTCTTTAGATTTGTAGTGGGAACTTGGGGATGTGGAGGCGGTTTTGGTGAGTTGACCGGAGGGCGCGACTTGGGTTGTAGTGTTTTATTTTCTCGCATAGGGTTTAGCGTTTCCTTGTGTCCATTTGTGAGTGAGGCAGAGGGTCTTGAATGTAACCCGATCCTTTACGGTTAGCCAATGTAGGGACCTCAGGGACAGGGTGATTGATTCCCAAGGTTTTTTTCTTGTTACCAGTCCGGCTGCTGTGTTCTGGACAACTTGTAGATGCAAAATCATGCAGGTAACCAAGTGAATAAGGGAGGGGGGTCAGGTGGGAAAAGCAGGTGGTTGAGCGGTTATTTTACTAGATGTGGCAAGGGCTGACCGTCACACGAACAAGCCTTAAAGGCAAATACACTGTTCATTTTGAAACTGAATTTCCCCAGAGCTTAGTGAATATAGTGAAATTTTTATTTGCAAAGAATACCCAAGAAAAAATAAAACTGCATTTTTGCTTGCATATGATTGGGTGATGGAAGGCAGTAGAGCCTTACCTCATTAACTAAGCTCTGGGAAACACTCCCTTGGAAAATTAACACTCTGGGCCAGATTCAGGTACAATTGCCCCGGCGCAGAGTATCAGGCCCCGTACACACGGCAGAGAACCTCGACGTTCTCTGCCGCCGTCAGAATCGGCGACCCGCCCGTCGGGAAAGGCAACCAGCCATTCATCCCGACAGGCCGTCGAGCAAATAGAGAACCTGTTCTCTATTTGCTCGACGGGTTTTCCCGATGGGCGGGGCTTGCCGAAAGCGTACACACGGCCGAGGTTCTCGGCAGAATGCGGCTCCCAGCGAGGTTCTCGCTGGTTTCTGCCGAGAACCTCGGCCGTGTGTACGGGGCTTCAGAGATACACTACGCCGCCATATTTTACCTGGCTCTAAGTCGAATCCAGGAAGATTTTGGCCCGTAAGGTACGGCGGCGTAGTGTATTTCTCGCGGCGGAATCGAAATACGCGATTAGGGGGCGTGAAGCATTTAAATTAGGCACGTCCCCGCGGCGATCGAACTGCGCATGCTCTGTTCAGAAATTTCCCGCCGTGCATTGCGCGAAATAACGTCGATACGTCATTTTTTTTTTGAGTATCGTCGTTTACGTACATTCCTATTCCCGGACGCCTTACGCAAAAAAAATAAAAAAATTGAAATTCGACGCGGGAACGACGGCCATACTTAACATGGGCCGTCTAACTATAGACCAGCTAATAGCTGGTATAACTTTACGCAGCTAAAAGATGACTACAGATGCCATAAGAGATTGCGAAGGACGATTGTAACTTCGTGGATCGCCGGAAATAGCTCATTTGCATACCCCGACCCGAACTCCACCCAGCGGCCGCAAAAAGATTGCAGCGTAGAACCGAAGGCGTACGAAGACGTAAGCCTGTCGGATCGAAGCCCGAAGCCGTCGAATCATGGTTTGAGGATTCAAACTAATGATACGATGTGGGTAATTTGAAAGTACTCCGGTCTAAGGCCTTGTACACACGGCTGAATATATCCGCTGTGAACGGTCCCCGGACCGTTTACAGCGTATATTTACGCCGGGGTGTTTTGATCCGATGGCTGTACACACCATCGGATCAAATTCCCCGCCGGCGGACAGCGCGGTGATGTTGACGCCGCCACGTCACCGCACCAGGAAGTAAACACTTCCGCGCGCATGCGTCGGATCCATTCACAGGATACGACGCATGTGCGGCAAGATATGTCCGCTGGTTTGCCGTACTAACCAGCGGACATATCTGACGGCCAGCTATCCGGCGGAATTATTTCAAAGCATGCTTTGAAATTTTTCCGCCGGATGAATCCGGCAAAAAGCGTCCGTTTGCCCCTACAGACGAGGGGATTTTTCGGCTGAAATGGTCCGTCGGACCATGTTCAGCGGAAATATCCCCTTGTGTGTACAAGGCCTAACAGGAGATAGACCGGAGTAATGGCTCTGTGAATCTGGCCCTCTATTTGCATTTAGTAGATCAACCACATTGTGTCCAGTGGTCAGGAGCACTAGTTATGAGAATGATGCCCTTGGTGCCCTAGCTAATGAGCCTGATTCAGGTTAATTGGGATTTCCAATGCTACAAATCAGTAATTACTTCTTCAGGCAGTATCTTAGCTACCTGTTGCCTCAAAGAGGGGCAACCTTGTCTGAATTTCTCACTTCCTGTTCCTCCTCAGTAACCTGTTCTGGCTGACTAACCCCCAGCCAGAAAAGCTCAAATGATGGGGGCAAGTTTACTGAGGAGAAACAGGAAGTGAGAAATTCAGACAAAAAAAAAAAAGAAGTGAACCAACAACGCACTAGCTTAAAGGAACCTATTTAAAAAATAAAAAACAAACCTTTACAACCCCTTTAAGCTACCTTTACCTCTTACATAATGAACATAACGATGTTACTGTTTTACCACAATTGGAATAATTTGATGAACTGAGCACCCTACTTGGAATCATCCCAGCTTTGTACAAATCAATAAATAAATGGGCTGTCATGCAGAACTATATCACAATGTCAAATGCTTGCAAACAAATATAATATATCATTTTTTGTGAAACAGTCTGTCATGCTGCAAATTTGAGAGGCTGAATAAAGAATCACATCCATTGTGTCCACTGACAGACATGAGAAAATGTCAAGAGCAAACTAAATAAAAACAGTTTCCAGTTCATGTACACAACACAGTCTGAGGTAATGATTTCCCATCAGCAAATGACCATATGCCAATTATACAATCATTAACAAATCTTCTACGTTTTATGACTTCATTGAACAATGATAACTGATCTAAGGCTAGGGAATAAGTCATAAACAGACATTTGGTAGATGGCCAGCAACATGCAGACCCTACCGCAACAATGTTAGTTATAAAATTTGCACTATTTCTTTCTCTCTTAACCACTTCAGCCCCGGAAAAATTTGCCCCCTTAATGACCAGGCCATTTTTTGCGATACGGCACTGCGTCGCTTTAACTGACAATTGCGCCGTTGTGCGCCACTGTACTCAAACAGTTTGATTACCTCTGCGGTTTTAATTTTTAGCGCTATAAACAAAAAAAGACAGACAATTAAAAAAATATTTAATTTTTTTTTACTTTTTGCTGTAATAAATATCAAAATATAACATTTAAAATAAACATGTTTCTTCATCAGTTTAGACCAATAAGTATTCTTTTAGATATTTTTGGTAAAAAAATCACAATAAACGTATATTGATTGCTTTGTGATAAAGTTATATTGCCAGATTCAGGTAGACTTACGATGGCGTATCAGTAGATACGCCGTCGTAACTCAGAATCTGCGCCGTCGTATCTTTAAGCGTATTCTCAAAGTGAGATGTGCTTAAATGTTGATAAGATACGACCGGCGTAAGTCTCCTACGCCGTTGTATCTTAGCTGCCTATTTACGCTGGCCGCTAGGGGCGTGTACGCTGATTTACGCCTAGAATATGTAAATCAGCGAGATACGCCTATTTACAAACGTACGCCCGGCCGTCGCAGTAAAGATACGCCGTTTACGTAAGGCGTATACAGGCGTAAAGATAAACCACCAAAAAGATGGTGCAGCCAATTTTAAGTATGGACGTCGGGACCGCGTCAAACTTTTCAAGTTTTACGTAGTTTGCTTAACTCGTCCGTGAATGGGTCTGGACGTAAATTACGTTCACGTCGAAACCAATGAGTCTTAGCGGCTTAATTTGGAGCATGCGCACTGGGATACGTCCACGGACGGCGCATGCGCCGGTAGTAAAAAACTTAATTTACGTGAGGTCACACTTAATTTAACCACTTCAACACCGGGCCATAGGGGATTGACGTCAGTGCCAACCCCTAGTCGATGAGAGTGGATGTTGCACAACGTCCTTTCTTCACGGCGTTCTAGGGCGCGCGCGCGCACCCGCGGCACCACTCGCGATCCCGCGCGCGTGCCCGACGGCAGCGATTGCCGCCGGGCACCCGCGATTACCGCTGATCACAGCAGGAGTGTGGATCTGTGTGTGTAAACACACAGATCCACCTCCTGTCAGCGGTAAGGAGACTGATGTGTGTTCCCAGTACAGAGGAACACACATCGGTCTCCTCCCCCTGTGAGTCCCCCTCCCCCTACAGTTAGAACATACTTTAGGGAACATTTTAACCCCTTCAGCGCCCCTAGTGTTAACCCCTTCCCTGCCAGTCACATTTACACAGTAATCAGTGCAGTTTTAAAGCACTAGTCGCTGTGTAAATATGAATGGTCGCAAAAACGTGTCAAAAGTGTCCGATATGTCCGCCGCAATGTCACGGTCACAAAAAAAAAACGCACATCGCCGCCATTACTAGTAAAAAAATAAAAATGCCATAAATCTATCACCTATTTTGTAGACGCTATAACTTTTGCGCAAACCAATCAGTATACGATTATTGCGGTTTTTTTTTACCAAAAATACATAGAAGAATATGTATCGGTCTAAACTGAGGAAAAAAAACTTTTTAAAAAAAAAAAAAATTGTGATATGTATTAAATAAAAAAGTAAAAAATATTGTGGTTTTTTTTAAAATTGTCGCTCTTCTTTTGTTTATAGCGCAAAAAATAAAAACCGCAGAGATGATCAAATACCACTAAAAGAAATCTCTATTTGTGTGGGGAAAAAAACAAAACAATTTAATTTGGGTACAGTGTTGCATGACCGTGCAATTGTCATTCAAAGAGCAACAGCGCTGAAAACTAAAAATTGGTCTGGGCAGGAAGGGGGTGAAAATGTCCTGTATGGAAGGGGTTAAATAAAACACACCCACATCAAACACATTTGAATTCGGTGGGCTTACGCTGGCACATTTACACTACGCCACTGTAACTTAGGGAGCAATTGCTTTGTGAATACAGACGTGAAGAGAAATCCCACCACCAATGAAAATGCAGGCTTACCAGAAGGAGTGGACTCTAAGAAAATTAAATTTCAAGAGTCGATCAGATCCTGGGGCAGGATGTCTTCAAAGAGGGGATCAACAGATGGTTATGATACGGAATCCAGTGGCCACGAGACTAGCTTTAAATCTCTCGTTCACGGACTAAGGAGATGGTCGTCCGTGTCAAAGGTGACATGTGTATATGGAAAGGAGAAGAGGGGATGCCATAATGTAACACCGTAAAATCAATATCCCTTTAGGGATGACTCCATTGTCGCCACCATTCCATTTGATATGCGCTGTATTTTCATTTAACATGTAAGTGCAATTTTAATAAATTTTCATATTGATTTTACGGTGTTACACTATGGCGTCCCCTCTTCTCCTTTCCATATACACATGTCACCTTTGACACGGACGACCATCTCCTTATTCCGTGAACGAGAGATTTAAAGCTAGTCTCGTGGCCACTGGATTCCGTATCATAACCATCTGTTGATCCCCTCTTTGAAGACATCCTGCCCCAGGATCTGAGCATTTACTAAGCCTGATCGACTCTTGAAATTTAATTTTCTTAGAGTCCACTCCTTCTAGTAAGCCTGCATCTTCATTGGTGGTGGGATTTCTCTTCACGTCTGAATATCAAGTTTTATTTCTGTCACTGGAATTCAAGAACACCTCTTTTTATGAACTTTATGTTTTTCATTTATTATGAGGTTCACGTTGGACTTTTTTGTTTTAATGCACTGATCACCATTCTATGTGTATTATTTATTATTTATATGTATGCAATTTTGACTTCACTGTCATATTTTGTTTTTTCCTGAGCGCTACACTACCTTTTCCATATTTTGTTTTTGCTTCTTAATTTTCAGTAGCCGTGTTTAGCAGCCTTATTTATCCATTTTATAGCAGCGCAGTATTACACACCACACCTAGCTTTGTGAATACAGCACTTGCCTCTCTAATTTACGGCGGCGTAGCGTATCTGAGATACGCTACGCCCGCACAAATATACGCCGCTCTACGTGCATCTAGCCAATAGTGTCTACAAAATAGGGGATATATTGGCATTTTCATTATGATTTTTTTTTTACTAGTAATGGCGGTGATCTGCGATTTTTAGCGGGACTGCGATATTGCGAAAGACCTTTTTGATACTTTTTTGGGACCAGTGACATTACTACAGTGATCAGAACTAAAAATAGCCACTGATTACTGTATAAATGACACTGGCAGGGAAGGGGTTAACACTAGGGGCAACCGAGGGTTTAAATGTCTTTCCTGGAAGGTCTTTCTAACTGTGGGAGGAGTGCATTGCCAGGGAGTACAGAGAGATCGCTGTTTCTAATCACTAGGAACAGACGATCACTCTGTACTTGCCTGACAGAACGGTCATCTGTTTGTTTACATTGACAGATCCCCGTTTTGGCTTCCTGTGTAGCGATCGTGGGTGGCCAGCGGACATTGTGGCCGCCGGGGCACGCGCATCGGCTCCAGCGGCACTATAGCTATTAAAGTGACCGACGTACAGCTACGCCGATTTGCACAGTCGAGCCAAGCTACCACAGAATAACTGTGGTGGTTGGTCGGCAGGCGGTTAAAACATGCGGTAACTGGATTTGATAAAATCCCAGAGGCGATTTAGTTTGCATGTGTCGCGCTATATAAGTTTTTCATTCATTCATTCATTCATAAAATATGTTTTGTATTGTTTTTTTTTTTTTTTTTTTCATATCTGCCTGATCTGTGCAATGGTTTTGCACAGAGCAGCCCTGATCCTCTTATTCCTAGGTTTCTCGCCGGTGCTCCTGGCCCTTCTCTTGCAATGGGGGGTACCCAAGCTGAGCCGCTGCTCTCTGTGTTTATTCAGACACAAAGCCGTGGCTCAGCCCTGCCCCCTCTCTCTCCTCATTGGCTCACTGACTTTGATCACCAGCAGCAGGAGCCAATGGCATGCCACTGCTGTCACAGCCCATGAGGAGGGAGAGTTCCAGACAGCCGAGACTCTCATGCAACATTGCCAGATCGAGGTGGGCTCAGGTAAGTATTAGGGTGGCTGAGGGGGGCTGCTGCTGCACACAGACACAGAGGTTTTTTTATCTTAAAGCATAGATTGGATTAAGATAAAAAACCTTCTGACTTTAGAACCACTTTAAATCTGTAATCCTGATGCCGCATACACACGACTGTTTTTAATGTCATGGAAAAAACAATTTTTTTTTCGACGTGATTCTTGTCAAGCCTGCCTTGCATACACACGATACACGTGAAAAAAAATGCTTGCTCACAAGTCTATACTCTTGCCCAAAAGCAAGTGTTAAGGTGAACGATCGGATGTCTAAAACATTTGCAATTGGCAATGGAACAAGGCAGGGATGCCCACTTTCACCTATCATATTTATCCTAACTGTAGAACCCTTTTTGACGACAATTAGGGCCAATGCAGATGTCAAAGGTATTGTAACAAAAGATAGAGAACATAAAGTTGCCGCGTATGCGGATGATTTACTGTTCTTTATAAGGTCACCAGTGCTATCTATACCAGTACTGTTACAGGAGTTACGAAAATATGGAGAGGTATCCAACTTCAAGGTAAACTACAGTAAATCCGAGGCAATGGGAGTAGAAATGAATGGGAAAATGAAACAACAATTGTCTGAGAATTTCGGGTTTAGATGGACTGACTCACATATCTGTTATTTAGGGACCAGAATACCAAACAAATTGAATCAAGTTTTTGAACTGAATTACGCTTCATTGATCCGACAGATAAAACAGGATTTTCTGAGGTGGGATAAGGAAGCATTTACTTGGTTCGGGAGGATAAATATCATCAAAATGAATGTAATGCCCAGACTCTTATACCTTTTTCAGACCCTGCCTATTAGGTTACCTACAGGTTTTCTAAGAGATCTCAGATCGAGGTTTGTGAAATTTATTTGGGCAGGGAAATCTCCTAGGGTACGTAGAGCGGTGTTGTCGTTACCAAAAGAAAGAGGAGGGGTCGGCCTCCCGGACCCGGTAAACTATTATGTTGCATCACATCTAACACGTGTCTTGGATTGGTGCTCAATACAAAAGGAAAAACCATGGATACAATTAGAACAATCTATAACTACTATACCCCTGGAAGGAATAATATGGATTGCAGAAGATGTGATCCCCCAGGAGGTGAAAAGACATCCCACTGTGGGGGCTACAATACAAATCATTAAAAAATCATTTAAGAAAACTAGGATGTCGATGTGTCCGAGCCCCATGGTACCAGTATTGGGGACCCCAAGTTTTGAACCAGGGTTAGTAGACCAATGTTTCAAGGAACTAAGGCGGCAAGGAAGGAGTAGGATTGTTCATTTCATGAGAAATAACTATGTAATGAATAGAGGGGAGATTGAAAGGGAATTTGAAGCCCTAGATCCCTTCAGGCTATTACAACTCAATGCGTTCCTAAGATCACTCACACAATTTAAATCAGGAATTCGCCCACTTTCCAGATTTGAACAGATCTGCTTAAAGGGGGAGCCAATTAGACATGCACTATCAGCTATGTATGCGCTGTTGGTAGAACTGGAAGCCCCTCAAGAATTGGCCTTTATACAAGCCTGGGAGAGGGACTTAGGAGTCACCTTCACGGAAATGCAGAAAAAGAAAATTCTGTTATTTGCGCATAAATCATCAATGGCAACTAAATACCAGGAAGGAGGATACAAAATCCTAACCAGGTGGTATAGAACTCCGACAATACTCAATCGGATATTCCCTCATAACGCGGAAGGCACTATATTGCACATATTTTGGGAGTGTCCCAGACTGAGAGATTTCTGGAAAATGGTATCGGAAACAATCAAAGAAATATCAGATGTGTCTCTTGAGGAAAAACCGTCAGTTTTCCTACTGCATGATATTCCGCTATCTAATGAAAATTATAAAAATTCCTTACTGAGACATTTACTTACTGCAGCAAAAGCATGTATACCATCCCTTTGGAAAAGTACAGTAGCCCCAACAAAAGCGCAATGGATGGGGAGAATAGCGGAGATTCAGCAGATGGAAAACTTAACGATGGTACTGAGAGAACAAGAAGAAAAATACTGGGAGATTTGGTCACCATATAGGGAATATAGGGAACGGAACTCATAAGGGCGCGAGGAACCGGTTTTCTCTCCCCCTTTGTTTTTTGTTTTTTTCTGTCCCAAAGGTTGGAGGCAAGCTTTTCTATTGGGAGGTTGGGTAACCAGGGGGGGTCCCAGGTTAATAATAATAAAAGTGGTAGAGCTGTTTGATAAGAAGACGCAGACTAAGATAAGAATGTTATTGTATAAATTATATTGTTTAAAGTTTGCTTAGTTATCTGTATGGAAGAAGAAAAAAAAAATTCAAAAATAAAGAATTTATAAAAAAAAATAAAAATGCTTGAGTAAAGCGCGGTGACGTACAACACGTACGACGGCGCAATAAAGGGGAAGTTCCATTCGGATGGCGCCACCCTTTGGGCTGCTTTTGCTGATTTTGTGTTAGTAAAAGTTTGGTGAAAGACGCTTTTCCGTCTTCGTGCTTTTCAGTCTGTTACAGCGCGACAAATGTGCTATCTCCATTACAAATGCTAGTTTTACCAGAATGAGTGCTCCCGTCTCATAACTTGCTTCTGAGCATGCACGTTTTTTCCCGTCGTTAAAGCCTACACACGACCGTTTTTCAAGACGTTTTTGAGCATGTTCTAAATTTTTAATGCCCATTTTTCACGTCAAGAAAAATGCTCTGGAGCCTACATGATCGTTTTTAATGACCAATTTAAAAAATAAAAAATTTCACGTCATAAAAAATGGTCGCATGTACGCGGCATTACAGTCAGTGGGGGGAATTTACTAAAACTGGAGCAGACACAATCAGGAGCAGCTGCACATGGCAACCAATCAGCTATTTTTACCTTGTTCTATTTCACACGGGGTAGATTCCGTTCTGATCAGCAGGGAATCTGTGAACTGATCTCCTGATGATCGAAACAGAGTGGCGGATGACACTATTTTTCTCAATGGGCAGCCGGGGGTAAACGGACTCCGCTGTCCATTTATACCCAACTACCCTCTAATCCACTCTGCCTAAATGATAGATGATGGTTCCTCTTCAGTTTTCTTTAGCAAAACCAACAGGACCCAGAAGTAGGTGCATGTAAATGGGCCAAAAGCTTTGAAAATTAAAGCTAGAGACAAATTAGTTGTCTGGCTGCTCCAGTCTTAGCAACTACGGGGGGGGGGGTTCAATAAAGCTGCTGAGCCACTTTTCTGGCCTTAAATCCTCTTGTTGATGTGACACTTTCGGTTCTGACAGTAAAGCCTCGTACACACGGCCAGTTTTCCTGATGGGAAAACTGCAAGAAGAGCTTTGAGCTGGGAATCCCGGCTGTGTGTATGCTCCTCGCAGTTTTTCCAAAGGGTAAACTGCCCAAAAACCAGTTCTCTTTTTTCCTGCCGGGAAAACGGTTGACTTTTGCCCAGCGTTTTTTGACAATTTTCCTATTGGAAAAACTGCGATGGAGCATACACACGGCCGGGATTCCCGACCAAAGCTCCATCGCAGTTTTCCTGTCGGGAAAACCTCTCGTGTGTAGCGGGAAAAACTGACCGAGCAGATTCTTGGCTTTCCCCTCGGGATTTCCGACGGGAACTTTTCCTGTCGGAAATCCCACACGTGTGTACCGGGCATCACTCGTGCACCAAAATCAGCTAGTTCTTGTTTGCGGCACTTTATCATTGTGGCTCAATGAATGTGCCAAATTCAAAATAATATACTGACAGTTTATATCTTACAAAAGTGGAGCTAAATAAGGTCTACTCTCTTTTGGGATAGAAAGAGTGACCCTGGCGCAGACACGATGCAATTTATTAGGAAGAGTCGGGAGAAAAGGGAGTTTAAAACTAGATTCCTGCTTTGTGTTAACTTATTATCATGAGTAACATTCCTATGTTTCTAAACAACCAATTTACTAAATTATTATCGAGAGACAAGATAACAGCCGGAATCTACATCTGGGGCTTCATAGCAGCTAGGTAAAAAAAATACTTAATTGTTAAATGTGCATACAAATACTTGCCAATACATATACAAGCAATAGACATAAACAAGCTATAGACATACAGTACTATGTACAGTGCTTTGCAAAAGTATTCACCCCCTTGGCTTTTTAACTATTTTGGCTTGGCTTTTAAACTGTTTTTTAATCTGAATTATATGTGATGGATCAGACAACAATAGTCTAAGTTGGTGAAGTAAAATGAGAAAAATATATACATAAAACTATTTTTCATAAGTAAAAAAATGATAATTGCCATGTGCATATGTATTCACTCCCTTTGTTATGAAAATCATAAAAAGCTCTGGTGCAACCAATTACCTTCAGAAGTCACAATAATTGGTGAAATGATGTCCACCTGTGTGCAATCTAAGTGTCGCATGGTCTGTCATTACATATACACACCATTTTAAAAGGCCCCATAGGCTGCAACACCTAAGCAAGAGGCAGCACTAACCAAACACTGCCTTGAAGACCAGGGAACTCTCCAAACAAGTAAGGGACAATGTTGTTGAGAAGTACAAGTCAGGGTTAGGTTATAAAAAAAATTCCAAACCTTTGGTGATCCCTAGGAGCACCATCAAATCTATCATAACCAAATAAGAAGAACATGGCACAACAGCAAAACGGCCCGTAGACGGCCGCACACCAAAGCGTATGGACCGGGCAAGAAGAGCATTAATCAGAGAGGCAACACGCAGACCTAAGGTAGCCCTGGAGGAGCTGCAGAGACTGGAGTATCTGTATATACGAAGACAATAAGTCGTAGGCTCCACAGAGTTGGGCTTTATGGCAGAGTGGCCAGAAGAAAGACATTACTTTCAGCAATAAACAAAATGGCATGTTTTGAGTTTGTGAAAGGGCATGTGGGAATTTCCCAAAATGTATAGAGGCTATGGTCCGATGATACTAAAATTTTACTTTTTGTCCATCAAAGAAAACGATATGTCTGGTGCAAACCCAACACATCACATCACCCAAAGAACACCATCCCCACAGTGTAACATGGTGGTGGCAGCATCATGCTGTGGGGATGTTTTCAGCAGTCGGGACTGGGAACCGATCAGAGTTTAGGGAAAAATGGATGGTGCTAAATACAGGGATATCCTTGAGCAAAACCTGTACCACTCTGTGTGTGATTTGAGGCTAGGACGGAGGTTCACCTTCCAGCAGGACAATGACCCCAAACACACTGCTAATGCAACACTTGGTGGTTAAAGGGGAAATATGTAAATGTGTTGGAATAGCCTAGTCAAAGCCCAGACCTCAATCGAATAGAAAATCTGTGGTCAGACTTAAAGATTGCTATTCACAAGAGCAAACCATCCAACTTGAAGGAGCTGGAGCAGTTTTGTAAGGAGGATGGTAAGATGTGGCAAGCTCATAGAGACTTATCCAAAGCGACTTGGAGCTGTGATAGCCGCAAAAGGTTGCTCTACAAAGTATTGACTTTAGGGGGGTGAATAGTTATACACATTGACCATTTCGGTTATTTTGTCCTATTTGTTGTTAATAAAAATAACATCTTCAAAGTTATGGACATGTTCTGTAAATTAAATGAGGCAAATCCTCAAACAATCCATGTTAATTCCAGGTTGTGAGGCAACAAAATGTGAAAAATGCCAAGGGGGTGAATACTTTTAAAAATATATACATAAGTATATAGATATATTATATATACTGTATGTGTAAATATATTCCTCTTCCTCACAAAACCAACATCTACCAAATATCCGCAAAAACCCTGATTGGGTAGATATGACAGTAGATAAACTTCAGCACCAAGAACCCAATACTGATACTGGAAGGCAGGGGCGACCATCATGATTGTGTCGTACACACGACCGGTTTTCCCGGCAGGAAAACTGCCAGGAGAGAATTTGGCCAGGAATCCCGGCCGTGTGTATGCTCCCTAGCAGTTTTCCCATCAGGAAAACAGCCGAGAATCCCAACGGGAAAATAGAGAACCCTGCTCTCTATTTTCTCGTCGGATTTCCCAGCAGAGTGTTTCCTGCCAAGAAAACCGGTCGTCTGTATGCTTACCTGTCCCAGGTAAACCCATGCATGCGCGATAAGAGTTTGACGGATACGCAGTAGCATACAAGTTTAGTGTGGGGTGTAGGAAGATGGCGGCAACGGCATTGAATGTGACGAGCACCGGCTTGTTGTAGTTGATGATGTCACTGCATTCTTGCCATCAAAAGAACGGCGGTTCTTTTGAATGGCATTCTGTATGCACGGCTTTGCAAGACAAGCTTGCCAGGAATCCCTTTAGGAAAACCAATATTTTTTTCCTGACGGAATTCCCGGCCGTGTGTACAGGGCCTAAGAGTGGTCAATACACAATAGTACTACATATATGTAGCCCCTGCATTAATCTGTGTTTATCAGAGCTTTCCTGGTCCGTATGTGTCCTATGTGACCACACAGAGCCTCCCCTTCATATTTCTGTGGACTTGCCTTGTGACTTTTCTTCATGTCTCTTTGAGCTTTGAGAAAAGTGATGGTCCTTAGAAATCCCCTGAAGAAGCCAATGTTGGCAAAAAATGTTGGGATATAACATCAAGTATTGATCACCTTATATAGTTGGACACCAGTGACCATTAATGTGATATGTATCAAACTCTGATTTTTTTAAAGAATTATTGTTGTTATTTTATGAACTCTCTATTTTAGTATAAAATATATTCCTTATAACTGTGGGCACTGCTAAAAGCCCATTTTGTTGCTGCTATTTTCAATACTGATAATGTTTTGTGTGTGTGTGGGGGGCAATAACCAAAACCATAACCATAACCAAATTAGCCCTTCATATACCTTTAGTGACCTTAAAATGTATGTCACTAAACCCACATCATAAAAACCTATCAATAAATGGTGTGTTACATGCTGTTCATAGTCACTCAGTTGCAAAAAAACTGGTTGATCCTGCTGCTCTCCATCTCTACCTTCCGTCCATGTCCCCAATTCAGTTCGGGATTTTGAAGCTGTAGTGGCAACTCTGCACATGCTCAGTTTTTAATGAGTTTCTATGCTGGGCATTTCCTCCCTGTTAAATTTAAGCAGCCCATATGACTATAGAGTCACATATGTGGGTGTATACGCAGTGGCAAATGACAGCCCACTCCCCCCTCCTCCTCCATGCCCACTAACCAGATACACACAATGGGGGCGGGATATTACATGTAGATTCATAGAAGCTTCACCTCTCTCTTATTCTAAGACACAGGTTGGAAGGGCATGACACAGCTTGTGACTGGCAGAAATTCACACCATGTTATTTGCGAAAAACAATATATATATATATATATATATATATATATATATATATATATAATTTCAAATATATATTTGTATGCCAATTTAAAACAGTGTATTGTTATTATTTATTTATTTGAACTCTGTTTTCCGAAGGCTGTTTTTTATTTTATTTTGAACATGTGATCAGAAGCAGAGGATGTCACAGAGTCTGTCCAGGCTTGGCCAAGATTGAGACAATGAAGTTGGGATCCTCCCACATGCCTGGACCTGTCTCTAGCTCAGCCTCTCAGTGAGCCCAAGGCTCCCACCCCCTCCACAGCCCAGCCCTCCAGTGAGTGGGGGGGGGGGACAGACAGCTGATGACTGTCACCAGCTGTCTGCTTGGAGGGCCTTGAGAACCAAGAAATCAGCAGTATTTCATGTATCCGTTCTTATTGTTAGAGTCGGCGGGAGACAGATGCGGCATCGGACCTAAGCTGCATCCACCTAGGTAAGAATGAATCAGCAAAAAAAAAGGGGTGTGTTTAGTATCACTTTAAATTTAATCTGCTTATATTTTGCCATCCCTAGGTCCTCTTGGTACAAACTTCCGATGATGAAAAACTTCAGATGCTCTGTTGGATTATTGATTGGAAAGCCCTCTTTTGGGGAGTTAAGGCATTTCCATAATACAGAAGAAAAAATATACAAAACCACTTTACATGTCCCCTAATTACAATGAATCTACTTTGTAATATAGGGTGTGGCCCTAACACACCCCAGGGGTTATCATATGCTGGCGGCTTTTATTACTGGTCATGACACAAGCTGGAGATTATTATTGCTGGCCCTGACACATGCTTGGGTTTATCATTGCTGGCCCTAACACATGCTAGGGGTTATCATTGTTGGCCCTAACACATGCTAGGGGTTATTATTGCTGGCCCTGACACATGTTTGGGATTATCACTGCTGGCCCTGACACACCCTTTGTGTTATTCTTGCTGGCCCTGACATATGATGGGGGTTATCATTACTTGCCCTGACATATTCTGGGGGTTGTCATTTCTTGCCCTGTCACATACTGGGGGTCATCATTGCTGGCCCTGACACACCCCGGGTGTTATTCCTCCTGGCCCTGACACATGCTGGGGGTTATCATTGCTGGCCCTGACACATGCTGGAGGTTGTTGTTGATATTTTTTTTCCATACATAAAACTCCACAATGTATTTTCCTTCTCAATCTCTTTGAGGCAGACAACAGGAAGCCCACATAGCGCATTGAATTTTTATTTTAAATCTGTTCAAGGTGCTGCTCCTAATTCATTACAAACGATGGCAAGTAGGGTTTATTTTTAGGCCCACTGACACCAGTTATAGAACAAATTTTTGTGCTTGCTGACCAGCGATGTAAGGGACGCTGTTATATAATTCTGATCCTGCACTCTATGGGCCAGATTCAGGTAGAGTTACTCTGGAGTATCAGTGATACTCCAGCCTAACTCTCACTTTGAGCCGGCGTTTCTGTTTTCAGTAAGCAGAAAACAAGAAACGCCGGGTTGGAGTTCCTATACGAGCGGCATAATTGTATTTCGCCGTCGGGGCGTTCCCGCTGATTAACGCCGAGAATATGTTAATCAGCGAGAATCGGCAATTCACGATCGTATTCGGGCCCGACGCAGTGACTTTCCGACGTTTCCGTAAGAGATACGCGGCGTAAAGAAATACCAGCCCCCTAGTGGAGTATCCTATGTTAAGTATGGCCGTCGTCATCGCGTCGAATTTAAAAAATTTCGAGTCGTTTGCGTAAAACGTCCGTGAATGGGGATTGACGTCATTGACGTTCACTGACAGAATTTGGAGCATGCGCACTGGCAGTCGACGCATGCGCAGTACGTTCGCCGTGGGATCGCGCCTAGTTTAAATAATACACGCCCCCTACCCGCCCAATTTGAATTCCACCGGCTCATTTTTGCTACGCCGCCGCAACTTTAGGAGCAAGTGCTTTGTGAATACTGTACTTGCTCCTAAAGTTTCGGCGGACTAACGTAAATGAGAAAAGTTACTTCAAAATAAAGATTCGCCCATCCACCTGAATCTGGCCCTATATACTTCAATGTGTTAAAAAGGGACTATAGTCTGTGTTTGTTTATTTACACTGTGTATAGTTTTTATATAACATTGCAATTTTATATTAAGACTTTATATTAAGATTTATATTTCTCATTGTGTTATTTCTGTTTTTATTATGACACAGGGTTATTTTCCACCAAAAAATTGTCTGGAACTACCCCGGGGAGACAAAACATTACCTGGCAACACTACTTGCAAGTATGGGCACTTGGATCTTCCATGTAACTCAACAAAAGCCTGTTGTATTTGGCAAGCCTGAAGCGTTTGAGCGGTTTTACTTATGTAAATTATCACTAAGAAACACAGAAAATGGTTGTGGATGAAATCTTTGAGTGCTGATTAAAGTTTCCCATTAGACAAATTCCCTTTTTTTAAATTATAGTTAAAATTGATGCACAAAAGGATTTTCATAACTTTAACCTATCAATAAAACGGCATCAAGCAGAAGATGGAAATTACTTTTACTACTGTAATTTAGAAAATAAATGTGCATTGAAATAACATTGTTGTTATATGGAGGTAACTGTGCTTTGAAAAATCTATTCCTGTCAAGAGTCTCTCTGTAAGCAAATTTAACATATTGTCACTTACAAATCTTTACTACTGCGCATCTTGAAGTTGTAACACAATTTACAAAACCTATTCCCTAGTTTATAATTACTAATTGCCCATTTATTCCCCATATTTCGAAGTTCTATATTAATACTGTTATCAGTATCATCATGTATATGTAATTACTTCTTATATGCTTTAGAAATGTATTTATTTTGCTTGCAATGTAAAATCCTTTTCTTCATTAGCCCATCGGGGACACAAGAGTTCCACCATTGAATGCTGAAAGAAAGTCTGTTTTGAATTAGACCTATCATAGTCTTTATGAATTCAGAAATCCATGAATATTATAATAACTACTGTCTACTCTATTTTGTCAAGACTTCAGCATGATTAGTGTATATGTACACACACCTGTCAACTAGACGAGACTAAAATAATTTCTTATAAGAAAACTGAAATGTTGTTTACATGCCAATTCAAGTGCTGTTGGCACATAACAGGTACCCTAGATACCTTCATGTCAGGTCTCCCAATACATATAAACTTTTCTCACTTTCGACTTTTCATTTGACATGATTTTCTGATTTGTATTTACCTATTCTGAGCTTTAAAATTATATTTTGCAACAGACATCCCTCCACTGGTAATAAAGAAGGTTTGTCAGATTTTTACATGAAATTTTCTGGACATTCATTGCAGGTCCATCACTCTACTGGCCACATGCTTGTTGACATTCCTCTGGTAAAACAACTCCCAACGAAAAACCCAAATTATCATCATAGGTAAAGTTGCCAGGAAATGTATAGATTATAGGGGAAAATCCAGGCAGGTGAATATTTTTGGATTATAAAATTCATATACACCTTTTTACGTTCAGTCATTTTTATTTGAAAATTCAATGACAGAGACAGAAGGACATATCAATTGTTACAACAGCCAGAGTCCACGCCCAGGCTTACAGCAACAACAAGTAAAAAACACATCCCAAGTACTAGAACCAGAAAATAAAACTTTAAAAAAGGCACAATTTGTTTCCAACCAGTAAGCTGAAGAAACCAAAAAAAAACGGAGATATTATTACCCACCTTGGGAGGAGAGCAATTAAACTGGGCTAAACCTCTCACTGTTCTATATTAAAGCGGAGTTCCACCCTTAAAATCACTTTTTTTCATTACATCCAGCATACTGGCGTCAGCGCCAGTATGCTGTTTTTTTTTTTTTTTTAATGCTCGTACTTACTGTATATCACAACATTGAATTCCAGGCGCACCGCGGAGTGTCGCCGCTATAAGGCGTCACGCCTTCCGGAAACAGCCAATTAGCATTCGGCGCCTGCGCATAGACCAAGGAGCTGACTGCGCAGGCGCCGAAAATAGCCGGTCCTAGTTCGGGTTTTTTCGGAGGGCGTGACGCGCTATATACGGCGCCAGCGCAGTCAGCTCCTGGGTCTGTGCGCAGGCGCCGAGTAAAAGCCGAATGCTAATCGGCTGTTTCCGGAAGGCGTGACGCCTTATAGCGGCGACACTCCGCGGTGCGCCTGGAATTCAATGTTGTGATATACAGTAAGTACGAGCATTAAAAAAAAAAAAAACAGCATACTGGCGCTGACGCCAGTATGCTGGATGTAATGAAAAAAGTGATTTTAAGGGTGGAACTCCGCTTGGTGGAACACTGAACACAATGTCTGCTGGGAAACTGAGTCCGAGGATGAAAGGACCTCTGTGATAGGCGGTAGCAGAACACAGTGTCAAACGCCTATCACGGACCAGGAGGAAGCCGCGACTTTTGAAAAATGGACACCCGCGACCCGACAGGTGCGCTGACTATCACGGAACAGAACGGGACCGGGAGGAAGCCACAACTTTAGAAAAATAAATGCCCGCAGCCTGTCAAGAATACATGTACACTGAGGCTGCAATAGGCACTGAACACAGTGTCTGCCAGGAAAGTCCGAGCATGAGAGGACCTCGGTAATAGGCGGTAGCAGAACACACTAGCAGAACACACTGTCAAACGCCTATCACAGACCAGAAGGAAGTCGCAACTTTTGAAAGATGGATGCCCGCGACCCGACAGGTACACTGACTCGAGTATAAGCTGAGGGGGGCATTTTCAGCCCTAAAAAAAGGCTGAAAAACTTGGGTTATACTCGAGTATATACTGTATGTTATTTTTTTCTCCAACTTCCAAGAGAGGTTTAAATCTGATTGGTGACAATAGGAAATTACTTAGCACCAACATTTTTATACATCAGGCTTTCTGTGTGTAAAAGGCAGACAGTGGGAAGAGATCCAGCAGCTCAAGAAATTGCATCTAAAATCAATAATTATGGACAAAAGAAAATGAGTATCCCAGTGCTCTGTAACAATGCCTAGATGAAAAACCACACTGCTCATCCAGTAGACCGGCCTTGCTCAACATTTTAACACTAGAAGAACCCTTTCTATCTCTCCAGGAACACATAGTCTAAATATATTCACAGATTATGGTGCATTAGCACCATATGACATAATTATTTTCAATCATAATCATGACACGAAATGTATACCAATAATAACAATGACTAAAAAATAAACATAGACTGTCAAAATTGTAGTGTGCCCAGTGGGGACATGCTCCCTTACATTAGGATTGTGGAAAATTGTCACGTACAGTTAAGGTGGGAGATTAATATCCACTATTGCTCACTGCTCAAGGAACCTTTAGGAACCTCTGGAGGAACTTAGGGTTTTATGGATCCATTGTTAAGAAAATATTATAGTAGACCATGCATCTCCTTATGCACATTTAGGCTTTATTTTCAGTATGGAATGGTATCTTTAAGTGAACAAAAAAACACAAAAATGTATTTTAAACTATGGTACTTATCTGTTTATAATGTATAATGGTTCTTCACTTTATAGACAGACGCATTGAATAATTACATTTTAGCAGGCAATACGTTGTAAGCAATGAATGGTGCACTATGTACACCATAATTAACCACTTCCCGCCCGGCCAATAGCAGATTTACGGCAGGGAAGTGGTTATGAAATCGTGACTAGACGTTCTCAAACGTCTAGCACGATTTCATGCCGCACGCGCCCGTGCGGGCGCGCAGCGCGGCGATCGGTGATGCGGGGTGGAGCCTCGTTACCACGTGATCAGCCGTGTCCAATCACGGCTGATCACGATGTAAACAGGAAGAGCCGCCGACGGCTCTTCCTCACTCGCGTCTGACAGACGCGAGTACAGGAGAGCCGATCAGCGGCTCTCCTGACAGGGGGGGTTCGCGCTGACAGGGGGGGTTCGGATCGCCACACTAGACCACCAGGAAAAAAAAAAAAATACAAAAAAAAAGACACAAAAAAATGACAAAAAAAAAAAAAAAAAATGACAAAAAAAAAAAAGACAAAAAAAAAAAGGAGTGGCAGTAAAAAAAAATGATGCCAATCAGTGCCCACACATGGGCACTGATTGGCAACATTGATCCATCAGTGCCACCCCTCAGTGATCATCAGTGCCACCCCAGTGTCTGTCAGTGCCACCCCACAGTGCCAATCCATGCCCAGTGCCCACCTACCAGTGCCCACCTGTGCCACCTATCAGTGCCCTCCTGTGCCGCCTATCAGTGCCCACCTGTGCCGCCTATCAGTGCCCATCTGTGCTGCCTATCAGTGCCCACCTGTGCCGCCTATCAGTGCCCACCTGTGCCGCCTATGAGTGCCCATCTGTGCTGCCTATGAGTGCCCAGCGCTGCCTATGAGTGCCCATCAGTGCCGCCCATGAGTGCCCATCAGTGCCGCCCATGAGTGCCCATCAGTGCCCAATACCAGCGCCGCCTATCAGTGCCCATCAGTGCTACCTAATCGGTGCCCATCAGAACTACCTCATCGGTGCCCATCAGTGCCACCTCATCGGTGCCCATCAGTGCCACCATATCAGTGCCCATAATTGAAAGAGAAAACATACTCATTTACAAAAAAATTAACAGAAAAAAATAAAAACTTTATTTTTTTTTCAAAATCTTCGCTCTATTTTTAGTTGTTGCACAAAAAAAAAAAAACGCAGAGGTGATCAAATACCACCAAAAGAAAGCTCTATTTGTGGGGAAAAAAGGATGCCAATTTTGTTTGGGTGCAGTGTAGCATGACCGCGCAATTGTCATTCAAATTGCGACAGTGCTGAAAGCTGAAAATTGGCTTGGGCGGGAAGGTGCGTAAGTGCCTGGTATGGAAGTGGTTAAACCTTGATTTGAATAATTGTCACAGCTTGGGTATGCCAATCAAAACAATTCCCCGGGTAACACCTACGGTAGGCTAATGTGTGTGCATGGCCACAGATATAACTTAATGCTTTGGGTTGAGAAAAACATGCTATTTTTTTCTTACTGACGCACTAAAGGCTGAAGGAAAAAAGTTATATTATGTGTATTCATTGACATTTAAGGCAAGTGACAGAATATACTGTCTATATATCCCTGCCTGCCTGTACTGTGCCTGAAATAAATGTTGACAGATAAGTCACAAAAGATTTTAAAAAATCCAGATCATTGCAATGCTTTAAAAGAAATGCTTCATTTATTAAAAACAACCCTTTTCACTTAGACATACTAGAAAACATTTATAACAAAAGAAGTTAGCTTGACACAAGTCACAAGTATGCAACCATTGTACCATTAAGGCAACTGTGTATGCTACTATATTTAACCACTTCCCGCCCAAGGTACGTATATGAACGTCCTAGACTTTGAGCGGGGATATCTGAATGATGCCTACAGCTACAGGCATCATTCAGACATTGTCTTTTAGAGCTGGCGATTCCGTGCACCAAAGGAACAATCATAGCATCTGTTCCACCGCTTGATCGTTCTTACAGCTGGCGAGAGGGGACTCCCCCCCTCTCACCGCCCTCCGATGCTTCTACCGACTCACCGCTGCGATCGGTGACCCGGATAACTGATCCGCCGGCCGCGGATGCTTACCATAGAGATTTCAGGTGGACCAGATGGTCGCCGGAGTCTCTATGATCGTTCAGAGGCCGGGTGCAATGTTATGATGTCACCCCCACCTCTGCATTAAAAAAAAACGTGCCACCTTGGCTGGAAAGCTGAGATCGTTTTTTTATTTTATTTCAGGCTTCCCAGCCTAGAGGTGAGATGCGGGGTCTTATTGACCACATATATCACTGTAAAGAGGACCTGTCATGCTTATTCCTCATACAAGGGATGTTTACATTCAAGTGTCAAAGTAAAAAGTTAAAAGTAGAATGAACAATATATTTATTTATTTTTTAAAGTGCCCCTGTCCCTGTGTGCTCGAACGCAGAATTGAACGCATACGTAAGTCCCGCCGACATATGAAAATGGTGTTCAGACAACACATGTGAGGTATCGCCACAAACGGTAGAGCAAGAGCAATAATTCTAGCCCTAGACCTTTGTAACTCAAAACATGTAACCAGTAAAAAAAAATTAAAGAGTCGCCCATGAGGATTTTTAAGTACCAAAGTTTGGCGCCATTCTACGAGCATGTGCAATTTTGAAGGGTGACATGTTAGGTATCTATTTACTCGGCGTAACATCCTCTTTCACATTATACAAAACAATTGGGCTAACTTTAATGTTTTTTTTTTTTTAAAGCTTGAAACTGTTTTTTTTTTTCCGTGTGAGATAAAAAAAGTTGCAATGACCACCATTGTATTCTCTAGGGTCTCTGCTAAAAAAAGTTTGGGGGTTCTATGTAATTTTCTAGCAAAAAAAATATGATTTTTACATGTAGGAGCCAGAATTGGTCCGGATGCAAAGTGGTTAAAGGGACTTTATGGTATTTTACATTTTTTATACAGTAATACATCAGCTTTATGTAATATTTTTATTGATACTCACTGGTTATTTATGCTTTTATTTTTCTGTGAAAAGCTTTATAATTTTATATTATTTACTTATTACCTATTTGCTTACTGTTTTGCTATGGCACACAATGATTGAGCGTTAATTCTCCTTCTCATAGTTGAAGCTTGAGTCAGCCAACACATCAAAAACAATGCACTACCTTGTTGTTGGCATTTGATAATCGGAAAGCAGTGATTGCACTAAGCTATAAAATTACTAACAATCAAAAACCTGAAGGTTTCAGTTGTGTTAGTTATATTGCTGAAAGATGGTCTGTACAAAAGAGATGGTCTACTTTTCTCACACAAGAATACTGAGCTACTTAGTATGAGAATGTGTGTTTAGTAGGATGGGTAATGCGGTAAGAGATTCTGGTTATAAAAATCCAGCAGTAAAGCGCAGTTAACTGCTCTGAAACATGTTGAAATAAAAGCTTGCATCTTATCCTATAGTGGTCTTTTACTTTATATCCAAGCGCTCCACAGCAACAACTAACAAGAAAGCTGAAAAGGAAGCCCAAACTGGAAGACAGACATCCAAGCACTCCAGTACTTGCTTATTGCTACACTTCTGATGACAGTGATTTGAGAACTTCAGCCCTCACTATATGCTGTGTTTTGGTGTGTCTCGTAATACAAGAGAGTACTCTAGTATACCACATCAAATGACTATTTAAAAATTAATATTCCTAAACTGCCTCATACTACAGGGTAGTGAGAGCTACCGGCTAATGACAGCCACCTCCATAGGTTAGAAGTATACAATATGTAATTTGGCTACACTTAGGCCTTGTACACACGAGTGAATTTATCCGCTGAAAATGGTCCGACGGACCATTTCAGCCGAAAAATCCGCTCGTCTGTAGAGGCAAACGGACAGTTTTGGACGGATTCCTCCGGCGGAAAAGTTTCAAACATGCTTTGAAATTTTTCCGCCGGAGAGCTGCCCGTCGGATATGTCAGCTGGTTAGTACGCCTAACCTGCGGACATATCTGCCCGCACATGCGTCGTATCCTGTGAATGGATCCGACGCATGTGCGCGGAAGTGTTTTACTTCCTGGTGCGGTGACGTGGCGGTGACATGGCGGCGTCAACGTCACCGCCGCGTCACCGCGCTGTCCGCCGGCGGGGAATTTGATCCGAAGGTGTGTACAGCCACCGGATCAAACAGCCCGGCGGACATATCCGATGGAAACGGTCCGTCAGACCGTTTCCATCGGATAAATTACACGCATGCGTGGTAGCTTCCTTGGCATAGGTAGGGTGAAGCAAGATGGCGGCGATGGCATAGAATGTGACAAGCGCATCCTGTCATATGCGATGACGTCACCGCGTTCTTTCCTTTCAAGTAACCGGGGTTCTTTTGAAATAAAAGTCAGTACATTCCGGCGGCAAGAGTTTCTTGCCAAGAATCTCGTTAGGGAAAACTACGGGTTTTTCCTGACGAGATTCTCGGACGTGTGCACGAGGCCTCAGGCTTACCATTAGGTGCAACAAATATCTCCTAAATCTACACTGTTTAGGAGATTTTTGCAAAAGAAAGGCACCGATGTCTACGGCGCATGTACCCTAGACAACGGCGCGCAGGCGCACTGAGCGTGCCATTACTGACGGCGATCATGCCGTTAGTGGCGGCAACCCTGCACATGCACCGGAGTGACATCATCGCTGCTCTGGCCAGTCACAGCGCCGCAGCCGCGATATGCGGAAGTGACTTGTGGAGAGATGGTGCCAATGGGGGCTTCGATCTCAGATAAGTACTTCATACTAAGATAGTATGCTATACATACTAGCTCATTATGCCTTTGCCTTGCAGGGTGTTTAAAAAAAAATAAGAGGGTTTACTTCCTTTTTAATTTGTAAGTGATATAACTGAAGGTCTTGTGGGCAAATTATGCCATATTTGCTAATGACACAAGGTATGAATGCAATAGTGTTGAAATATACCTGGAGGTGTTTGTAACATTGAACATGATCCTCTGATCGTATACAATACTGGGTGTACAGTGTTGGGGTGGTTAATTATGATGATTGGAAAATTGACAGTGTGGCCAAGCAGTATAAAAAGAGAATAGAATTCTAGGATTCGTCATTAGAGGGATTCCTCTATAAAGAGGTCCTGAATTCCTGCTCTGTGGTTAATCAATATTTTCTATGGATATGTACATGCACACCATCATTGTGATGAAGCCTGTGCAGTCATAAATGCCTGGTATTTTGTTATCTTGTTACCTTATTTTAAAATTGAGTAAACATATTTGCAAATATAAATAAATAAAAAAAGAGGCAGGCTTAATGGACCACCCTGTCTTTTTCTTCCCAAACTTGCCTATGTTTCTATGTAAAATGCTAGAGCAGGGTTTCTCGAGCAGGGTTCCTCCAGACGCTGCTGGAGGTTTCTTGAGCAATTGGCAATTTCTGCCTCTCAGATAAGTTCCCACTGATACCATTAAAGGGGTTGTAAAGGTATCCCCCCCTAAATAGCTTCCTCTACCTTAGTGCAGTCCTCCTTCAGTTACCTCATCCTTCAATTTTGCTTTTTAAATGTCCTTATTTCTTCTGAGAAATCCTCACTCCCTGTTCTTCTGTCTGTAACTACACACAGTAATGCAAGGCTTTCTCTCTGGTGTGGAGAAAGCATCTTGAGGGGTTAGGGGGCGAGCATGAGGGTCAGGACACTCTCCATTTTGCAGACAGAGAAAGGAGCTGTGTGTTAGTGAGCGTCCTGACACTCCTGCTCGCCCCCTCCAGAGGCTTTCTCCACACCAGGGAGAAAGCCTTACATTACGGTGTGGAGTTACAGACAGAAGAACAGGAAGTGAGGATTTCTCAGAAGAAATAAGGACATTTAAAAGCAAAATGGAAGGATGAGGTAAGTGAAGGAGGACTGCACTAAGGTAAAGGAAGCTATTTAGGGATTTTTTTTTTACCTTTACAACCCCTTGAATCTTTTTAGCTAGCTATAAGGGGGTAATTCTTCCCATGTATAGCTCAAAATATACAGACACTAAAAAGTCTTTAAACAAAATATACCATCTAAGAAAGATAGCACATGGTACATAGTTACTGGTTGAAAAATGACACAAGTCCATCTAGTTCAACCAATAAAAGGGGGAAAAAAGTAACAAAAATAAATGTTGTTTTTCCAGACGAGATTCTTGGCAAGAATCTCTTGCTGCCCGAGTGTACACACGGACCTTTCAAAAGAACCGTGGTTCTCTTGAAAGGCAAGAATGCGGTGACGTCATTGAGTACGATGAGCATGCACTCGTCACAATCGATGCCATCGCCGCCATCTTGCTTCACATTACCTATGCCATGGAAGCTACCGCGCATGCGTCAAGGTCATTTTGAGCATGCGCAGGTTTCCACGGGGACAGGTAAGTATACACACTCTCGGGTTTCTCGTCAGGAAACAGGCAGACAAGAATCTCGACGAGAAAATAGAAAGCAGGATCTCTATTTTTCTCGTCGAGATTCTGGCCAGATTTCCAGACGATTTCCAGACAAGAAACCTTAAAGCCTTGTACACACGCTCATAAACCGAGCGTGTGTACGAGGCTTCAGGTGTGAATGGAGAATGGAGAGCAGGTGAGTTAAATTTGGTGTTATCGCTCTCACTCTCTCATACTGGTCACTGGAAGTTCAACATGGCACCTCGTGGCAAAAAATTCTCTAACTATCTGAAAAAAAGAATGGTTGCTCTACATAAAGATCGTCTAGGCTATAAGAAGATAACCAAGATCCTGAAACTGATCTGCAGCATGGCGGCCAAGAACATACAGCAGTTTAACAGGACAGGTTCCACCCAGAACAGGCCTCGCCATGGTCGACCAAAGAAGTTGAGTGCATGTGCTCAGCGCCATATCCAGAGGTTGTCTTTGGAAAATAGAGGTATGGGTGCTGCCAGCATTGCTGCAGAGGTTGGAAGGGTTGGGGGTCAGCCTGTCAGTGCTCAGACCATACGCCGCACAATGCATCAAATTGGTCTGCATGGCTGTCTTTCCAGAAAGAAGCCTCTTCTAAAGATGATGTACAAGAAAGCCTGCAGTTTGCTGAAGACAAGCAGACTAAGGACATGGATTACTGGAACCATGTTCTGTTGTCTGATGAGACCAAGATAAACTTTTTTAGTTCAGATGGTGTCAAACGTGTGTGGCGACAACCGGGTGTGGAGTACAAAGACAAGTGTGTCTTGACTACAGTCAAGCATGCTGGTGGGAGTGTCATTGTCTGGGCCTGCATGTTCATTGAGGGACCCATGAATGCCAAAATGTACAGTGACATACTGAAGCCGAGCATGATCCGCACCCTTCGGAGACTGGGCCACATGGCAGTTATCCAACATAACGACCCCAAACACACCTCCAAGACAACCACTACCTTGCTAAAGAAGCTCAGGGTAAAGGTGATGGACTGGCCAAGCATGTTTCCAGACCTAAACCCTATTGAGTATCTGTGGGGTATTCTCAAATGGAATGTGGAGGAGCACAAGTTCTCTAACATCCACCAGCTCCGTGGTGTCATCATGGAGGAGTGGTACAGGACTCCAGTGGCAACCTGTGAAGCTCTGGTGAACTCCATGCCCAAGAGGGTTAAGGCAGTGCTGGAAAATAATGGTGGCCACAAAAAATATTGAGACTCTGGGCCCAATTTTGACATTTTCATGTTGAGTTATTTTGAGGGGATAGCAAATTTACACTGTTAGGCCTCGTACACACGACCGAGGAACTCGTCGTAAATGAAACGTTGTTTTCCTCGACGAGTTCCTTGTTAGGCTTGTCGAGAATCTTGACAAGCTTTCTTTGCGTACACACTGTCAAGACAAAATCTTGTTGTTATTAAACGTGGTGACATAAAACACGTACGACGGCACTATAAAGGGGAAGTTTGATTCCACTAGTGCCACCCTTCTGAGCATGTGTGGGTTTCTAAGCATACACACGAGCGTGTTTCTCGTTAAAAACCAGCCCGACGAGGAAATTGAGACTCCCGACTGAGTTCCACAACAGTTTTCTCGATGAAAAACATTCACAGGACCGTTTTCCTCGGCAAAAAAGCTCTGCCACCAAGTTTCTAGATGGATTCTGGCAAGGAAAACGGTTGTGTGTACGAGGCCTTATACAAGCTGTACACTCACTGCTTTACATGGTAGCAAAGTGTAATTTTGTAACGGCTACGCCATCACTGTGAATCACAAGTTAGAAATTTAGATTCCTATTGTGGAGGCTACTCAGGATTGAACCACCTAGTCACTCTCTGGCGTATACGGAGAGTTCGGGGTTAATTCATCACAACCTCCAGTGAGTCAAAGTCCAATAGTTGGTGTGACATATAAGTGACGGGAATTTAGTATTAATATTGCATAGTCTCTACAAACAATACATAGCTGGCAGTCAAGTAACTTGAATGGATGGGATACGGACCTTGTATGTTCAGCATGTACTACAACCGGTAAGCTATATTGAACCTTAGGGTACTTGCGGTTTTGCGTAGTAAGGTCGAGAGTTCCTTCCTGCTGGATGATTGGAGGGTGGTCCGGCTGCCGGTGGAATAGTGAATATTGTCAGCTCTGTGGTCCGGGTGTCACTCTTAGGCAGAGGTTGGAAGCCTGAGGATGGATCCTGACGCTGTGATGAACTGGTGTCAGTAGGCGGGGGTGAACCCAGGAGAGGTGAGGGTATCCGGAGGGGTCTCGGGTCTCAGATGGCAGCGGGCGTCAACTAGAATAACCGAACACCCTGCCGCCATAGAAGGAGGTTTAAATATCCCGCCTGTAGCGGAATACACGCCGGGACGCGCTTCCGCGTTCCAACGTGGAACGCAGACGTCCGCGCACCGGAAGTGACGCGGACGTGGTGCTGGATGGAGCGCAGCTGTCTAGGAAATGTACAGCTGCGCTCATTGTATCTAATATAACGCCGATGGCGTTACACATTTCCTCAGTGTTGTCACACGAAAAGACATAATAAAATATTTATATCTTTTTTTTTTTAACTGTTTTTTTTTTTTTTTTTTATCAAATTTTTTTTTATTTGTCTCCAAGAGGAGAAGTAAAAGAGAAAACAAGTGACAAACAATAAACAATAAAAACAGAAGAAAGAACATATTGCAGCTATACATTACAAGAAAAACAAAGGTATATACACAGTTACAATTACATCTTTTGGAACCTAGTAGGATATTTAGCAACACCAAGGATTACATTAGCGCGCCATAGTCATGGGCGCATAGAGGGGCAAAATCCGGTCATATAGTGGGGGCCATAGAGTGGGGAAGGGGAAAGGATAGGGGGGAGGAAGAGGAGAGAGGAGGGAGGGGGGGAGAAAAACAGGTGACACAGGAAACGGGGCAGGAGAGGCAGAGAGCCCCATTATGGTGGCGTGTGAGGCCTCCAGGTTACCTGTTAGTCCATGCGCCCCACACTTTGTCAAACTTTTGTGGGCACTTACGGTTCATATATGTGAGTTTATAAAGGGGCATCGTGGCATCTACCAGGGCCTTCCATTGGGAGACCGTCGGGGGCTCCGGCTGCTTCCACTTGAGTAGGATAACTTTCCTAGCATAGAATGCTGCATAAAAAACAAACAGCCGTTTGTGCGTGCTGTGTATGACATTATCGCTGACGCCCAGAAGTAGCATAATTGGGTCCATGCCTATCTGCAGGTTGCCCACTGAGTTTATGACGCCCACCACTTCTGACCAAAATCTTTGAATAACAGGGCAGGCCCACACAACATGTATGAAGGTACCCAGGTCCGTAGCACATTTGGGACACCTGTCCGTTTGGGAAGGGTAAATCCTAGAGAGCCTCACAGGTGTATAATATGCTCTGTGTATAAATTTAAGTTGTATGTACCTATCCCTTGCCGAGACCATCAAAGGAATATACTGCTGAATACCCTCTTCCCAATCATCAGCCGCAAGGGCAGGCAGATCCGCCCTCCAGCTGTCATAGAGCTTGGACCCGACACCTGGTTCCCCACAGGACAATCTAAGATACAGGGAGGAGAGAATGCGACCCACCCATCTGGATACCAAAAAGGACTCAAACCCGTGTGACCGCAGCTCAACCCCCCAGGAAACTGAGCCCGCACCACGTGCCTAAGTTGCAAGTAGCGGAAAAACATTGTGGATGGTAACTGAAAGGTGTTTTTTAACTCATCATAGGAAAGAATTCCACTCCCGGACATGATCTGGCACAGAGTCGTGATCCCATATCTGGTCCACAGAGCCGGATCAGGGATCGACTGCAAATGAGCCAGCTTGGGGTTGCCCCACAACGGAGTGCGCGGGGAGATGACACCGGGGCCACTGAGTTTTGCAGTAATCTGTTCCCATACCTTGACGGTGGTCCTTCATGCCAGGGTGTGCCCTAGGTCCCCGGAACACCAAGTCACGAGCGCCGAATGAGAGCCAAGCACAGCTGCCTCCAGTTCAACCGCAGGGTTAGACCGCGGCTGAGAGAACCACCAGCGAACCGTCACTACCACTGCTGCCCAATAGTATAGTTTAAAACAGGGAAGAGCCAAGCCCCCCGAAGATAGAGGGAGCTGGAGGGCAGAACAAGCAACCCTAGGGGCCTGACCTCCCCACACAAATGTGTTCACTGCCTGGTTTATTTTCTGGAAAAAGGAGTTAGGGATGGGGCATAATAAAATATTTACAAATATTTGAGGGGTGTACTCACGTCTGTGAGATACTGTATATATATATATAATTTATTTATTTATTGTGATACCTACATAAATCAATGTGTATAAAAACCTTCAATTGTGTAAAAATAAAACAGAGCCATTATTTGGAAAGATGTAGAGTATGGCCTGGATTCACAAAGCACTTACGCCGATGTATCTCCAGATACGCCGACGCAAGAACAAATGTGCGCCGTCGTATCTATGCGCCGCCCACAAAGCAAGATATGTCGAAAAATAGGCTTCAGCCGCCCAGACGTAACTTTCCTACGCCGGCGTATAGTGGGCGCATAGTTACGCTGGACGCATGTGGCACTTCCATTGTTTTCGATGCAAATATGCAAATGAGGCAAATACGGCGATTCACGAACGTACTTGCTCCCGGCGCATAATTTACACGGTTTGCGTAAGTCGTACGTCCGGCGTAAAGTTATTCCCCATATAGGAGGCACAACTCATGCAAAGGTATGGACCAGGAAACGAATGCCGTCAAATTTTACGCAGTTTACGTTGTACGTGAATAGGGCTGGGCGTAGGTTACGTTCACGTCGTAGGCAGTGATTCGACGTATCTTAGGCAGTTGTTTCTACGTGATTGTGAGCATGCGCACTGGGATGCGTCCAAGGTACGATGCATGCGCAGTTTGTTTTAAGTACTTGTGTGACGCTCGGCCATAATTTGCATGGGGTCACTCTTCATTTTAATGTATCACGCCCACTTCCAGCCCACTTCCACCTACTTTGACTTAGGCCGGCTTACGCCTACGAATTTACTTTACGCCGGCGCAAAGTTGGAAGCATTTGCTTTGTGAATTCCATGCTTCCCTCTCCGCGCTGCACCGGCGTAGTGTAAAAGACATACGCTACGGCGGCATGTATATGCGCCGATGTATGTGAATCCGGGCCTATATCTTTTGTGTCTGTTCCCTAATGCAATAGTTATAATTATTTTGGAACCGTTAATCAATATGAGGATAGGAGTTGCCTATCTATAAAATATCCGGAAAAGGTATCAAATGAAGGCTTTGATTAGAGCAGTTCAAAACATAATTTTTTTGGTAGATTTGCAATGAGCTTTAGATCATTATCATGTTGAAAGATTAATTTCCAGTTCCACTTCAATAGATGGCTTAACATTCTCTTCAAGTACACTTTGATATGATGCAGAATGTATACTTAAAGGGGTTGTAAAGGCAGAAGGTTATTTATCTTAAGGCATTATATGCATTAAGATAAAAAGCCTTCTGTGTGCAGCAGCCCCCCTCATCCCTACTAATACTTCCCTAAAGTCCCACTAGATCCAGCGATGTTGCAGCAGTGTCTCAGCTGCCTTTGGACTCCCTTCCACATTGGCTGAGACAGCAGCATGGCACCACTGGCTTCCACTCCTGTCAATCCAAGTCAGTCAGCCAATGGGGAGAGAAAATGGGTAGGACGGGGCAGGGCTGTGGTTCCATGTCTGAATGGACAAGCTGTGGCTTGGCTTGGGTGCTCCATTTCAAGCTCCTTGCTGTGGGGGCATGCAACAGGTGGGAGGAGCAAGGAGAGCTGAAAAGGGACCCAAGAAAAGGAGGATCTGGGCTGCTCTGTGAAAAACTACTGCACAGGGCAGATCACTATATCACGTTTGTTTATTTTTAACAAAAAAAATTACTTTAGTATCACTTTAACTTAACCTTTTTTTTACCACCATGCTTCACAATTGTTATAAGGTTCTTCTGAAATACTGTGTTCAGTTTTTGAAAAACATGTCTACTGTTATTAAAACTAAACAACTTTCATCTTTGATTGATCAGTCTTTGGTACATTTTTTCAGAAGGCCTGGTCTTTATGTTCAATGGCATACTGTAACTTTGCTCCAATATTTTTTTTTAGACAGTAAAGGCTTTTCTTACTATACCTTTGATGTTCATGCATGCACTTTGAAAAAAACTCTTTTCTATGAACTGTCGTTTCTGAATGGACATTTTTATACTTCTACGTTACTTGTCACTTTGTGGGCGCATATTGCAGTTTATTGTTGAAAATTCCTTTTGACACTCTTGGCAAGAGCTTTAAACTCGATAAACAAGTCCCATAACCCAGTAAAACTGAAAATTGCGAAACAAAACCTCACCAGCAACCCCATCAAAATAGTGCAGAAATTTAGCGCCCACCTCAAAAAATTACTTTCGGAATCAAATACCTTTAATAAATCGGAAACTGACTCCTTTTTTTCACAATTACAACTCCCGCAAGTGACAGGAGCCCAAAGAACAGAATTAGAGAAACCAATAACACACGATGACGTCATGGGAGCTATAAAAGAACTTAAGTTAAATAAAAGACCAGGTCCCGACGGGTTTTCAGCCAGATACTACAAAACCTTCACTAGCATAATCTCCCCCACTTTAGCAGATGCATACAACGACCTCTTAAAATCAAATTCCTTCAGGCAGGAATCACTAACAGCCACGATCTGCATGATCCCAAAACCACACTCTGACTCCACCCTTAGCGAAAATTTCCGCCCTATATCCATGTTGAACACGGATATTAAACTCTTAGGTAAAATTCTAGCCAGCCGCCTAAACAAGATTATAGGATCATTGATTCACCGGGACCAGGTGGGTTTCATGCCCACTAGACAGGCAGGGAATAATATTCGGAGGGCATGCTTGCTTGCTCATTCAGCCAAGGAGAGGAAAATCCCAGCCTGCTTCATATCTCTGGACATCAAACAGGCTTTTGATTCCGTCTCGTGGTCCTACATGGAATATACCTTACAGAATTGGGGCTTCGGTCCAAATTTTAGAAATTGGGTTATGGCACTGTACAACAATCCAAAAGCTTACGTCAAATACGCAGGTTACAAATCTGATACGTTTGCAGTCCAGAGGAACAAGACAAGGCTGTCCCCTATCTCCTTTGCTGTTCGCCCTCCTGATAGAACCCCTAGCCCAAAGAATTAGATTGGACCCTAAGATATTAGGCATAGAATTGGGTGGGTTTAAACATAAATTATGCCTCTACGCGGATGACATTTTACTTTTCTTATCCTCCCCCCAAGTGTCCGGCCCTAACCTCATCCCAATTCTGAATCATTTCGCAACTATATCAGGTTTAGCAATTAATCCTAAAAAATGTCTTGCCCTAAACATTTCATTATCGGACACAGAATTAACAGCTACCAAATCTGGACTCCCCTTTAACTGGCCCGGGAAAAGCATCCCCTATTTAGGAATCCACCTAACAGCAGAAATAGCAGACCTATTCTCGTATAATTACCCCATACTGTTAAAACATATATCAAGTCTACTGAAATCTTGGACGCAACTTCCCCTGTCGTGGTTTGGGAAATTAAACGCAGTAAAAATGACAATATTGCCGAAGCTCCTATACCTTTTTAGAGTACTCCCTATACCAATTCCGGCATACTACATGAGAATAATCCAAAAACGGATCTCTTCCTTTATTTGGGGTCCCTCCCGACCCAGAATCAAACCACAAGTCTTGGAACTCCCCAAAACCAACGGCGGGATTGGGTACCCCAACTTCACAAAATATTACCAAGCGGCCCAATTGGCGACTCTTACAAAATATCACGCTAAATGTGAAATTCCCCTTTGGGTTTCAATTGAAGCTTTAGATTGTGATCCCATCTCGATATCCAACTTACTGTGGATCCCCCCCAAATCTCGTAAAAATATTAGCAACCCTATCACCAAACACTCACTTACCCTCTGGGACAAGATCAAGGTAAAGAAAAACCTACAATCTCCACATTGCCCTCTGCTGTCTTTTATTAAAAACCCAGATTTCTACCCCGCCTGGGTCTTCCCTAACACATTCAAAGAATGGGTAAAGAGAGACTGTACTCAAAAGTTCCAGTTTTTTAACTCCAACTCCATTGTCCCCTTCCCGTCACTCTGTGATTCACATGGTATACCACATGGTGAACTTTTTAGATACCTGCAAATAAAAAATTTCTTTCTCCCACCAGTAAATACACCAATTTCACCCATCATATACTCCGGTTTTGAAAACATATGTAAGGACAATCCACACGCCAGAAGTGTGATTTCCACCCTATACGCCCAGCTGCAAACACAATCTGACTCTTGGAAACTACCATATATTAGTAAATGGGAGGAGGACCTTGGTGCAGAATTGAGCCCCGCAGAATTGAATCAAATTTGGCTCAATACCAAAACTGCTTCAATTAATGTATCAGCCTCTGAGACAAACTATAAAGTGCTTTCAAGATGGTACTTGGTGCCGGCAAAAATAGCTAAATTTTCACAAAATCATTCAGACCTGTGTTTCAGAGGCTGCACAGAGAGCGGAACATACTTTCACACTTGGTGGTCATGTCCAAAAGCCCAATCATTTTGGTCCGAAATTTTTCAAATAGCACATACTTTAACTAATAAAAAAATACCATTAGACCCCAAACTGGCATTGCTCAACCTAAAACCCAGTATCTTGTCGCATATACAATTTAACCTGATTAAGCAGCTTCTTACGGCAGCAAAGCAGACCATAGCGAAGGCATGGAAAACCTCGAGCATTCCAGTGAATGAAACAATCAACAGAATGAGTAACGCGATGTTATATGCCAAAATGACGGCAATAGAAAATGACATGATCACCAGGTTTGAACAAATTTGGACGCCCTGGATTACATACACAACACTGAAAGCTTTTAATAAAGATGTATTGTTGCCATGGTAGCCCACCCATCGAAACGGCAATTGAACCATCTTGGCGGTTGATGGGATTTCCCGGTCCGGTCCTGCAGACACCCCTCCCCCAATCCCCTCCCTTCATGCTTTATTTCTCTTTTCTTTTTTTTTTTCTTTTTATTCTTGATGTTACAATTTTTACTCTATTAAGGAGTTTTTCTTTTTCTTGTAAGTTGGTATGAACTGTTAGTAACTCATGGGCAGATATTTTATATAGATGCCTCAGTTAACTTTATCGTATAATCTACTAGACATTGAGGTACGAACTGAACATAAAAGGAAACATCTCCTTTGATCCGTTCATTATTACACTGTACCAATCTTATATGGCAAAACCGTAAAGTGCGCCCTAACGATTTTCACAAGAGGAATGTTATTTCATGTTAGAACTCCTCTCAACACTGCTAAGTTTCTTTATTTCTACAATTGCATATTTGTACTCTCTTTGTTTTTCTTTTGTTTAATATTCCTTATATTTTTTGTATACCGCCTATTTCATATTCCAATAAAGATATATTTGACAAGGAAAATTCCTTTTGCACGTATTGGACTGCTTTTTTGCACATTTTTGAACACATCGCTCTGCACTCTATGTAGTTTTTTCACAGTTAATGAGGATTCATTATTATTATTTTTTTTTTTTTTTTCTTTTTTTTTTTTTTAAAGTGTATTTTTGTGCGTGAACTCGAGAGAGAGGAGCCGGACAGCAGGAGTTGGGAGTAGGCAGACCCTCCCCCCGGAGGCAATCGCCATCCTTCTCCATGCCCCTGGTGGCAATGGCGGGTGTGAAGGGGGGCCTCCCACTCACCCCACCCTACCTGCTCCTCTTGGGAGCCCAACTGGGGCCCAACGGGACCCCAATGGGGCAGAGGGACTCCCCCTATGAGGGAGTGAGGGGGCCTAGCCCACCCAGCCAGCCCCGTAGGTCCTTCGCCTCTCTTTATTTCAAGAGACCGCATGGCCAAAGTGCATGTGTTTTAAACCAATTTTGTGTGCGTGCAAGTGTGGTGGTTTTTGTGGGGGGGGGGGGGGTGGGCGTACTAAGCACAGGCGTACCTTGCATAGCACACCCACCGGGAGCCGGGCTGAGACCACCAAACTCAATTCACATGTAGCCGAGACCGGGATCCGAACCCTTGGCTGCAGAGGTGAATAGCTTGTCAGCGCAGTGCCAATCACGTTGAGCCACCACAGCTCACACTCATTATTATTATTATAATTTTATTGTTTTTTGCATATTTTAAGAGGATTGCCCTCTATAATTATCGCACTCTGTTATATTGATTATAGGTTAGTGTTTAGTATTTCATCCTAAGCACCACGGCCTAGATTCACAAAGCGATTACGCCTGTGTAAATGTTGTTAGACTGGAGTAATTTCGACTTACGGGCGTTTTTAAGCTAGTCGAAATCCTCAAACCATGAAAAGACACCTGCGGGCTTCATTTCGACTGTATTACGTGTTAGTACGCCTTCAGATCTACGCTGCAAGAAAATTGCGGCCACTGGGCGGACTTCCTGTTGTTTTTCGCCGTCAGGGTATGCTAATGAGCTTTTGCCTGCAATCCACAAAATTTCGCACTTTAAACGCAATCTCTTACGGCACCTTTAGTCATCTTTTTTTTCCGTTTCACTATACCAGCTTTTTGCTGCTCTAATATTAGACAGCCCATGTTAAGTATGGCCGTCGTTCCCGCGTCGAATTTCAACGTTTTCCGATGTCTTTTATTATTTTTAACGTAAGTCGTCCGGGAATAGGAATGTTCGTAAACGCCGCTACTCAAACAACGAATGACGTCACGACGTGATTTCGCGCAATGCACGGCGGGAAATTCCTGAACAGAGCATGCGCAGTTCGATCGTCGCGGGGACGCGCTTAATTTAAATGCTTCACGCCCCCTAATCACGTATTTCGATTGCGCGGCGGAAAAAAAATACGACACAATAGCGTACGCGCAAAAAAACTACCTGAATTCGGTGTAGAGTCTGGTGAAATACGGCAGCGTACCGTATTTCGATTACGCAGCGGAATATTACGTCTTTGTGAATCTGCCCCCACATTTCTTGACCTTTTTACTTATCCTAGTGTGTGAACACCTTTAAATGCTGGCAGCTACTCATTAGCTTCTTCATTGCTTATTTTGGTTTGCGCATTAGTACCTCCACCAACATATGAACACATGTTCCCTTGGCCTTAACATATTTACTTATTTATCTTAAATAAATTATAAAATAAATAAATGTCTCCTTTCATGTTTAGTACATTGGAAATAAGCACAAAGGGGTAATGTTTTTTAGACATGTTTTGTGCTTAGTATTATGAATAATATTTTTAATCTGGGATGTGACAAGGCAAAATTGAAAGAAATTGAAGTTTTCTGATGGATGTAAAAAAATGCGTCTTGACGGGGCAGCTGCAGGTCGCGTATTGTCAACGCTATATCTAGGCCAACATTGCCCAGGCTTAGGGGTGCACTTTGCAAGCGTGCAGCATGAAAAGATTCACCGCCGGCTTGAGCTACACTTTTAGTGCAGTGCCAGTCTTATGAGGTGGACTGGACCACAAGACAAATTGGTCTGGCGCCCCAATAAAGCGGCCGCACTGCTGCCGATATGATAGGGATGGTGCAGACATAAGGGACACTGACATGGTCACCTATACCTAGCAGGCAGGTAGTAGGACTCTCCTGCAATCCTTTGCTTCCGTCAGTTGTACATTTGATGTAGGGTGGTCCCGATACCACTTTTTTAGGACCGAGTACAAGTACCGATACTTTTTTTCATGTACTCGCCAATACCGAATACCGATACTTTTTCTAACCACTTCCCGACCGCCGCATGTACATATACGTCCACGAAAGGGCACGTACAGGCAGATGGACGTATATTTACGTCCCTGCCTTTGCGCGGGTCGGGGGTCCGATCGGGACCCCCCCCCCCCACTACATGCGGCGGTCTGAAACCCGCGGGGAGCGATCCGGGACGAGGGCGCGGCTATCGTTTCTAGCCACCCGCTCGCGATCGCTCCCCGGAGCTGAAGAACGGGAGAGCCGTATGTAAACACGGCTTCCCCGTGCTTCACTGTGGCGGCTGCATCGATCGAGTGATCCATATTACAGGGAGACTCGATCGATGACGTCAGACCTACAGCCACACCCCCTACAGTTGTAAACACACACAAATCCTACAGCGCCCCCTGTGGTTAACTCCCAAACTGCAACTGTCATTTTCACAATAAACAATGCAATTTAAAATGCAATAAAACTATCCCCTATTTTGTAAACGCTATAAATTTTGCGCAAACCAATCGATAAGCGCTTATTGCGATTTTTTTTTTACCAAAAATAGGTAGAATACCTATCGGCCTAAACTGAGGAAAAAAAATAATTTTATATATGTTTTTGGGGAAAATTTATTATAGCAAAAAGTAAAAAATATAGCATTTTTTTCAAAATTGTCGTTCTATTTTTGTTTATAGCGCAAAAAATAAAAACCGCAGAGGTGATCAAATATCACCAAAAGAAAGCTCTATTTGTGGGGAAAGAAAGACGCCAATTTGTTTGGGAGCCACGTCGCACGACCGCACAATTGTCTGTTAAAGCGACGCAGTGCCTAATTGTAAAAACGCCTTTGGGCATTTAGCAACATATTGGTCCGGGGCTTAAGTGGTTAAACGTCATGTGACAGTTTTCAAACCACAATTCAGACTAAGGATATTTTCTTTAGAATTATGAAGAACTCTAACTCAAGACATTATAAAAGAATAAAAATGAATAAAAATGAATAAAAATGTTTTATTTGCTTGTCACGCAGTAGTAAAAAACTCACAGAACATGTTGATAATTACAAAAAAAGTATCGGCAGAGGTATCGGGAGCATTTGCACGAGTACAAGTACTCCCGCATATACTCGGTATCGGTCCCGATACCGATACTAGTATCGGTATCGGGACAACCCTAATTTGATGGAATCTTATTTTTATTTCTGTTGATTGCCGATGAGAAAAATAAACACGTGGATTTATTTGTTCCTGCCCCCAATCCTTCCTTTGCTCACTGCTTAAACAACATACCTTCATCACTGTGCTATTTTTTTTTCTGCTGCACCACTGGCATGGTTATATCCCCTTAGTCCTCCATAAATTTAGCAGAAATTTGTGCTTTGGCCCCTTTCACACGGACAGATAGATGGTGCTTTTAGCTGCAGTTTTTCTAGTTTTCTACCGTAGCTAAAAGCACACAATGCTTTCATATGGCCCCATTCACACACAGCGTTTAGCTGCGATTTCATTACATGTGGTTTGGTGCGAATAGAAAAAATAGAATTGAATGCGTCCAGGTGTGATGTAGCGCAGCTATATGCACATAACCGCAGGTAATCGCAGTCTTTTTTGTCAACTGCAGATAGCAGCCTGAGAAAAAAACAAAACAGGAAGCACATCATGATCAAAAAAATAAAAAGGGTTGCTATGGGAATGACTAAACGCGGCCGCATGTAACCGCACGTAAACGCATGTAATCGCAATGTACAAATGCAGTGCCTGGAGCCCTGAATTTCACAAAACATTTAACATGCTTTTAACTGCGGTAAAACAGCCGCCCGTGTGAAAGGGGCCTTAAAGTAGTTTTTTCCATTTTGGATAGAGCAAGGGATGATTATATAGCCCCTGTTAAAAAAAATTCCTGACATCCGTTCATTTACCTTTATTACCTGCCCCGTAGCCAAACAGGAAGTGAGAGAAAATCTTTGCAGATTAAAGGTTTGTTTTCTAAATAGGTTCCTTTAACCACTTTAATACTGGGCACTTAAACCCCCTTCCTGCCCAGACCAATTTTCAGCTTTCAGCGCTGACGCATTTTGAATGCACGGTCATACAACACTGTACCCAAATTATATTTTTATCATTTTTTCCCCACAAATAGAGCTTTCTTTTGGTGGTATTTGATCATCTCTGCAATTTTTATTTTTTGCGCTATAAACAAAAAAAGACCAAAAATTTTGAAAAAAACACAATATTTTTTACTTTTTGGTTATAATAATATCCCAATTTTTATTTATGGTTTAGGTCGATATGTATTCTTTTACATATTTTTGTTAAATAAAAATCGCAATAAGTGTATATTGATTAGTTTGCGTAAAAGTTATAGCGCCTTCAAAATATGGGATAGATTTATGATTTTTTTTTTTTTTATTTCTAATTTTATTAGTAATAGCAGCGATCTGCGATTTTTTTGTCAGGCCTGTGATATTGCGGCGGACATATCGGACACTTTTCACACATTTTTGGGACCATTTACACAGCGATTAGTGCTATAAATATGCACTGATTACTGTATAAATGTGACTGACAGGGAAGGGGTTAACACTAGGGGTGAGGAAGGGGTTAAATGTATTTCCTGGGTGTGATTCTTACTGTCCCTATGTACAAGGGACACAGCAAGGGACACAGCATCGGTCTCCTCTCTCCCTGAGAGGACGTGGAGCACTGTGTTTACACACAGAGCTCCACGTCCTTGCTGTCACTGCCGATCGCGGGTACCCGGCAGACATCGTGGCCGCCAGGCACACGCATCGGCATCTCAGCTATGCGCTGGGCACAGTTTTTCCCCGCTGCGCGCCCCCAGCGACACGTGCGGGGAATGCAAATAAAAGGACGTCCAGGGACGTCCACCCGCAGGTTGAGAGCCGCTGTGGACGTCTTTCGTCTACAGCGCGGGTCTCAAGTGGTTAAGCTAGTGCATTGTTGGTTCACTAACCTTTTCCTTCTAAATGTTTTTTTTTTCTTTGTTTTCTTTGTCTGAATTTATCACTTCCTGTTTCTCCTCAGTAAGCTGTTCTGGCTGACTTACCCCCATGGATGATGGGGCAAGCTTACTGAGAAGAAACAGGAAGTGAGAAATTCAGACAAAGAAAAAAAACATTTAGAAGGGAAATCAAAGGAAAAGGTAAGTGAACCAACAATGCACTAGCTAAAAGGAACCTATTTAGAAAATAAAAAAGGAGCCTTTGCAATTCCTTTAAGGGAATCCCCCACCAAGGTCCTCAGAACTAGTGTCCCCACTGGAAAATTTCAGGGCAGGTCTTAAACAGGAAGGGGTGTGACCTTGACAGGAAGGGGTGGATCATATTCAATTTGAGTTCTCTGGCTTCTTGACATTAATAGCATGACTAATTAGCCCGCCAGAGAGTTACAACTTATAATTATTGTCTGTTCTTTATTTATCCTTTGTTCTTATTTTTTTTCTGATAAGAATAATAAAATGCTCCACTTTGAAATGTTTTTCTGAAAGCTGTTCTCACAAAAGGAATAGAGAAGAAGGAATGAGAAGCCTTATTTACATAAACAGTACAGCATGATGTCTTTGTAGTCAGCTTCAATGGGTAAAGGAGAGGCTGAAGAAAATCCGAGAAAAAATATCAGTCAACAAGTACGTTCAGCCAACTACAAAAGAGCGACCTTTTATATGAACTCTACTGAGCATCCACATAGGAATCTACGCATCTCAATTTACTTATCTTGTGCTATATTTATTGTACGTTGAAAACTGATTTTCTTCATGGGCCCATGAGACGAACCTGATAATATCATCATGAAAAACCTAATGCAGCCTTTCTCAATTTTTTTACCATCACGAGCCCTTGAAATAATGTTCAAGCCTTGGCAAGCCCTGCTAAGAATTTTCATACCCACAGCTCGTGGTACTTTGATCAGTAAGTTGTAGAGCATTTTATATAAGTGAATAAAAAATGTATTGCATGGATACTGTATTTTTGGTGATAACAATTGTAACGGAACCCTGGGACAGGGGTTAAAGCCATTTAGGATATTCCGTTCCCGCACACAAGGCATCTATCGACACACCACAATCCGGCGAACGCGACCCATACAAATTCCCCCATTAACGAGACACACAGCTCTCTATGAAGTTCAAGCAGGTCTGCCAATCTTTATTGAGAAAGCAGGCTCTTATAAACACAAGAAGAATACTGCAGTAATCAAATGAACAATGTCACAACTCTACCCACAACATCACACAATGGTTCCTAACGAGCCTCAATACACATCTTTTAGTAGACATTCTGACTCTGGCTTTGACCAAATTTACATGAGCTAATTAACTACAGCTGATAATTCAGACACCTGACCTTTAGGCTGTCTGTTAACTCACAATACACATTTATCATCAATAGACCTTCACAACAATCATTTGCTATATACAATTTTTTCTGCATTTTATTTACCTAATATATTATAATATGGGATGTGGTATTTAGATGGTTATTACCTAAAGGGAAGATCCAACAAACTTAGCACCACCTGTTGTATACCACAAAATTATTTTCAGTAATAATCTTGAAATTAAAGTAATTGTAAATCTCAGTCATGGAATCTGAGCAAAGCATATACAGTGGAACCTCAGATTATGAGCATAATCCGTTCCAGGAGAATGCCTGTAATCCAAAGCACTTGCATATCAAAGCGGGTTTTCCCATAGAAGTCAATGAAAACAAAGATAATTTGTTCCGCACTGACTTCTAAGGCATGCAATACCACATGTGGCCAGAGATGGGGGGGCGCCGGAGAGCCTCGGAAATACTTAGCAACAGCTCAGCTGATCTCGGAAACCCAACGGAAAGGTTCGGAGACCCATGGAAACGGAGTATTTCCAAGTGTTTCCGAATATTTCCATGTATTTTTAAACGTCTCTGAACCGTTCCGAGTGTCAAAGGCGCCCCCGAACCTCTGGCCAAATGTGGTACTGCACACCCCATTAGCTTCAATGTTGCTTGTTTTGCAAGACAACACTCAGGTTTTTTTTTTTTTTTTTTTAAGTTGCTCGTCTTTCAAAACGCTTGTTAACCGTTTTACTTGTAAACCAAGGTTCCACTGTACTATATTACCAAAAATATTGAGACACCTGCCTTTACACGCACATGAACTTTATTGGCATCTCAGTCAGTCCGTAGGGTTCAAAATGTAGTTGGCCGACCCTTTGCAGCTATAACTTCTTCAATGCTTTTGGGGAGGCTGTCCACAAGGTTTAGGAGTATCTATGGAAATGTTTGACCATTCTTTAAGAAGAGCATTTGTGAGGTCAGGCACTGATGTGGATGAGAAGGCCTGGTCTGCAGTCTCCACAAGTACCATCCAAAGTTTTTCTATTGAATTGAAGTCAGGACTCTGTACAGACCAGACAAGTTCCTCCACCCCAAACTCGCTTATCCATGTTTTCATGGGCCTTGCTTTGTGCACTGGTTCAATCTAGGGTTGTCCCGATACCACTTTTTTAGGACCGAGTACAAGTACCGATACTTTTTTCATGTACTCGCCGATAGCGATTACTGATACTTTTTTTAATGCCAAGTGTCAGTTCGACTGATGGGCACTGATAGGTGGCACCGACTGATGGGGACTGATAGATGGCACTGACTGATGAACCCTGATAGGTGGCATCTTTGAGTACTGGCACTGACAGGTGGTACTGATGGTTCTGATAGGCGGCGGTTATGGGCACGAATGGCACTGACAGGTGGCTGGCACTGATAGGCGGCAGTTATGGGCACTGATGGCACTGACAGGTGGCTGGCACTGATAGGCGGCAGTTATGGGCACTGATAGCACTGACAGGTGGCTGGCACTGATAGTTATGGGCACTGATGGCACTGATAGGTGTCTGGCACTGTTAGATGGCACTGATAGACAGCACTTATAGGCACTGACAGGTGGCTGTCACTGATTGGCGGCAATTATGGGCACTAATGGCACTGACAGGTGGCTGGCACTGATAGGCAGCAGTTATGGGAACTGATGGTACTGACAGGTGTCTGGCACTAATAGGCGGCAGTTATGGGCACTGATAAGTGGCTGGCACTGTTAGATGGCACTGATAGGCAGCACTGTTAGATGGCACTGACAGGTGGCTGGCAATGATAGGCGGCAGTTATGGGCACTGATGGCACTGACAGGTGGCTGGCACTGATAGGCGGCAGTTATGGGCACTGATGGCACTGACAGGTGGCTGGAACTGATAGGCGGCAGTTATGGGCACTGATAGGTGGCTGGCACTGTTAGATGACACTGATAGGCGGCACTTATAGGCACTGACAGGTGGCTGGCACTTATGCAACTGTGATAGTGTGTACTGTGTGCAACTGTGTACTAGAGACAGTATTCATTCAGCGTTGTTAGGGCTGCTATGATGTCCGTCCTGCTCGTCCTGCTCTCCGCCCACTCTGCCCACTCTCCGCCCACTTTTAGCACACTCTTAGCCCGCTCTCCGCCCCTTTCTGCCCCCGCTCTTCGCCCCCTCTCTGCCCGCTCGTCACCTAAAAAAAAGTATCGGCAGAAGCATCGGGAGTACAAGTACTTGCGCAAATGCTTAGTATCGGTCCCAATACCGATACTAGTATCGGTATCGGGACAACCCTAGTCCAAATCATTTGGTGGAGGGGGGATTATGGTGTGGGGCTGTTTAATGGGGTTGGGCTTGACCCTTTAGTTCCAGTAAAGGGAACTCTTAAGGTGTCAACATACCAAGACATTTTGGACAATTCCATGCTCCCAACTCCCAACTTTGTGGGAACAGTTTGGGGATGGCCCCTTCCTGTTCAAACATGACTGTGCACCAGTGCACGAAGCAAGGTTCATAAACACATGGATGAGCGAGCTTGGGGTGGAGGAATCTGACCTCAACCCGATAGAAGACCTTTGGGATGAATTAGAGCAGAGACTGCGAGCCAGGCCTTCTCGTCCAACATAAAGCGCTTCTGGATGAATGGTCAAGCATTCCCATAGACACAATTCTAAACCTTGTGGACATCCTTCCCAGAAGAGTTAAAGCTGTTATATCTGCAAAGTATGAGCCAACTCAATATTGAACCCTACAGATGAAGACCGGGATGCCATTAAAGTTCATGTGCGTGTAAAGGCAGGTGTCCCAATACTTTTGACAATATAGTGTATGTGTGGGTGTGAAAGCCTATCCTCTTTGCCACCACACATATGCGTTACATGGGTGGCAAGAGGTTAGGGGAAAAGAATTGCTAAAATTAATGGTCTAGCAAGTGTAATAGTGCTAGGATTGGGGGGGGGGTGTTAAAGAAGGAGAGATACATTGTAGAGGCCCTCTTTAGAGCTTAAATATATAGTCACGTAATTAAAATAATATCAGTATTACCCCCCACCCCATTTTACCACTTCAAAGCAGCCCCTATTCGGTATTTTCCAGCTGTGATCATGGGCGTCCGCTGAACTTTTTCCAGGGGGGGGCATAATTTTACGGTCACCTATGCTCCGCTTATGACAACGTCATGAAAGGGAGGGGCTTAGTCATTATCCCATAAAGCGCAGGCATGTGACCATGATATGCAGCCTCACTGTGCTGATCACATGTACAATACAGAAGATGTACAGTATATGTATATAGAAGGGGTGGATAGTATTGGTATATAGAGGAAGGAAGGTGGGTATATACAGCTCTATATGCAGGACATATGATGTATATCTGTAGTCAGTGATGGAGGAATACAGGAAGGTAGATGGGGGTATATAGCTGTATACAGGACAGGCAGGGCCGATCCTCCCTATAGGCTCACTATGCAAGCCGCTTAGGGCCCCGCAAAGCTGCGGAGGGCCCCCCAAATTACTAGAGGCACCGTCTGGTGAGAAGTCAGTCACTCACTCCGCTTCTCTACTCGCTGGCTGCATGGGAGAAGAGGTAAGGAGTCAGCACCCCCCGCTTCTCACTTTAATGTAAGATGTCATTTCCGACAGCAGAACACCCCCTCCCCCCGATTCTCAACGTTAATGTGACATGTAATTTTGCTTAGGGCCCCAGGGAGGTCAGGATCGGCACTGAGGACAGGACAGATGATATGATCTTTCACTGACCATACCTGTATGCACTCAGCTGCCCCCCTCATCTGTATATATGTCACCCCCCCCCCCTGTACACAAACAGCCTCCTTCCTTCACTTGTACTCACAGCCCCCACTTGTAAGGTCACGGTGGTCTTCCTTCTCCCAAGTCCTGTTTCCACATGTCCATTTGAAAATACCTTACAGGTATCAAAGCAAACACGAGGGCGCACATACAGGAAGCGGCCAGAGGTGGCAGTAAAGAGCTCTGTAAGCTCCGTGATACTGATCTTGCAACAGCTGTGGAGGCGACTGCACAAACACAGAGAGAGTCAGCTCAGCCACAGAAGCGAGCATGGCAGACCCTTGCTGATTTCAGGGGGGGGTCACTCGCCCCCCCTTAACCCTATGAGCGTACGCCCATGGCTGTGATGACCAATCAACTGAAGCTATTCTGCTTCAGTATTGTTGCAGCATCTCTCTTCTATGTCATCATTCTTGAATTGGAATCAGTGGGAGAGCAGCATCCACATCATCAGAATAGAAGTACGCTGGCTGTTGCAAAAGTGCTCTCTAAATTTTTAAACCAAAAGTAGTTAAAATAAAATTTACCAAAATCATTATAGTTTTGGTCTAATAGACAGCTGCTGGGTATATAGGTTCACATAAACTCTGAAGTGTCCTACAGCTGCTATGAGTCAGGTGATTATGAATCTCTGCTGTAAATAACCTACTACAGCTACATCGTATTGTCTTCCACTGACGACAGTGGATCTTCTTACTCATAACCATCGAATGATATCAAATAAGGAAAAGTCAAATCAAATCTCTTTCATTTTCCATCTGAACTACATATGTACAAAAAACAATCTGAACCGCCCCTTCGACTTTGAATTATACCTCAGACAGGAGTCTCATATCTTATGCATTAATCTTTCTTTATTAATGCTCACAGCAGAAACAAAACTGATCAGTATTCACGCTTTTCTAAAAATAACATGAAACAGAAAAGCTGAAACTTGAAAACTAGAAAGAAACTACGTTTCCCAGCAGTCCTTGGGTCTGTGACCCCTCACTCTGGCCTCTGCATATAAGGACTGCTCCTCCCCTTCCTATTCCTCTTTCTTTCTGCTCACAGGAGAGATAAGTATTGCACTGCTGCTAGTTATCTGTGAGGTGTTTTAATTTTGCTTTTACTTTTACTTTTACTTGTACAAAACCTGTGTAACCTTATTATAACTTATTATTATAACCTAGTGCTTATTACTGAACATTGTTCGTTTATAGGAGCGGTTGCTGGGCTACTAATAATACTTAACATCTAACAGGTGTAGTACCCCTCTCTCTGGCAGGCCCCCTCCTTCCCATAGGTCAGGATCTGAGGTGGTGATTTATCATCACCCAGTTACTTAGCATTCTATAACTGCACTGCCAGAAGGCAATGTCTGAGGACCGCTCTGTCCCCTTGAAGGGACCTGAAGTGCCTCTGGAGCCATCATGCATGCTTAACGCTGCACAGATTCAGGACCTGGTAGCCAGGTCTGTGCAAGCTGCCATGGCAGCCGTGGCGTTACCCTCGGGTTCACAACAAACCCCCAGGGTTGCCCCCACCGTAATTGAAGAACCTCTAGTAAAAAGAGGGAAATCCTCCCAAAAGAGGAAGCATTTGGCTCATATCGAGGACTCCCCGGCAGGGGAAGCAAACAATGTGCACAAGGCTCTCCCTCACCCGGATTGCCACCCCACGCACCCACCGGACCCCTTTCAACCCCTGAGCCTCAGGGAGTCATGCATGAGGCGTACATCCGCCAGGCGGAACAAACCGGACTCCTACGTACTCGACTCAGACGATATTTCGTCTGACGAGTCCTCAGAAGCCGGATTCTCGGGGTCCGAGTACTATGACAATGATGATATGGGTGCTGGGTCAATGGCGATCCCACACGACGCCAAACCTGATATTCAGGGCAATACAATCACAGACGCTCTGGGAGAACCTCTCTTCCATTCAGATGCCATATCTCACCCGCGGTCGGGAGATTGGGCTCCCCTGCCCCACGTGTCCCAATACGTGGAACTCTGGACCCGCAGATCGCTGGATAGAGCTAACCGAAATAAATTGCGGGCGGAATGCCCACGCCCTTCCCTACCCAGTAAGGTGGCATGTACACCAGACATTGATCCCGTCTTATCTAAGTACCTGGCCAAATCAGGGAAATTCCCCAAGAAGGGGATAGATCGCTCATTCAGGAGCATCCAGGACCGGGTCCTCGACATGTTGGGCCCACTGACAAAAATCCTTAACTTGTCTGAGCAAACAGCTGCCTCAGCACAAGAGGTTGATGTGCAACAACTTCGGGGGTGGGCCCAGAGGGCCATATGCCTTTTAGGTAACGCCAACACGGCATGCTCCACGGAGCGCAGACGCTCCATCCTCATGCGCCTGGATCCACAACTGGCCCACCTGGCGGAGACCGAACCGGGACCTTCTGCTGAAGGCCTACTATTTGGGGACTCCCTTGTTAGGGACATTAACAAATTCGTTGGACTATTCAATAGTCTCGACTAAGCTCAATCGTCCCTCAAAAGGGCAGGCAACCAAAAGGTTTTTGCTAGGGCCGGCAGAGGTAGGGGCCGCTCTGCCGGCCGAGCTGGTTACTCCAGACCATTTAATAGGGCTCCCGCCCAGCAACATTACGCTCAGACTCCTGCCTCCTATACCACGGTGGCACAACCCGCACCGTTCTTTCCACCACGTGGCAGACCATGGAGAGGACGTGGGAGCAGAGGTGACCCCAGATCCCGTCCATACTCCGGTAAGTCCTCTTCTGACTCCAAGTTTTTCCACCTCTGTAGGGGGAAGACTACGTTTTTTTATCCACGCCTGGTCTGCGATTACGGCAGACGCATGGGTGATAAACACAGTCACAGGGTTCCAGATAGAACTGTTGTCCTGCCCTCAACTGGGCATTATTCCTCCCCCCCATTCGTTTCACTGCTCAGAACATTGCACTCATAGACAACGAGTTGGGAGAACTGATTTCCAAACAAGCAGTGCTCGAGGTAGACCCTCTCCCTGGGGTTCATAAGCAGTCTTTTTATAGTCAAAAAGAAGGGGGGAGGTTACCGCCCCGTGATAAATCTCCGGGCCCTGAATCAAAACGTCACATACCGTCACTTCAAGATGGAGGGTATCCATTGCCTCCGAGACCTCCTCCACCCGGGGGATTGGCTGGCAAAGGTGGACTTAAAAGATGCATATCTCACAGTCCCCGTACATCCGGAGTCACAACACCTACTCCGATTCAAATGGTGGGATCGCACGTGGCAGTTTACATGCCTACCGTTCAGGCTGTCATCGGCCCCATGGTGCTTCACCAAATTACTCAAGCACGTGGTAGCCGCGTTGCGGAGCAGGGGCGTTCGTCTGATTATTTACCTAGACGATATCCTTATCATTGCGAACTCAAAATCTCAGACCCACGTAGGCTGGACCGTACGTCTCCTGCAGGACCTAGGCTTCCTCATCAACATGGAGAAGTCTATTCTAGCACCATCCCAGAGCATGGAGTTTCTCGGTTTCCTGGTAGATACCAACCAGGCGGTCTTGCGTTTACCCAAGGCAAAACTTGCTCTGATCCGCAAAGAGATCAGAGCAGTACTGCGCAAGCAATCCCTATCTTTACGGGTATTAGCCAGAATAGTGGGCCTCCTGGCCGCATCCATACAGGCCGTCTTCCCGGCCCCTCTCCATTACAGAGCCCTTCAACGCCTCAAAATCCTTCACCTGAGACAAGGTCTCCGTTATGCAGACGAGATTCCACTCTCCGCAGAGGCCAGGACGGAACTGAAGTGGTGGCTCGGTCATGCCGTCGATTGGAACGGCAAGACAATCTTCAATTCCTATCCGGACGTCGTCTTAGAATCCGACGCAAGTGGGGCGCTCGATTCGGAGAGATTTCAACAGGAGGGATCTGGTCAGTCAGGGAATCCTTCCTACACATCAATGCCCTAGAGCTACTAGCTGCCCTCTTCGCGGTTCAGAGTTTTCTCTCGAAGAGATCAAACTGTTGCGTATTGCTACGCATGGACAACATTTCAGCGGTACAATACATCAACCGTTTGGGGGGCACCAGGTCCAAAATTTTGGCGGATATCGCCAAGGCATTATGGCACTTCTGCCTGGCCAGGAATATCGTCCCCATGGCGGAGTACATTCCGGGATCCTCCAATATCGTGGCGGACTGGAACTCCAGATACATTACCGATTCCAGCGAGTGGCGGCTAGACCGCTCGACCTTCATCAGTATCATCCATCTCTGGGGACCACTGTCCATAGACTTGTTCACCTCCAGACTCAACCATCAGTTGCCCCAATTCTTCAGTTGGAGGCCGGACCCAACGGCAACAGCGGTGGATGCTTTCCGCCAATCCTGGACGGGGGGGGACGCATTACGCGTTTCCACCATTCCAGCTGATATGCCGGACCTTATTGCAGATCGCTACCCAGGGAGCCAAGGTGGTGTTGATTGTGCCCTGGTGGCCAACACAACCGTGGTTTCCTCTTCTGTTGGAAATGGTCATCGACCTTCCCAGGGTCTTGCCCTCGTTTCCAGTCCTCCTTTCACACCCGTCCAAAGACATACACCCGCTAATTTCAGACGGCTCTCTGACCCTCCTAGCCTGCCTGGTCTCAGGATGCCAGACGCTGACGGAGGCCTTTCACAGTCAGCTAGAGAGCTTCTCGCCCTGGGCCCCCGGGACTCGATCGGCGTATAGGTCAGCCTGGGGAATCTGGGTGCGTTGGTGTAGTCAACGACAGGCTGATCCGATACATACCCCTGTAGCACTTATAGTGAACTTCCTGGCGGAGGCTTTTGATACCGGTAGAGCGTACAGCTCCATTAACGTGTATCGATCAGCTATTTCGGCTTACCATCACCCTGTGGATGCCTTGCCGGTGGGTAGACACCCTTTCACTTGCAAACTAATGAGAGGTATCAAGTTTAAACGACCTCCTCGTCCCAAATACCTATCAACCTGGGACGTATCCAGGGTCCTAGACATGCTATCTACGTGGGATGACAATGAGGACTTGTCTCTCAAACATCTCACGTACAAACTTACGATCCTCCTCTGTCTTATCTCGGTCAAAAGGGTTTCAGATGTTAGAGCACTGGATATTTCCAGGCGACAATTTTCGCCCCTAGGAGTTAGGTTCTCGGTCGTGCGTAGGACCAAGACCGGCATTCAGTCGGTATTCTATCCTTTCTTTTCGGATCGTCCGCGCTTATGTGTCGTCAAGTGCCTGCAGGCCTATGAAACGCGTACTGCCGAACTTCGTTCTCCATCTTCGCCCCAATTATTGGTTTCCTACGTCCAACCTCATCGCCCGGTGACTTCTGCCACTCTAGCGCGCTGGGTCAGGTCGACTATGGACATGGCGGGTATAGATACCACTAAATTCGGCGCACACTCCACTAGAAGTGCAATGGCTACTAAGGTGGTCTCGGCCGGGGGATCTCTGTCAGATCTTCTACTGGCGGCGGACTGGTCCTCGGAGACCGTTTTCCGCTCCTTTTACTTCAGACCGGAAACACATGTGTCTATGGCCGCTTTGGGGTAATCTGATGTATATTGTCTTCATTTTCTGTAAGAAATGCTAGCTTTGAACTTGCATAAGATATGAGCCTCCTGTCTGAGGTATAATTCGAAATTTTCCTAGCTTGTGACGGAAAATATTGATTATATGAAGACAGGAGGCGAGTATCTTCCCTCCCTACCCTACCCTATTATGGTTCCTTCTACTCTCTTACAGGATACTGAACACGTTCGACTGCGTTCAGGAAGGTCGAAGACACGTTCCTTCTAACATGGTTTCGTTTCCAAAGGCCCGGTTGGCCGTAGAAGCTGTCGGTTGGTCCCCGTTGGGACGAATGTTACCCCGCGTACAACGGAACGTCTGGGATTCAGAAAAGGCCGGCCAGCCGAAGTCCGAAGTGAGTTGGGGGACCCAGAGACTGGTGAATCATTTTCAATTCGTTTGGAAGTTCGCATGAAGAAAGAGGAATAGGAAGGGGAGGAGCAGTCCTTATATGCAGAGGCCAGACCCAAGGACTGCTGGGAAACGTAGTTTCTTTCTAGTTTTCAAGTTTCAGCTTTTCTGTTTCATGTTATTTTTAGAAAAGCGTGAATACTGATCAGTTTTGTTTCTGCTGTGAGCATTAATAAAGAAAGATTAATGCATAAGATACTCGCCTCCTGTCTTCATATAATCAATATTTTCCGTCACAAGCTAGGAAAATTTCGAATTAAATAGAATGTATTATGTTATCACTGACTGTGAAAGCAATTACATGGAAGAGCAGAAAACACATAATAAACTGCCCACTTGGTTTGTAGGTCAAGGTTTTTCAAGCACTTTTTTAGATTGTTCCATATTGTAAATAATGACTCACTGCAAGGATGACTATGGAGAATCTTGGATGGCGTGCTTACAGGTTTACCACGCTGTTGACCCACTTAGTACAACTGACGTTTTCTGGAAGTTCCATTTTTATGTCCCTGTGGAGTTTATGTAAAAATATGCTGATATGTATGTATTATGCAAGGATCTGCTATGCATGGCTAAAGATATATTATCTACATAAATTACTTATTTATCTGAAAAACATTTTCGTGCATGTTTAACCACTTCAATACCAGGCACTTACACCCCCTTCCTGCCCAAGCCAATTTTCAGCTTTTAGCGCTGTCGCTGTTTAAATGACAATTGCGCGGACATGCTACACTGTACCCAAACAGAATTCTTATCATTTTGTTCCTACAAATAGAGCTTTCCTTTGGTGGTATTTGATCACCTGTGCGGTTTTTATTTTTTTGCCAAAAAATTGTTATAACATTTTGTAAATAAGTAAGTTTTCTCCTTCACTGATGGGAACAGATAAGGTGGCACTGACGGGCACTGATAAGGCAGCACAAATGAGGTGGCACTGACGATGGGCACTTATAGGCGGCACTGATAGACACTGGTAGGCGGCACTGGTGGGTGGCACTGATATGCAGCACTCATGGGCATTGATAGGCACTGATATGCATTAATGGGCACTCATGGGTGGCACTGGTGGGCACTCATAGGTGACACTGATGGACACTGAAAGGCTGCACTGATGGGTACTTATGAGTGGCACTGATAGGTGGCACGGATGGGCACCGATAGGCGGCACTGATGGGCATTGATACGTGCCACTGATAGGCACTGATATGCGGCACTAATATATGGCACTGATAGGCATCACTGATGGCACTGGCAGGCATTGGGGATGGGCACTGATTGGCAGCTGCCTGGGCACTGATTGGCATTTTCCTGGTGGTCTAGGGTGGCATACCTGGTTTTCCAGTGTGATGGCCATCCCTGGTGGTCCTGGGCGGGCATCCGAGGAGGGGCTCCACTGATAAACAATCAGCACAGACCCCCCCTATCAGGAGAACAGCTGATCAGGATCAAAATAATCAGAAAGTAGATATGTGGTTGAAGCATTGATGAAAATTAAGGGAGGAGTTATATACCTATTGGTGGCCACCAAAACTATATCCTTCAGCTCCTGCAACTACAGTGCCACCAGCAGGTGATTCAGGTCCTGGCAATCACAGTCCTTCATCGGCTTGTCTTACTCAACTAGCTGGGACAGAAAGTACCTGTATGTAACCAACTAACTGTGTGGTAATTTTTAAGAAAAAGCTATTTACGAATACAGACAGTAGAAGTCAGCAAATCCCTACATACTTATATTAATTGATCAAACAATGATTGACACAAACAGTTGTCAGGGGCATATTTTACAGTGCCTTGCAAAAGTATTCACCCCCCCCCCTGTCTTTTTTACCTATTTTGTTACATTACAGCCTTTAGAGTGGGTTCACACTAGGGCGACGCGTCAGGCGGCTCAGCCACCTGACGAGTCGCTTCCCATGCAGTGCAATGGAAGCGTTCTAATCGGAGCGACGCAAGTCGCTCAAACTTAGAAATGTACTCCCTGTACGACTTTGGGGGCAGCTCGGGGCGACTTGCATTGACTTCTATACAGAAGTCGTCTTGCAAATCGCCTCTGGAGTCGTCCACAGGAGTTGTGCCGCCTGTGTGTGAACCGACTCTGAGTTCAATGTTTTTTAATCTGAATTAGCCTGAATTGGTGAAGTAAAATTTGCAAAATATATACAATAAACTATTTTTCAGAAATAAAAAACGGATAATTGGCACGTGTGTATGTATTCACCCCCTTTGTTATGAAGCCCATATAATTAGTGCATCACTTTTTGCATCACTTTTCTAAGCAGTGAAGCTGATAAATCTGTTTCATTGTTATATATTTTATATGCACTGCATCCTGCAGAGCACTGTAACCACACGGTCAGCTATTAGCGGTGCCAGCTAATCTCTTGAACTATGAAAAAATCTATAAAACCTGTATCAATATTCTGCCACTGGTGACCTGCTTCTGAAATTCTAGCTGTGTGAATTACATAGGTAATCAGACTAAATAAGACACAAACCCATCTAATTTAACCAATAGAAAAAAAAAAGAATAAATAAATACATGTAAACCTCCATAAACCAAGCCATACACTCACAGTTGATCCAGAGGAAAGTAAAAAAAATCCTTTAAAGCATTGTCCAATTTGATCTACCCAAAGAAAAAAACTTAATTGGGATCCCTTAAGGCAGTGATGGCCAACCTTGGCACCCCAGATGTTTTGGAACTACATTTCACATGATGCCCTTGCACTCTGCAGTGTAGATGGGCATCATGGGAAATGTAGTTCCAAAACATCTGGGGTGCCAAGGTTGGCCATCACTGCCTTAAGGCAATGGGATATTGCCTGGATCAACCAACTCTTGAGTTATTACTTCAACATCTTAATTGCCAGATATATTGTGTGCATTTAGGAATATATTCAGCTTTTTCTTTGTTTTATAATCAACTAAGCTGGCCAGAACTAGTTCCTGACGAAGTCTACTCCACATTTTCACAGCTCTTACTGTGAAGAAGCCTTTATGTTCGCTGAGGTTAAAGTGATAGTAAAGCCTTGCGTTTTTTTTTTGTTTTGTTTAAAAATAACAAACATGCCAAACTTACCTGCTCAGTGCAGTGATTTTGCAGAGCCGCCCAGATCCTCCTCATCTCAGGTCCTCCGGTGGCACTCCTGTCAGCTTGTTATGGGGGCATTCGAGCCGAGACGCTGCTCTGTGTGTCTATTCGGACACAGAGAAGTGGCTCGGCCCTACCTCCTCTCTCTCCTCATTGGCTCACTGACTTTGATTGCCAGCAGCGTAGCCAATGGCGCTTCTGCCAATGGTGCTGCTGCTTTGTCTCAGCCAATGAGGAGGGAAAATCCTGGACAGTCAAGGCTCTCGTGCCCACATCACTGAATCAAGATAGGGTTCAGGTAAGTATTAGGCTGATGCTCACAAAAGGTTATTTATCTTAAGGAATAAAATGCAAGAGAAAAAAACAATTCTGCCTTTTGAAAGACTTTAAGCCTCTTTTCCTCCAGTTTGAAAGGGTACCTCCTTGTCCTTTGTAATTACCTTAACATGAATACATTTGCACTGAGTTGTTTGTTATCTGTCACGTTATCATTTTCCACACACTCATTCAGAATAAAAACAGAATAAAATATGTAAGTTAAAGTAAATTATTTGTGAATCAAAGTATTGATTGTATAAACCAGCATATTTTATGTATGAAATGTTTAGGTGACTTTTCTGTCTATTATGAAAATAACAGGAAACGTGGCTCGTGTATGCAAATCATACAAGGCCAGATAGCAAGCAATTGTGCTGCAAGTGTGAAAATGACTTGCTAAGCAATTGCTAGACTTAGCAGGCTTCAGACGTTTGTTCCACATTGCATGATCCAGATCAACTTTCTTTGCAAACATTCTGCAAGTTCTGGTTCAGTTATGTTGTGCAATAATCATCCCACCACAGGGGTCACTATGACTTGCAGAGCTCTTGCTGTAGACTCACCATTGCATCTTTGCTCTTGCTAGAGGCTTGCCACCCAAATTTGCTACAAATTGGAAAAGTGTCAACTAGAACTTGTGCTTCAAGTGCTCTGCAAATGTACAACTTGCCAGTGAAAATGTGCAACAAATTAACATTAAAATGACTTAGGCCTCGTACACACGACCGAGGAACTCTTCGGAAAAGACACATTGTTTTCCTCGACGAGTTCCTTGTTAGGCTTGTCGAGAAACTTGACAAGCTGTCTTTGCGTACACACGTTAAAGACCAAATCTCTTTTCTTTGTTCTCAAACATGGTGACTTCAACACATACAACGGCAGGGGAAGTTCGATTCACAACCCTTGGAGCTGCTTTTGCTAATCTCATTTTACTGCATGTTAGATAAAAGTTTGGTAAGAGACATTTGCACTTTTCAGTCTGTTACAGCGTGACAAATGTGCTATTTCCATTACAAACGCTACTTTTACCGAAGGTGCGCGGGTTTCTAAGCATACACACCGTGTTTCTCGTCGAAAACCAGCCTGATGAGGAACACAACGAGGAAATTGAGACTCCCGTCGAGGAAAAAGAGAACTTGATCTCTTTTTTCCTCGTGGAGTTCCTCAACAGTTTTCTCGATGAAAAGCATACACACGACAATTTTCCTCTGTAAAAAAGCTCTCCCATCAAGTTTCTTGATGGATTCTGTCGAGGGAAACGGTCGTGTGTACGAGGCCTTACAATTCAAAACTGCCACAAATTTGTGACAATGTATCCCTGCTATCTGGGCCACAGTCTACAAAGACATAGCAAAGACAAAGACAGCAAAAACAATACAAAGGCATAGCAGGAGGATTCCCTCATCTATCTCAAATTTGTGGGTGGAGGAGTGGTGTCAGTTGTTACATTCAACTTTCATAAACGCTATACTGCTATCTGTGCCCCTGCTTGAGAGAATACACCAGTGGCGGCTGGTGTTTTTTTTTGGGGGACGGAAAACAACCACCCCCCCCCAGTGGCATCTCCCCCGCACTTACACCACCTAGATGGGTAGCGTGGTGGTGGGCAGGAGGCAGCGTGCAGCACCAACACTTTACTGACACAAAAAGCTTTGATAACTGGCAATAATTCTCAATGCTTCTGCTCCAACCTCGTACTGTCAGTATTGCTGGCTGGCTTACGCTTGTGTCTGTACACAGAAGCAAATGGTGTTACCAAATGGCTGTTCTGTACAAACATGAGGTTGTTGGAGTTCCTTGGTCCTAATTCTCTATTATTTCCCAGTGCATTCTGACATACAGGAAACTTCACTGCCCCTCCCACAGCACCCAGCTAACACTTTATAAATGCTTCATAAATGTTAATGGAGGCAGTTTGCACAGTATGTAAAGGTAATTTTTTTGTTTTTGTTTTATTGAAATAGCAGAATAAAAAATATGTATTTGGACAGAGCAGCCCCAAACCTCATCTTCTTGGCTCATTTTCTTCTCAGTGTGCCACCATAGGAATCTGCCTTCTATGGTAGCACACCCCACAGGCTTAATCCCGAGATGGGCAGTTTTTGTTTATGGACAAACACGGCGTGGCTCAGTCCCCCCCGCTCTTTGCTCACAGGATTTGATTGGCTCCCACTGTTGCCTCTGTGACAGATAGGGGAGAGAGCCACTGCAGATGGCACAGCGCTGGATCAAGATAGGACTCAGGTAAGTATAAAAAGGGATGAGAGGCCATACAAAGGTCTACATTAAAGTGGGGTTCCAACCACAATTAGTATTTTTTAAATATATTTCCTTTCATCATGCGTTTTTATAATATAAATCTGGTCACTTACTATTTTACAATCCGCCGCCGCTCCACATAGTTATTCAAAAAAGATAGTTTATAAAACGATGTCCACACCGTTGTCATTTTGCTTGTGGGCATTGTAAAGCCCACAAGCACTTACTTCTTGGAAGTCTTGGATGGGGAGTGATAATTGGGTAGCGCACTGCATCCTGGGAAATGATGACACACATTTCCCAGGAGCATTAGAGGGAGATGATGTCAGAATCCTAGGTGATTCCAAAGGCAGATTTCGTGGGACTGCATAGCAACAGGCATTTCCAGATGAGTAAAAACATTTTTTTCTTTTTTTCTTTTTTAGGTCTAATGAGCGCAATAATGAAAAAAAACCTTTGGATGGAAACTCCACTTTAAGGTACAAAATGTCCAGGCTTTAGTACCACTTTATAGGGCAGTTTATAAAGGCTGTAAAAAGACTGCTTAAATGCTGCTTAACCACTTGCCTACTGTGCACCTACACCTCCTTCCTGCCCAGACAAAATTTAAGCTTCCGGCACTGCGTCGCTTTAACTGACAATTGCGCGGTCGTGCGACGTGGCTCCCAAACAAAATTGGCGTCCTTTTTTTCCCACAAATAGAGCTTTCTTTTGGTGGTATTTGATCACCTCTGCGGTTTTAATTTTTTGCGCTATAAACAAAAATAGAGCGTCAATTTTGAAAAAAATGCAATATTTTTTACTTTTTGCTATAATAAATAACCCAAAAAATATATAAAAAAAATATTTTTTTCCTCAGTTTAGGCCGATACATATTCTTCTACATATTTTTGGTAAAAAAAAAATGCAATAAGCGGTTATCGCTTGGTTTGCGCAAAATTTATAGTGTTTACAAAATAGGGGATAGTTTATGGCATTTTTTTTTTCTTTTACTATTAATGGCGGCGATCTGTGATTTTTTTATTGGGACTGCGACGTTATGGCGGACACTTCGGACACTTTTCTGACATTTTTGGGACCATTTACATTTATACAGTGAACAATGCTATAAATATGCATTGATTACTGTATAAATGTGACTGGCAGTGAAGGGCTTAACCACTAGGGGCGGGGAAGGGGTTAAATGTGTGTCCTATGAGTGTTCTAACTGTAGGGGGAGGGGGGGTGACTGGGGGAGGTGACCGATTGTGTCCCTATGTACAAGGTACACAGCAACGGTCTCCTCTCTCCCTGACAGGACGTGGAGCTCTGTGTTTACATACAGAGCTCCACGTCCCCGCTCAGTTACTGGGCAATCGCGTGTGCCTGGTGGCGATCTTTGCCGCCGGGCACTCGCACCGGGATCCCAGCAGAGCGGCGGGTGTGCGCGTGCCCGCCCGCGGCTTTAAAAGGACATCACGACATATGACGTGATGTCAGGACAATGGAGTCCTCCGCCCGCCGTCATTTGACGGTGGGCGGAGGACAAGTGGTTAAACACAGGGTATTGACAAAACTCAAGGCAAAAAATAAGTTTTCCCATGCAGTGGGGCAGTGCCTGCACTGCACAGGTCAAATACTCATAGGAGAGTCAAGAGAGGCAAGAGAGGCAAAAGAGGCAAGAGAGGCAAGCATGGAATTCACAAAGCAAATGCTCCCAACTCTGCACCGGCGTAGCATATATTTCATAGGCATAAGCCGGCGTAAGTGGAAGTAGGTGGAAGTGGGCTGGAAGTGGGCGTGATCCATGTTATTGAAGCGTGACCCCATGCAAATGATGGGCCGGGGGCCAGACAAGTACTTAAAATTAACTGTGTCGGGACATGGACATATCCCCATGCGCATGCGTACAACCACGTCGGAACAACTGCCTAAGATACGCCGGATCACTGTGTACGCTGTGAATGTAACCTACGCCCAAGCCAGACCCACGTCGGCCCATATTCACAGACATTTAACGTAAAATATGTGTTCCCTGGTCCATGCCTTTGCATGGGTTGCGCCTCATCTATGGGGAGTAACTTTACCCCGAACGTAAAACTTACCCAAACCACGTAAATCATGCGTCGGGCGCAAGTACGTTTGTAAATCGGCGTATCTCCCTCATTTGCATATTTGAATGGAAAAATCAATGGGAGCACCACATGCGTCCTGTGTAAATATGCGCCCACTCTACGCCGGCAATGGCAAGTTACGTCGGTGGGATGAAGTCTGTTTTTAGGCGTATCTAATTTGTGGGTTCGGCGCACAGATACAACGGCGCATATTTGTACTTACGCGGCGTATCTGGAGATACGTCGGCGTAAGTGCTTTGTGAATCCAGGCCATTTTGTTTATACTCAACCGATCCCTCGTTCCACCGGAAAACGGTGCTCCCCATCTATAAGGCCTGCTCTGGGCTTGATGATGTCAGGAACAGACCACTGGAGCCCAAGGATGCCAGACCGGTTTTGTGCTGGGAGGATCGGAAGATTGGTAAATTTCTGCTTTCCTCTCCCATAGATAAAAACAAGCAGTGAACTGTTCAGTGTGGGTACAGCCCCACTGCATGAGAAAACTTTATTTTTTTTCCCTGGAGATGGGCTTTAATCTCCCCAGTCGGGGGCACAGGCAAATAATTTTTAGTAAATTCTAATCCCACACTTATCTATCTAAAACTACAAAAAAGTTGACTTTACATACATATATAGAGATAAAGTAAATTCCTATTTTTGAGGCACCTGGACATTGTACCAAGATCCAGAATTGAACTGTAAGGCCCCTTTCACATGAGCGGACCGTTCGTCCGCTTATTACAAGTCCGTTCACGGACTTGTAATGGGCTCCTATGGGATCACGTCCGTTAGCGGATGATGCATCCGCTAATGTCGGCAACGATCCGCGTCCGTTAAGGTCTGGACGGAAGAAAACCCTATTTTCTTCCGTCCGGCAGATCGGATCGGATGAAAACGGACAGACGGCCCGTTTTCATCCGATTCCCCATGGGGATAGCGGAGGAGAGACAGACTGTGCAGGGACCGCCCTGTCCGCCGACAGCTCAGCGGGACCCCCCGCTGAGCCGACGGACACACACGGAGGGGACCGAAAAACGGACCGCTCTGTGTGAAAGAGGCCTAACAATCCTGTTGTTGCGAAGTTCATCAGACTTGGAGAGTAGCATACTTATGAAAAAAAAAGTGAGCTGTATAAAATAATTCAATTGAAAACGCAAAATGAAATAGATTAACTTGATGAAGTTTTGCCATGTGACTATAAAGTATACTACAAAAAGCCACATCTTCAAAACAGCACATGAAAAGCGATTGCAAGATTAAAATCAGAGGTTTCTAGAAAAAAAGTCTAATTATACATTTTTCTTCTTTCAAAGTAAGACGCAAATCCTATGATCACATAGAGAAGTTTTATCTTGTGACTGAAAATCTCTTTTAATCCTATTATGTTATTCTACAACACAGATTAACCATTCTCTAAAAAACCTCATGACATATTTTCACATGACATGCAACTGTCGAAATTGATAAAAAATTTGTTGAGGGCTGTTAGAGGCCAAGTACCCCTATAGCCGAACTTTTTCAAATGGTCAAATAAATAATTTTCTTTCTTTTGCAATACTTTTATTAGCCACTTGCCTACAGGGCACTTTCACCCCCTTCCTGAACGCAGATTACATTTAATCACCTCTGTGGTTTTTATTTCTTGCGCTTTAAACAAAAGAAGAGAGACAAGTTTCAAAAAAACACAGTGGGCCAGATTCAGCAAGACTTGCGCTGGAGTAATTCGATATGCGCCGCGTAACTGTGAATATGCGCAGTCGTTTCTATGTGACCGTACCCACCAAACTAGATGCGACAGAAAACTGGCCATTTCCGATCGGCTTAACTTTCCGACGCCAGAGTCTCGTCAGCGCATCATTTTGTTTGGCGCATCAGTCACGCCTATTGATTTTCCCTGCAAATATGCAAATGAGGGAGATTTCCCGATTCGCGAACCGATTAGCACCATACGCCGGCTACATGCGCCGCGCGTATCTCGTCTGTCCGGCGCAAAGTTATTTCTACAAATAGCTGCTTTATCTTTACTCCAGACGGCCGCAGGTCAGCAGGAGAGCAGCTCCAGCAGCAGCGTTACCGACGAAACTAGCAAGCTGAACAACCACACTTGCAAGGACAACACCTCTGTGTGCCAACATGCCAGGGGCAATCGTGGTCCTAGCACTAGTACTGGGTCCCCCGGTATGGAGGAGGCGGGCACGTGAGAGGATATACCGCACGCGCATGAGCCTCTTTGGCATGGGGGATGAGGAGGTGTATCACCTCTTCAGATTCAGCCCTGATGCAATACTTGAACTAACCACAACCCTGCAGGGTGACATCACCAGCAAGACACACCGCTCACAAGCAGTGCAGCCACTGGTGAAGGTACTGGCAACACTTCATTTCCTTGCAAGTGGATCATTCCAGCGTACAAGTGGAGTGGTGGCTGGGATGTCACAGTCCTCCATGAGCAGATGTGTGCACCAGGTTGTCCCCGCAATCCTCAGACGCATGTCCAACCAGTTCATCAGACCCACCACTGAGGAGCTGCGGCTGAAGGCAATGACAGATTTCTACAGCATTGCCAGATTCCCACGCACTGTGGGGGCCATTGATTGCACACATGTGGCACTACAGCCCCCAGTGCCACAGAGCACATATACCGCAATCGGAAGCATTGGCATTCCATCAACGTACAGGTGATAGCCGATGCCCAACGCCTCATATGGCACGTTCGTGCCAAACCCCCCCGGGTCCAGCCATGACAGCTTCATATACAATCAGAGCCCCATCCCAGCAGAATTCGAGCAGAACATGTATGGGGACAGCTGGCTGGTTGGTGAGTGACATGGGTGGCAGGCATGACTATCCCCTCCCATGATGCACACCTCACAAGTGGCACATGCATGACTAACATCCTCCTGTCTTTTCCCTTCCAGGTGACTCTGCATATGCACTGGGACCCCATCTAATGACTCCTTTCCGGAACCCCCAAACCAGAGGAGAGAGAAGATACAATGAAGCACACATCAAAACCCATGCAGTGGTGGAGCAAACATTCGGGCTCCTGAAGTCCCGTTTCCGCTGCCTGGATAAGTCCGGGGGGACCCTATTGTATTCCCCTACCTTTGTGTGTCAGATCATCGGTGCATGTTGCATTCTGCACAACTTTGCTATGAGAAAAGGCCTGCAGATTGACATACGTGATGACCTGACCCCCGACCCACACAGTCCCCACCTGCCAGAGGAGACCCAGTCTGCTGATGGAAGAGCAGTCAGGAGGGTCCTCGCCGTAGGCATCTTTGGACACTAAACCAAAACATTAATCACACAGACAATGCACGCATGTACACCACTGATGTCCCTACATCACACACACCACATGCACATCGCATTGGATTAGCCCAAGTCCAGCATGTAGGACTTGGGAGCAGCAACGCCAGCGTCAAGCCCCCAATGATGTCGCTGTCCATTCATACACCTTTCACACGTCATTCATACAGCCGTGGGGTTAACTTCACCACCACGGCCGAGGGTGACACCCCTTACTGGCAGGAGTGCCATCCCCTCACATTCACACACCATTCACACTGTCCCCTGCACTCCTGACCGTGTGCAGTAAAAAATTAAATACATATCTCATAACATGAGAAAAAAAATAAACAAAAACTCATAACCTGAGTATAAAAAATAAAAAAATAAATAAACAAAAACTCATAACCTGAGTACAAAAAAAATAAAAAAAAATAAACAAAAACTCATAACCTGAGTATAAAAAAAATAAAAAATATAAACAAAAAAAAAAGAAAACCCCTCATTTGGGATGACGGGGGCTCCTCCTTGGGGGCACTCTCGGGCTCCTCAGCTGCCTGGAGGGAGTGGGTGGTGGTGGGGGGGCATCTGGAGGAGGCTGATCCCCGGGTGGGCCACTCCTGGGAGCTGTTGGCTGCATGCCCTCCAAGGCCACGGCAATACGGCTGAGATACAGGTTGGTCTGGGCCTGCATCCTCAGCTGGCGGGTGATATGATGCCGCTGGTCACGCTGCCGCTGCCTCCCCTCTTCCCGGATGGCAGCTGTGTTGGCGTTGACGGCTGCTGTCAGGTGCCGTACATCAGCCTGCACCTCCCCCAGGCTGGTCACAACGTCCTGCACACCACTGGGCAGCTGTGACATGGAGCCCAGGCTGTCAGCGACCCGGTCCAAGTGGCCAGCAATCTCCCCCATCTGCTGGGTCTGCCTGGCGTGGTCCAACAGCACCTGGTCCTGGACCAGATCAGACACCCCCCTGGTCTTACGGGTCGCCTTCCTGGGCCCAGGAGAAGGTTGTCCCCAGTGCTCAGGGACAGGCTCCTCCACAACCACCTCTGCAGAAGTGGTGTGGGCACTCTCCTCCACCTCGGTGTCTCCAGCACCCAGGGCCTCGTCATCAGGATCCCGTTGGGAGGTTGGGGTGGACTGGCCGGTAAGAGATGATGGCCCAGCTCCGTCATCTGTGGATGACACAAAGCAGACACATGTTTGTGGTCCCACACACTTGGCACATGTACCCTCCCCCCCACATGCAACACACCAAATAGGGGATAAAAAACACTTACCTGTCCTGGAGCCTTCCTCCATGGAGTCATAGCCAGGGACCCCCTCCAACTGCTCCCTGTCCAGGCAGCGGGCGACCACCTCCTCCTCCGTGGTCAGGCTGACCGGACATGGTGGACCACCACCTGTGCCCCTCTCATGCCTCCTGATGGTGGCCACCTTGCCACGGACCTTGCGCCGCAGGTCGTTAATTTTTTTTTGTATGTCGCTAGCAGTCCGGGTGGAGTACCCTAACACATGCCCTGCCAGCAATGGTCTCCAGGATGCCCTGCTTCCTCTCCCGGCTGGTCTTCCTACTTTTTTTCCCGTGGAGGAACTGATTAAAAGTCTCCATAGCCGAGATGATCACAGACACCTCCTGGGAGTTGAAATTGAGGTTCCTCCCCTGTTTGGGGGTAGCGGGAGCAGCCATCACAGTGCAAAAGTATCTTCCCTGGGGTGGGGGGAAACGGAAATACTTTTGCGCCGGAATGGCGTTTCCGCTAGCGCTTTTATACGCGCAACGGAACACATTGCGCTGACGTTTCCCGTGAAGTGGTGCCGACGGAAGTTGTGAGCATGCGCACAAGGGGGCGAGTGGAGCCTCAATCACAGTGCATGCTCCGTGGATGATACGCTGAACGTAAGCCTCTGCGCTGGGCTCCGCCCATCATTTACATATGATCACACCCACTTCCACTTGCGTCGGGTTACGCCAGCGCATTATCGTTACTCTGGCGCAAGTTTACGCGCAAGTGCTATGTGAATAACAGTACTTGCGCCGAAAGTGTCGGCGGAGTAACGTAAATGAGAAACGTTACTCCAAAGTAAAGAAGCGCCCATCTACCTGAATCTGGCCCAATATTTTTAACTTTTTGCTATAATAAATATCCATTTTTTTTTTACACAAATGTTTTCCTCATTTTTGGCTGATACGTATTCTTCTACATATTTTTGGTAAAAAAAACGAAATAAGCGTATATTGATTGGTTTGCGCAAAAGTTATAGCGTCTACAAAATAGGGGATAGATTTATAGCATTTTTATTATTATCATTTTTTTTACTAGTAATGGCAGCGATCATCGATTTTTATCGTGACTGCGATATTGCGGTGGACACATCGGACACTTTTGACACATTTTTGGGACCATTCACATTTATACAGCGATCCCTGCTATAAAAATGAATTGATAACTGTATAAATATAACTGCCAGGGAAGCGGTTAACACTAGGGGGCGATCAAGGGTTAATGTGTTCCTTAGGGAGTGATTCTTACTGTGGGGGGAGGGGACTGACTGGGGGAGGTCACCGATGGTTGTTCCTATGTACAAGGGACACACCGTCGGTCTCCTTTCCCTGACAGGATGTGGATCATTCACGGTCCTGCTCAGTTACTTGGCAATCGCGGGTGACCAAACGCACCAGGTCCCCAGTGATGCAGTGGATGCGTGCCCCCTAAGGGCTTGTGAAGGCGTGACATCATATGACTTCCGCTCAGAACAAGAGAGTTTTACTCCCGCCGTCATTTGATGGCAGGTGGTGGACAGGAGGTTAAAGTTTACACAGTCATAAATAAACTTAGAAAAGCCAATGCTAGGGAGAGTGTTATGTTTAACAAAAGCAAGTTGGAGACAATAAGGTGATCTTCTTTGCCTTCATATATATAAAGTCTAAGCATCACTTCAACAGCGATAAATGCTATAATGCAGGGCTCAAAATTTCAAGTCTTAAGCCACTAGCCAGGACTCAAGGGTTATTCGCCACTAGTTGTCCCACCCAACCCCTACCATGCCCCTAATTCTCCCGCTAATCACGCCCTCATAAATTATCTTGTAAATTGTTTTATGCACAATTAAGTTGCAAAAATAAATATTAACAACAACTTCATCAGTTCCCCTCAATACAGCCTCACCTGTGCCCATCATTGCAGCCTCACTGTGCCCACAATTGCAGCCTCACCGTCCCCACAATTGCAGCCTCAGCGTCCCCACCATTACAGACTCACTTTGCCCACCATTGCAGCCTCACCATCCCCACAATTGCAGCCTCACCGTCCCCACAATTGCAGCCTTTACCATCCCCACCATTGCGGACTCACTTTGCCCACAATTGCAGTCTCACCATCCCCACAATTGCAGCCTCACCGTCCCCACAATTGCAGCCTCACCTTCCCCACAATTGCAGCCCCACCTTCCCCACAATTGCAGCCTCACCGTCCCCACAATTGTAGCCTCACCGTCCCCACAATTGCAGACTCACCGTACCCCCATTGCCGACTCACCGTACCCCATTGCCGACTCACCGTACCCCCATTGCCGACTCACCGTGCCCCCACTCACTGTTCCCCCCATTGCGGACTCACCGTGCCCCCGTTGCGGACTCACTGTGCCCCCGTTGCGGACTCACCGTGCCCCCATTGTGGACTCCCCCATTATCCCAGGTCAGTGAGGACCCCCTGAGTGGATTTCCCGATGAATGGGACCCTTGTGTGTGTTTATGGTGGGGAATGATGAGGCCAAGCCTAAGGAGATTAGACAAATCCTTCTCAGACAGAACAAAGTGCAGCTTTCCTGCAGAACTCACCCTCCACATCCCATGTATGGGGGCAGACTCCGGGGGGCACTCCTCTCTGAGCCCTGAGTGTCAGAGACACAAGCTGCTCTGCATCTGACCATTCATGCCGGCTGATCCTTCTTAGAGGAGGAGATTAGAGGGAGAGAAGGGTGACACTGGCAGAAGAGAGAAGGGTGACACTGGCAGAAGAGAGAAGGGTGACACTGGGAGAGAAGGGTGACACTGGGAGAGGAGGGTGACACTGGGAGAAGAGGGTGACACTGGGAGTAGAGAGAAGAGTGACACTGGGAGAGAAGGGTGACACTGGGAAAAGAGAGTGACACTGGGAGAGGAGGATGACACTGGGAGAAGAGAGAAGGGTGACACTGGGAGAGGAGGGTGACACTGGGAGAGGAGGGTGACACTGGGAGAAGAGAGAAGGGTGACACTGGGAGAAGAGGGTGACACTGGGAGAAGAGAGAAAGGTGACACTGGGAGAAGAAAGAAGGATGACACTGGGAGAAGAGAGAAGGGTGACACTGGGATAGGAGGGTGACACTGGGAGAAAAGAGAAGGGTTACACTGGGAGAGGAGGGTGACACTGGGAGAGGAGAGTGACACTGGGAGAAGAGAGAAGGGTGACACTGGGAAAAGAGAGAAGGGTGAAACTGGGAGAAGAGAGAAGGGTGACACTGGGAGAAGAGAGAAGGGTGACACTGGGATAGGAGGGTGACACTGGGAGAGGAGGGTGACACTGGGAGAAGAGAGAAGGGTGACACTGGCAGAGGAGGGTGACACTGGCAGAGGAGGGTGACACTGGGAGAAGAGAGAAGGGTGACACTGGCAGAGGAGGGTGACACTGGCAGAGGAGGGTGACACTGGGAGAGGAGGGTGACACTACTCTGCAGGGAGGAGACATACAGCTATACACACGGGGGACTACAAGTACCAGGGGGCTGCTGATTGGTGGCTGCACTTCTATTATATTTCTCTGATCTTCTGGTCGCCCTGATGGCAGAGAGCATAAAGGAAGAGGAGAGCTGTAGGATCGAAGAGCGGTAAAGCCCGCTGTTACAACTTGCATTGAACATTCCTCCGCACTGCCGACAGCCCCGCCTCCTCCTGACCCCGCACCTGTGATAAACACATCTCAGCAATGGACTCGCATTCTGTCTATTACAGGCGCGGGGTCAGGAGGAGGCAGGGCTGTTAGCAGAGAGGAGGAAATTTCAATGCAAGTTGTAACAGCGAGCTTTACCACTCTGCGATCCTACAGCTCTCCTCTTTCTCTATGCAATTGGGGTGATCACTGCAAGGACGGCTCGCGATTAACCCCGATCGCCAGCAGTGCTCACCCCCCCCACTCCCAGGCAGCCAGCTCCTCGCCAGACCTCATTTTCCTTTTGCAAAATGCGAGTAGGCGAGTGGAAATTTTGAGGTCTGCTATAAGGCCTCTTTCACACGGGCAGATAGAATGGTGCTTTTTGCTGCAGATTTTCTCTTTTTCTACCGCAGCTGAAAGCACACAATGCTTTCCGATGGCCCCATTCACACACTGCGTTTAGCTGCGGTTTTATTACATGCGGTTTGGTGCAGATAGAAAAAATAGGTTTGACTGTGTCCAGGAACGATTTTGGGCAGCTATCTGCACATAACTGCAGGTAATCGCAGTGCACTGTGTCAGCTGCGGATAGCAGCGTGAACAAAAGAAAAAACAACAGGAAGCACATCAAAATAAAAACGGTTGCTATGGGGATGACCATAATGGCCAACCGCAGCGAAACGTAGCTGCATGTAAACGCAGCTAATCGCTGTGTACAAATGCAGCCGATCGCTGTGCCTGGAGTCTTGAAGTTCAAAAGAAAGAAACATGCTTTTAACTGCGGCAGAACAGCCAGGCGCCTAAGATCATATTGTTATGAAATTCAGTAGAAACTGCAGTAGGACATAAAGGTGAGGTATAGTGAATTTAGGGGCCCCAAAGAACTTCAGATATAGTCTAAAAAACATTAGACAACCTATCATTAACTATAATCCAATTACGGGAGTTAATAATCAAATCCAAAGGGATCTGTGACTTTTGGCAGCTCCTAGTTACAGCTATTCTAGAAGCTAGAAACATACACAATAACAATTTACCTGATCCCTAGGAATGTTGGATGACCTATGGAGCCAGTTCACATATCTCTGCAGCGGGTCCGATACGGTGTGCCGGAAAAACGCATGTCTTTTTTGGCGCGTTTCCGGTTCGATTTAAGCCCAAAATTCGGGAAGAAATCGGACCTGAAACGGTGAACCAGCTGTGAAGCAGTAAGGTAAGGGGACATCTGCACTACTTTTAAGAAGATTGGAACCCTTCCCTGGCAAGCACTATATGTTTGGACACTTGGCACCAGCACCAGCACTTTATTACATGCGTCCCAGTAGTGTTTAGCCTGCTGCTCCTGCATGAACACTTATGTTTGTTTTCACAGTTTATTTGGTTTGCTATCACCCATTTGTATAGTTTTGTAGCCTTCTGGCTTTAGCAGCGCCCGCTGTCTTATTCACCAGGCACTATTGTGTTCACTTTGGATTTGTTACTTTTCATCACTGAAGTCGTGTTTAGGTGCATTTATTTCAATTTTGGATCTAGCACTATATTTATGAGATTTATATTATTATCTTCTATCCCTACAGTGCAGCACTATTTTTTATTCAACAGTACAGGCATACCCCACTTTTAAAGGGGAGTTCCACCCACAATTTCACTTTTTAAATATAAATACCCCTGTAATACACAAGCTTAATGTATTCTAGTAAAGTTAGTCTGTAAACTAAGGTCCATTTTGTTAGGTTGTTACAGCATTTAGTTTATAATCTAGAAATAGACCGTGGCCATCTTAAGTGTGGGCATCGTGAAGCCAAACTGTGTGACTTCCTGGATTTCAGCTTTGCATATCTCGCACATGCTCAGTGCTGCACAAGCAATGTGATAGGTTTCAGTCAGGTTTGCAAGGACTACTGATAAACATAATGCCTATCCCAGAAACCCTTGCAAATAGCCTTGTGACTTAATAGCCTAGGATAATAAGGAGGAAGAAGTAATGAAGGACTACAAAATAAAGGTATTTACAAGCAACAAAATAAATAAAAATTGCCCATTCTGAACACTATGAGATTAGGGCATGCAGCACAGACAAACATAAACAAATGGGTGGTACACAATGGGATTTATTTACTATCGCTGGAGAGTTCAAAATCAGGCTCACTTCTGCATAGAAACCAATGAGCTTCCAGGTTTTATTACCAAAGCTTAATTTAACAAGCTGGGGTTAGAAGCTCATTGGTTTCTATGCAGAGGTGAGCCTGATTTTGCACTCTCTGGCGATAGTAAATAAACCCCATTGTGTACTTAAAAGTGGAGTATGCCTGTATATATATATATATATAATATAAAATTGCAGGCAGGGCATTGGACAAAGCACTAGGGACTAGGGATGAGCCGAACACCCCCCGCGTTCGGTTCGCACCAGAACGTTCGAACAGACCGCTCGTTTGCGCGAACATTTAGAACCCCATTGAAGTCTATGAGACTCGAACGTTCTAATTCAAAAGTGCTCATTTTAAAGTCCAAATTTCAAGTTATTGTTGGAAAACTTTGAGAACCCGGGTGGAAAAAAGTTTTAAAAACGGTAGTTTTTCAGGAGCAGGACTCCTGAAAAATTTAACGTTTTTAAAACTTTTTCCCATTGATACATGTTCCCTCAGGCAAGACCCGGTTTCTCAAAGACGTTTTCACAGGCAAACTATAGACGCCCAGCAGGTACATTATTTAAAGGAATTTTTATTTTATTTTTGTTTTTATTTAAGCATCATTAAAATCACTGCTCCAGAAGCAGTGATTTTAATGATGCTTAAATTAACCACTTAAGCCCCGGACCAATATGCTGCTAAAAGACCAAAGGTGTTTTTACAATTCGGCACTGCATTGCTTTAACAGATAATTGCGCGGTCGTGCGACGTGGCTCCCAAACAAAATTTGCGTCCTTTTCTTCCCACAAATAGAGCTTTCTTTTGATGGTATTTGATTGTCTCTGCGATTTTTATTTTTTGCGATATAAATGGAAAAAGACCGAAAATTTTGGAAAAAAATTATATTTTCTACTTTTTGTTATAAGAAAAATCGAATAAACTAAATTTTAGTCAAACATTTAGGTCAAAATGTATTCAGCCACATGTCTTTAGTAAAAAAAAAATCACAAATAAATATATGATCACTGCTATTAGTGACACTGTGACAGGTGATCTGAAGGGGTTAATGTGCCTATGTGTATGGTGTCAGTGTAGTGTTGGTGCGACTTACTGTGTGATGTCTTCTCTCCTCTCGCCGGATCGAAAATACAGCCGAGAGGAGAGGTGACATCACTTCCTCTGCGTGTGTTTACATTACACAGGCAGAGGAAATTCAGTGCGGGGGGAAGCTGTTTCGCTGGGAGCGATCGCGAGGGGGCAGACAAAAACGAACAGCCGCCCCTTCATTCTTGATCGCTCCCAGACACTTACCGACTGCCGCATGTAGCAGGGGGGGTCCCGATTGGACCCCCGACCCGCTAGAAGGCAGGGACGTACTAGTACGCCCATCTGCCTTTACGTGCCATTTTCTGGACGTACATATACACGCGGCGGGCGTTAAGTGGTTAAAAAAAAAAAAAAAGAAAAAATTCCTTTAAATATTGTACCTGCTGGGTGTCTATTCCTGTGATAACGTCTTTAAATAGCACAATCACCTGCTTGCCAGTAAATTAGGAAGAACTGATCTAGCTAAGCTATACAGTGTGTAAATATATGTACAACTCCTAGGATGTATATATATCCTCTACACACTGTAAATTAAGCTAAACTGACTGGCCTGCCTGCCCTATCTAGCTATATAAAAAGACTATCTCTCTGACTGATCTCTGTTCAGCCCTGGAACACACTACACGAGGCCGCCCAGCAGACGGCCTTATATAGTGTGGGGCGTGTGCTAAAGCCCTGAGCCATAATTGGCCAAAACCACCCTGACGTTTTGTTCGAATTTCGTCTAACATACAGTCAGACAATGTTCGAGTCGAACATACGTTCGAATCGAACGCAGAGCTCATCCCTACTAGGGACAAAAGGGAGATGAAATGATTTCATACAGTAATGTAATCTGTAAGATTACAGTGTACTGTATGTGTTATGAACTTAGTACTTTTTGAAATTGCCGCTAGGCTCTGCCCCTGCGCATCGCGACACTCACAGGGAATGAAGCCTGGCACACAGAGGCATCGGGCGGGGGACACAGCTTGCGGACACAGCAGGGGGACATCGCAGAATCCTGGGGACAAGGCAGGGGCGGACGGACCATTCTGGCACTCGGGCACTGCCCAAGGGCCCCATGCCACTAGGGGCCCCATCAGGGTTGCCAGCCTCAGTAAAACCAGGGACAGTTTGTAAAAATCTGAGTTTTTTTACATCAGTCCCTTAAATGTCCCTTACCGACATCCTTTTGGTCTAAAAATCCCAAGATTATAGACTCTCCAGTACCTTTTCAGAGTGTGTATGCGTATTCTGTGTGTATACTATGTGTGTATACTGTGTGGCCCCATAATCTCCTATGGCCTGGGGGCCTCATAATCTTCTATTGCCCGGGGGCCCCATAATCTCCTATTGCCCAGGGCCCGTAATCTCTTATCGACCGGGGGCCCCATAATCTCCTATTGCCCGGGGGCCCAATAATCTCCTATTGCCCGGGGGCCACATAATCTCCTATTGCCCAGGGTCCCCATAATCTCCTATTGCCCGGGGGCCCCATAAGTTGTCAGTCCGCCCCTGGGACAAGGTAAGTACCGTATTTATCACTCACAGGCGTATAACACGCACCCTAACTTTAAGAGGGACGTTTCAGGAAAAAAACTTTCCACGGCCCCCTGCGTATAACACGCAGGCACAGTTTACTCTCTATTTTAAGGGTAAAGAAGTGAGTGTTATATGCCAATAAATACAGTATACTGCACCAGGATCCTGCAATGCGGCTTGGGGTTACCACTAATGGTGCTGAAATTTAACCCCAAGCCACACTCAGGAAAACTGCCAGGGAGGTTAATATTAGGGCACTTACCTATCCAGGAATCCAGTGGTGTTCTCACCCCAGCCAATTTCTAATGCACATTTGGGTGTTCACAGACATATTTGTAGAGGAGTATTTAAAGGCTAAAAAAAGTGAGTTTTGGAGAAGAGCAGTAGGGCAGAAAGAACTATTAATGCGCCTAAACGTGTAAATATGCCTAAACACACTTATAAATGCTCCTAAATGCATATACAATGGTTTTTTTTTTACTAAAGGCAAATCCACTTTGCACTGCAAGTGCACTTGGAAGTGCAGTCTCTGCTCTTTAAAAATTATGATTTAAATCCAGCCTTTTTACTAGTGATTTAAATCAAATCCACCCTGCTTGGAAGTGCAGTCGCTGTAGACCTGAGGGGGACATGCAAGGAAAATAAAAAACAGAATTTTAGCTTGCACATTATTGGATGATAAAATCAGCAGAGCTTCCCCTCATTTCTGAGCTTCCCCTTCGATCTACAGTAACTGCACTTCCAAGTGCACTGCGAGTGCACTTGTAGTGCAAAGTGGATTTGTGGATTTTTCTTTAGTAAATAACCCCCAATATGTTCCATAGGAGCGTTTTGTTTATGCTGTTTTTTTTCCTGCTACCAATTCTGGCATTTTTTTTATGCTGCCTAGTGTTGATGGACACTAAACATCACAACCCATTATGTTTGCATCAGTTTCAATGAGGTGCACCTTCCATAAAAATGAATAGTATTTGCTGAATTGCATTTCACAAAGGAACTAATGCAGATATAAACACATATGGCTAGATTCACGTAGGAGCGCGTATCTTTGTGCGGGCTTAACGTATCCTATTTACGCTATGCCTCCACAACTTTTACAGGCAAGTGCTGTATTCACAAAGCACTTGCTCCGTAAGTTGCGGCGGCGTAGCGTAAATGGGCCAGCGTATCCGCTCGCAATTCAAATTGTGCAGGTAGGGGGCGTGTTGTATTGAAATTAACGGTGACCCCACGTAAATGACGCGCCGAACGAACTGCGCATGCGCCGGCCGTGGACGTATCCCAGTGCGCATGCTCCAAATCATGTCGCAAATAGTCAATGAAAACAATGTGAACGTAACTTACGCCCAGCCCCATTCTGAATCGGCTTATGCAAACGACGTAAAATGTATAAAATTCTACGCGGTTCCGACGTCCATACTTAACATTGGCTGCGCCATTTTTTTGTTGGAATATCTTTACCCCTTAAAAACGCATTACGTAAACGGTGTATCAGTACTGCGACGGCCGGGCGTACGTTCGTGAATCGGTGTATCTAGCTAATTTACATATTCATCCCCGGACAAGAGGACATCCATGATAGGTGGAACACTGAACACAGTGTCTGCTGGGAAATTCCAAGGATGAGAGGACCTCCAAGATAGGTGGTAGCGGAACACAGTGTCAAACGCCTATCACGGACCAGGAGGAAATCTTTTGAAAAATGGACGCCCGCAACCCGACAGATACACTGACTCGAGTATAAGCCAAGGTAGGCTATTTTCAGCCCTAAAATAGCTGGGCTTATATCGAGTATATAAAATAATATGCAAAGTGGTTGGAGGGAAGCTTCAGAATGGCAAAGATGTTTTTATTATACATTTTGTGAGTAGACTGCAGCTCCTCTTTAAAAAAAAAAACACATCAAAAATAAGTCTATGACAAGTAACCTTTAAGAAGCATAGCTATAAACGGGCCCCTAAGAGATGTTATTTTTTTCACCGTCATAAGAAAACATTGCCAAAATTTAAAACAGCCAGCACCGCACATTAATATTTTACAACCAACAATTTTTCACTCACAATACATTTGTAGAGGCTTACTCCGAAGCTTATATTTGTTTTATACATAAATCAATAAAGTGCCAACTTTCCAGAGCCGCATTACGTTTCTTGTTCTACAGCTGAAATGATCTTACGAGGGCGGCTCAGATAGAGCGAGGTTCAGAATTTTAAATTTGCCAAAAGCTGCTTCGAGATACTGCAGAGCCAGGGCAAGGATTCATTTGTGTGTTGTCTACAAACATCCAAAAGGTGTTGGTATCCCAAAAAAAGTGCAGTCGCTGTAAATCTGAGTGGGACATGCAAGGAAGATGAAAAAAAAATCCATTTTAGCTTGCACATGATTGGATGATAAAATCATCAGAGCTTCCCCCCCATTTCAGATCTACCCCTCAGATTTACAGCGACTGCACTTCCAAGTGCACTTTCAGTGCAATTTCAAGTGAACTTTGCACTTGAAGTGCAAAGTGGATTTTTCGGAGAGCCGGTCTGCCCCGACTCTCCAGTAAGTCCTTGAGGGTAGAGAGCTTCAGCCGTTCATACTGTGTCTCCATTGTCCTGTTCCCTTGTAGCTGTCCTTCTGAAGATGGAATCATGCCACTGCTGTGCCACCACTGTAATGGTCACCACCGTTTACGACCTTCCATCCAACCATGACAAGCTTATCCGACACACTCCGACAATCCTGCATACACGATCCATATCAATTCCCCAGAAAATGAGACTGACTGGTCTATCTTCTGGTTTCAAAATGAAAGAATGCTTTAATGGTTTCTTCTCAGCTTTTTATGCAGTTACAAGCATGTGACAGTATTTAAAGGGACAATGAAATCTCCACCCCCCTAATCACACACTAAGGCTAATTACTAATTAGTGTCCAGACATTTCGGCACCGATCTTGACGAGACACATTCCTTTAGATAATGACATCAAAACAAAATACTATCACACAATGATTTGACCTCAACCCACATCTTTAGACAGACGTACTGTCTCCGGCAAAAGAAGGGTCTTAACACCTGGGCATCAATAGGCTATCACACAGTGTTATCACACAATGAAGAAGTCTTGGAGCAGACCTGAATTAACACCTTTACACAATGGACAATGAAATGTCTAGGAGTAGATGCAATTGACACCTTTCAAAAGAATGTTTTCCCACATTGAATAACCAACAACTTGTGATATCTCAAGACATCCTGCAAACATGAATTATTATTAATGTCCCATCTCATGTAATACATGAATTATGATTCACTAGCCACCCCATGCCCAAAAGGGGCACAGGGTGAACTTAGACCCAAGAGTTCTTAGGGCCACTGGCACAGGAGTATCTCTCATCCTTCCAAAGTCTCTGATTGTCACTGGTCATTCCGTTACAATGAGAATCACAATTTTTTTTGCTTGAAAGATAGATCACGATTCTCTCACTATTCTCGTGGCGTAACATCATCTTCCAAAAAAAAAAAAAATTGGACTAACTTTACTGCTTTGTTTTTATTATTCATTGAAGTGTATTTTTCCCAAAAAATTGCATTTGAAAGACCGCTGGGTAAATACAGTGTGACATAAAATATTGCAGCAATTGCCATTGTATTCCCTAGGGTCTCTGCTAAAATATATATAATGTTTGGGGGTTCCAAGTAATTTTCTAGCAAAAAATATTGGGCCAGATTCAGGTACATCTGCGCATTATTGGACCGGCGTAGCGCACCGCCTTTACCTTAGACTTGCGCAATGTAGCCGCGCAATCACCCTATTCTCGCCGCTTTTACGCAGAAAATAGCGCCTGCGCAACGTTATTTCTGAGGCACAAGGCGGAGTAATCCAAATTGGGAAGGACGTGGGCGTGTTACATTGAAATGAGCCGTGACCCCATGCAAATGAAGGGCCGGCCGGCTCGCACATGCGCGCTTGAAGCAGACCATGTCAGCACCTCTGTGCGCATGCTCACAACTCGGGAACGGCGCAATCAGTGAAATTGGAAATGGACTAGGGCAAAATCATGAACTACGCAGACAGCATAAATAGACACACACAAACGCACTTCCATTGCAAAAGTACATCCCTTTGTATCCCTCCCTATACAGCAAGGTGCTTTTGTTCCGTTGTTAGTTGCGTTGTGATTTGTATCTGTCAGATTTGTGTACTGTGTGATCTTGTGTTTGTTAGAAGATATTTGAAAGTGTTTTTTGCTAAGTGTTTGTGAGATATTTTGTTTGATATTTTTCTGTTTGTTTGTTTTCTTGCTTGATTGTTCCTGTTTGTTTTTGTGACTGCTTTTTGCTGAGTGTTTGTGAGACTTTTTGTTTGATATTTTTCTGTTTGTTTGTTTTCTTGCTTGATTGGTCGTGCTTGTTTTTGTGAGTGTTTTTTGTTGACTGGGAGTGTTTTTTTTTCAGTATGACTGAGAGGAAGAGAAAAATAAATTTTTCTTTGAGGGAGAAACAAGTTCTTGCCCGGGCCATTTCCGATTATGGGCGTTTCCTCCATGGCCCGGACAGTGGAGAGAGATGTTGGAAATGATCACTGACCAGGTGAATTCAGCAGGGGAGGGGGAGACACGGACACGGTCGGGGATTGAGAAAAAGATAAATGACCTCCGGTGTCTGGTCAAAAAGAAGCTGGCCAGAATGCTTGCCCATGCCAGGGGCACAGGAGTGGGCCCACCATGTGGAGGGCCTGCCCGGCTATGACTCAAGTCATGAAGGCGTGATGCCAGGTAAGGTTTTTTTGCCCTATCAGGTGTGTAGCATGTGTGGGGGAGGGGGTGAAAGGGAATATGTGGCAAGTGTGTGGATCCTCCAACCTGTGAATGTTTTGTGTCATCCACAGATGTGCAGGAGGGTGCTGGGCCATCTGGCCTGACCGCACCATCCCCAGGACAGCAGCCTAATGAGGCCCCCCCGACAAGGCCGGAGTCCGCGGAGGAGGTTGAAGAGGAGGAGGTTAAGGAGGAGGAGGTTGAGGAGGAGGTGGAGTCCATGTCAGGCACTGGCCTATTGTTCTTGGAGGACTGTTCCCCTCTGGCTGGCAGCAGCCATTCCTCCCTAAGGGGGAGCCCCCCCCTCCTCCCCCAACATGGCTCCCCTCCCAAGGGCCTCCCCTTCTCCCCGGCCACAAGCATCATCTGGAGGCAGGAAGGCGACCCAGAAGACCAGTGGGGTGGCCGATCTCCTGCCCGCCACTCTGAGAAGGGACCAGTTCCTCCAGACCCGCCATCTGGGACAGGTCAGCCAGACATTGGTGCGGATGGAGGAGAGCCTGTCCTCCATCAAGGATACGCTTGGGAACCTGGACTGCCACTCCCGGGCTTTCACAAACTGCCTTAACGACCTGCAGACTACATCAGCAGGCGTTGGGCAGGATGTGAGGGCCCTCACCCAGGCTATCCAGGCCAACACGGCAACACTAGGTGCTGCCCTGGACAGAATAGCCGTGGCCTTGGAGGGCAGGCCTCCAGGTGGGCAGAGACCAGGGGCTGCTCCTCCTTCCCCGGTTTACCCCCCCCTCCCCATGAGTCTCCCCTGAGGAGCCGGGGGCATGGCTCACGTCAAGGGCACTAATTTGTTTTTCCCCTTTTTTTTTTTTTTGCTGGAAATTTTTTGATTTTGCTGGTATTTTTTTTTTTGGGGTTGTGAATGCTGTTTGAATGTGGGGGTGACATTCCTGCCGGAAAAGGGGTGTCACCCTCAATTTTGGTGGAGAAGGGTTCCCCAGGACCAGGGAGAAGTGATCCCCAGGTCCGTGTGAATGGTGTATGAATGTACAGTGACATAATTGGAGCCTTGGCGTGGCGTTGCTGCTCACAAGTCCTGCATGGTGGACTGGTGCCAATCCAATTTGATGAGGATGTGGGGTGTGTGTGCTAGGGACCACAGTGGTGTGCATGCATGCATTCTCATTGTGCCATGATTAATGTGTGTGTTTAACGTGCAAAGATGCCCAATGTGAGCTGTCTCCTGGCTGCTCTTCCCTCAGAAGACGGGGTAACCTCGGTTAGGGGGGAATTGTCTGGTTCAGGGGTCAGGTCTTCACGTAGGTCAATCTGCAGGCCCTTTCTCACTGTGAAGTTGTGCAGCAGGCAACATGCACCGATGATATGGCACACGAAGTTTGGGGAATACAACAGGTTACCCCCAGACTTATCCAGGCATCGGAAACGTGACTTCAGGAGGCCAAAGGTGCGCTTCACCACTGCACGTGTTTGGGCGTGGGCTTGATTGTATCTTTCTTCTCCTGGGGTTTGGGGGTTCCGGAAAGGAGTCATGAGATGGGGTCCCAGTGGATATGCAGAGTCACCTGTAAGGGAAAAGACAGGAGGATGTTAGTCATGCATGTGCCCCTTGTGATGTGTGCATCATGGGGGGGGACAGTCATTCCTGCCACCCATGTCACTCACCAACCAGCCAGGTGTCCCCATACACGTTCTGTTCGAATTCCAATCGGATGGGGCTCTGATTGTATATGTAGCTGTCATGGCTGGACCCTGGGTGTTTGGCACGGATGTGCCATATGAGGCCTTGGGCATCGACTATCACCTCTACGTTGATGGAATGCCAATGCTTCCGATTGCGGTACATGTGCTCTGTCTCCTGGGGGGGCTGGAGTGCCACATGTGTGCAATCAATGGCCCCCACGGTGCGTGGGAATCAGCCGCAGGTCCTCAGTGGTTGGTTTGATGATTTGGTTGGCCATGCGTCTGAGGATTGCAGGGACAACCTGGTGCACACATCTGCTCCTGGAGGATTGTGACATCCCAGCCACCACTCCACTTGTACGCTGAAAAGAGCCACTGGCAAGGACATGGAGTGTTGCCATGACCTTGACCAGTGGCTGCACTGCATGTGAGCGGTGTGTTCGGCTGGTGATGTCCTCCTGCAAGGTTGTGGTTAATTCCAGGATGGCATGAGGGGTGAATCTGAAGATGCGATACACCTCAGAATCACTCATGCCAAAGAGGTCTATGCGTGTGCGGTATATCCTCTCCCGTGCCATCCTCTGTGACCTCCTCCTTCTTTGCTCATCTAAAGTCAGTAGTATAGCTATGCGCGACGATGCCCCTGGCATGTTGGCATACAGATTGTTGTGCAACACGTGTGACTGCTGAGCTCCTCACTAACAGTGTTGCTTTATCTGACATGTAGACGATTTTTCTCTTTTTAGACCAGCTTTTATATGGTCTAATTTTAGACAGGACATTTTGCTGTTGCGCACACTGCGTAGCCTGAGCTGCCCCAACGTTCTTTTGTGGATCCCCGTAAGTCCCTCATTAGCATATTTGACTAGCAAATCAATGGTCTGTCTAGCGCAGTTTTGCACGGACGGATGCTCCTGTCTAACGAAATTACGCTGGACAAAAAAAAAGTAGATTTCTTGCGTATCTCGTTTTGGGGATGCCGTGCATCGAAACGCACGCGCACATTTAGACTTACGCCGCGCATCTCCTGTTACGCAGGCGTAATCGCTCTGTGAATCTGGCCCATTGATTTTAACTTAAGAAACAAGTGTCAGAAAAAGATTTAGACTTTAAGTGGTTAAACTTCCTGCATTTACACACAGAAGTTTATCCCTTTGATCTAAGAAGGAAGTGTTAGTTAAAATGTTTAATGTTGTTAAAAACTTGGCAGACTGTCCAGATTTTGTTCTTTACACACAGAAGTGTATCCCTTTGATCTAAGAAGGAAGCGTTAGTTACAATGTTTCCTGTTAAAAACTTGGCAGACTGCCCGAATATTTTCTTTTGACAGCTGAGTGTGCAGATAAGTCTCTCCACTTGTTATATGAAAGAATTGTAAAACTCTGCAATAAAGATCGTCAGGGGGGTTGAATCGAGATCACGGTTTTTTAACGATTAATTGTGCAGCTCTACTGTAGACAGTTCGAAACCTGGCCAGGTTCACCAGGGACCGGCTGAGATTCGATGTATGTGTGGGCAGGCTGGTTGTTTCCAAGTCGATCCATCAGTACAACCAGCATGTTGGACTTTTAGGATGTGATTTTTTGCCAGCGGCTTCACGCGCCCCACCCTCCACTGCCAAGAGAACACCACAATAGCTCAGTGGGAGGCATTTCCCCATCAACAGCGATTGCAGGAAAAAAACTCATATCATCTATGGCCATCTTTAAGTGAATGTTTTTGAGGATACCTCTGCTTCATTAAAAACCAAATTCTCCAATTATGAATTCACAAAAATGCTTCATAGGAAAAGACTAAAAAAAATGGTAACCGCTAATGGATCACAAGGAGCTTAAAGGGTAAAATAAATGAAAATTTTTTTTTAGCTAAATGGCTTCCTTTACCTTACTGCAGTCCTGTTTTCGTGTCCTTATTGTTCGTTTTTGCTTTGATGTTGCTGTAATTCCTCTCTGTTCTGAACACTTCCTGGTTGTCTTTTTATTGATAACCACAGTACTGGGAGATTTCTCACTGTGGTCACTAATCAAGGAGGTGTGATTACTCCCCCCTCAGCACCAATCCAGTTTCGTTTTACAAACCATCACTGCCCTCTATTGGCTCTCTAGCTCTGTACATCAGAGAGACAGGAAACAACAGCAAAAACGAAACTGAAACTGCAGGCACATTATATGATTGCTTTTTATCCATGTTTAATCATTTTAAAAGGAATCAGTTAACTATTATGTCTCTATACCCTGTAAACAATCATTTCAGCCCAAATGTTTTTTCCTTTACAACTCCTTTAACTCACTCTTGAACTATGAAGGGCATATTCTCTGTATGCATCTGAAGAGTTAATTCTCCATTCTGGCTGCAGTGAATCTTTAACATATTTTTATTACAATACATTTTTACTTTTTATTATTGCTTAACCACTTCAATACCGGGCTTTTATACACACCGTCATACCGGGCCCTTCTCTCCTACATGTACAAATCATCATTTTTTTGCTAGAAAATTACGCAGTACCCCCAAACATTATATATGTTTTTTTAGCAGACACCCTAGGGAATAAAATGGCGCCAAATTCGGTACTTAAAAATCTCTATAGGCAAGGCTTTGAAATTTTTTATAGGTTACCAGTTTAGATTTACAGAGGAGATCTATTGCTAGAATTGTTGCTGGCACTCTATTGCACGCGGCGATACCTCACATATGTGGTTTAAACAGCGTTTACATATGTCGGCGGGACTTGCATGTGCGTTCGCTTCTGCGCACGAGCTACCGGGGACAGGGGCGTTTTAATTTTTTTTTATTATTAATATTACTATTTTTACATATTTAATTATTTTTTTACACTTTTTTAATTTTATTTTAATTTTTTTTATCACTTTTATTCCTTATACAAGGAATGTAAACATCCCTTGTAATAGGAATGTGTGTGACAGGATACTCTTTATGGAGAGATGCAGGGTCAATAAGACGCCACATCTCTCCTCCAGGCTGGAAACCATGAGATTGGTGAAAAAAATTCACCGATCTGATGAATACTGTGGCTTGTTTACTTACGGGACCCAGGCGTGACATCATCACATTGCGCCCGGGTCCTCCGACTGTCCTAGAGATGGCTGGTGACCATCTGGTCACCAGTCATCACTATGGTTCCTGCTAGCGCCGTACGATTCATTCTCCGGGCCCCCGATGGCACGGGAGAGCCCGGAGAAGCACCGGATGGCGGCTGGAGGGGGGGATGTCCCCTCCCACCGCCTATAAGAACGATCAAGCGGTGGAACCGCTGCTATGATCATTCTTATGTTGTGCAGAATCGCCCACAGAAGAAATGGATATCTGGATGATGCCTCTCGCTGCAGGCATCATTCAGATATCCCCCCACCAAAGTCCAGGTCGTCATATGACGTCCACCCGGGATGGGAGAGCCCCTTTGTGGACGTCATATGACAGTGGCCGGTATTGAAGTGGTTAAACATTTCCCTCTGGGTGATCTATGTACATTGCAAGGATGATAACAACCTTTGTTGCAGATTCCTATCTTTTGTTATTCTGAAGCAATCCACGTGTGTTTGTCTGTGCCTCTGTACTGAGTGGGTCTAATGCCCCGTACACATGATCCGATTATCGGACGAATGATCTACCGGTTTTTTTTGTATGCTAATCTCACGTCGAATCTGAAGAGTTTACTAAAGTCACGAAAATTCTCGTACGGCAGAAAAAAAAATCGGAAGTGATGTCATGTGTTGTAATGCATTTGTATTGCATTTTCGAACAACAGCTGTACTGATTAAACGAAAATAATACGATCTGGCATCGTACGAAAAAAAATTCCGTGCATGTCCGATAGAATAAAATCGGATGAACTGTCCTGATCGGCTCTCGGAAGCTCTGTACTAACGATCCGATTATCGTACGATCGTTTCGAAAGCATACATTTTTCGAACGATATTTGGATCGTGTGTACGGGGCTTAATGGGAGTGGTTTTATAATTAACTGTCAGGTGTGCAGCTGCAGAGCATTAATGAGGAAATCTGCTGGGCCTGCATCCCTTTAGACGTGTTCTTATTGAAAGTATCTCTCCAAAAATGTTTTTTTTTGCAGTTGATGCCTGAATCCTGACTTGTATCTTAGGCAGACTTCTGGGAAAATTGATGAGCCAATCAAACAAGCAGGAAATTATGTTTCTGGGGAGTGGTTAGTACAGACTCTGTGTACAGAACAGGTCCATGTAAACATATTGCAATGCATTCTCAGAAAATTACAGTGGCTGCAGATTGAACAGGAAAGGTCATTTTTAATGACATTCATATTAGTGTCACAATTATACAGTATTTTTTTCCAAAAAAACGAGTATTTCTCACAGAAAAGTATTGCAGTAACAACATGTTTTGCTATACACATGTTTATTCCCTTTGTGTGTATTGGAACAAAACCAAAAAAGGGAGGAAAAAAAGCAAATTGGACATAAGAATGTCAGACAAAACTCCAAAAATGGGCTGGTCAAAATTCTTGGCATCCTTTCAAAATTCTGAATGAATAAGATTGTTTCAAGCATGTGATGCTCCTTTAAACTCAAGTAACAGGTGTGGGCAATATAAAAATCACACCTGAAAGCAGATGAAAAGGGAGAGAAGTTCACTTAAGCAGGCCATACACGATTCGAATTTCGATCGAAAATCGCATACGAGCGTGAAATCGGACGATTTTCGTATCATTAGTGTGCTTGTTCGACACGCGATTTTCGTACGACAGGCGAAATTTCAAAAACCAACATGTTGGTTTTTTTTCTGAAAAACGTCCAAAAATCGTATCGTTAATGGTAGAGTTGGACGATTTTTCCCAAGAAACATAACTGCGCATGATCCGAGTTGGCGCGACCCTACTTTTGACAGTAGGGGGTATGTTTAAAAGGTCACAGAAGATTACATCACTTCCTCTATGGTATGAAAACATTGTGTTTTCTCGCTCGATTTTCGTACGTAATTGATGGTACACTCGCATGCTTTTGTGAGCGCCGCGTTCGTTTATCGCTCGACGGCTCGTTCGAAATTCGAATCGTGTATGGCCTGCCTTAGACCCCTTTCACACTGAGGAGTTTTTCAGGTGGTACATCGCTAAAAATAGCGTTGCTATACCGCCTGAAAAACTCCTGCTCAGCAACCTCAATGTGAAAGCCTGATGGCTTTCACACTGAGGCGATGCGCTGGCAGGAAAGAAAAAAAAATTCTGCCAGCAGCATCTTTGGAGCGGTGAGAGGAGTGGCGTGTATACCGCTCCTTCACCGCTATTAACCCTTTATCGGCCGCTAGCGGGGGTTAATACCACACCGCTAGCGGCCGAATCCCGCAGTAAATCAGACGGTATAGCGCCACTATTTTTAGCGGGCGCTATACCGCCACCAATGTGAAAGGGGCCTTAATCCTTGCATTGTGTGTCTGTGTGTGCCACACTAAAGCAGGTCATACACAGTCGAAATTTGAACACATTTTCTTTTCAAAATCAGAAAGTTTTTTTTTTTTTGTGATCCGATGATGCCACCATTGATTTTCGAAATTCGGCCGACCAAACCTTCATGTTGCCGGAAATATTCGTTTCTCTCCCGGAATATTCTTTTCTCTCCAGGAATATTCTTTTCTCTCCAGGAATATTGTTTTCTTGCACATGCGCCTTTTTTTTCCCATTACATTTCTTGCACGATTCTCTCATCATTGATCAGAAAATCGATAGTTTTTCAAAAAAATTCCAACATGTCGGATTTCTCAAATTTGTTTACCGCACAAAAATCGGCTGTTGCTGCAGCCCACTAACGGTGTGAAATTCGTATGAAAATTATTTGATACGATTTTCGAAAGAAAATTATTTCGGGTTTGCGTCTGAGATCCTGGGTCTTCTAGCACGACAATGACCCCAAACATACGTAAAAAAGCACCCAGAAATGGATGGCAACAAAGCGCTGGAGAGTCCTAAAGTGGCCAGAAATGAGTGCAGATCTCAATCCCATTAAACACCTGTGAAGAGATCTTAAAATTGCTGTTGGGAAACGGGCCCTTCCAATAAGAGAGACCTGGAGCAGTTTGAAAAGGAAGAGTGTCCAAAATTCCGGGTGAGAGTTGTAAGAAGCTTATTGATGGTTTTACATCATCACAACATTTATTATAAATTGCTAATATACAGTATGTGTAACCCAATCTACAGACAGCAAAAAATAATATATGTGATTCACATAAAAAAAAACAGCAAATGCCAAAATCCGAAGCCTGGGCCTGAGCGGAGTGAATGAACTAAAGCTTCAAATGTATCTGCTCGCTGAAGAAGCTCAGATAATGGAGTCAGTCAAAGGACATACAGTATTCCAGATTAAAAAGGAGCATGTACCGGGGATCAAAGCCCTGGCAGAGCCCAGCCTGGTCACACTACCATTAGGAAAAATGTAATATAACATTTGAACATTTTTTTTTTTTTTGCTCCATGGTTGCCTTTAAACACACCGTTATCTACAAAACCAGTGCAGCTCATATTGCCGAAGTTTAATCTGTTTATATATGTCATCCCTTGGCTTCCTCTTTCCCTTTCTATCAACATGAAAAAAATAACATTTTAAATAAAATCTTTCCATTTTTATGATATACTTTTAGACCCACAGGAAGAAAGGAAAGTCACCAGCATAGGGTTGCCACCTGTCCAGGATTCACCCGGAGAGTTTGGGTTTGGAATCATGCGTCCGGGTTTCAGACTTCCTGAAACCCGGACACATTATTTACACCCGTTACATTAGAGTTACCCTTTACACCAGAGGCCACAATGTTTCCCCTTACATCAGAGTCTTCTCTGTACATCAGAGTTCTCAGTGTTCCCCCTTAAGTCAGGGTTCCCAGAGCATCCCTTATGTTTGAGGCTAGGGTTGTCCCGATACCGATACTAGTGTAGATACTGATTTTTAGTGTAGAGTGGCCGGAGAGGGTGGCAGGAGTCAGTGGCTGTGGAGGGTGGGAGAGGGCGGGGGAGTGCGAGCGGAGTCTGGCTTAAGAGGTCGGGCACAGTTGGTGGATGGAGTCGGCGGGTGGAGAGCGAGTCCTCACCTGCAGTGGAACTTGGTAAGCTGGCAGGGGTTTGGGCGCAGCCACATCAGGATCGGTGACCGGTATTCCCGAGTGTGGCTCGGGGTGAGATTTCTGTGCTGCGATCGGTAACCCCGAGCCACACTCGGATTTGCCTCGCTGTATGCAGAAAGAGGTGACTTACCTTTTCCCTGCGATTCAGCGATGTATCCCCCGCAGTGCACGGCGGCCGGATGTCCGCCCGATGCACTGTGTTCCTCTGATTCCCTTCCCTGTGAGCATCGCAATGCAGGGGGGCGGAACGGGGGCGGCGCGAAATTCAAATAGTATAAGTAGAAACAATGTAAAACACACTGATACTATTGGATTAGAATTAAAAATAATATACAGTGACCTTTGATTGCCCCCCAGCTTTCTCCAGTGCCCTGTCTGCAGATTTACTGTACCAGTGTCTGTAAACTGCACAGCAATCATGGCAAAGCGCGCCTCTACTTAAAATCACTATGCGACATGCTGCAAAACAGCGACAGCGATACGGCATCACTTGAGGAGGAGCTGAGTGACAGCGACGCGTGGGAAAGTTCGTCATCAGACGCAGAAAGTGATATGACCGACGATCCTGCGACTGTGCCCAGAGATGTGCGGACTTGGTGCACAATTGATTGCGGTGCAGAGCACGTAGCGCCCCCAAGATTTACATTTACAGGAACACCTGGGATAAAAGTGAACGTTGAGGATGACAATTCCTTGGAATACCTCCAACTTTTTTTGACCGCTGAAGTGATCACCAAAATAGTTTTGGAGACGAATCGATACCATGAACAACAAGCTGCTACCCATCAGCGATTTTCAAGGTGCAGAAAATGGGAGCCTGTAACCAGAGACGATATCTGGAAGTTCCTTGGCCTCATCATTTTACAGGGAGTGGTGGGGAAACCCCTGCAAAAGTGGTATTGGACAACCAATAAATTATTGGCCACACCTTTTTTTGGAACCGTCATTTCAGAGTACAGATTTTCATTGATCATGAAGTATTTGCACTTTGAAAATAATGAGGACTTTAATGAGCGTTCTCATCCAGCTCCAAAGCTGAAAATTTACCAGCTTATTTTGCAGAACTTCCAGCGGTCCTATATTCCTGAGAGAGACATTACTATTGATGAAAGTCTCATGGCCTACAAAGGTTGGCTCAGCTGGATACAGTTCATCGCATCAAAGCGCGCTCGCTTTGGCAATAAATCGTTTATGCTGTGTGAATCCAGCTCTGGATATATCTGGAACTCAGGCCAAGGAAGTATGTTTAAAAATCAAACTTTAATATCATAAATATAATACATAAATAAACAAAATTGTAAAATACATGTACAGGAAATGACCACTGTAAGCAAAATCCTTAGAAGTCGCCGACGCACGTTTCGCAGTGGGGCTTCTTCAGGACGATAACAAGGATTTTGTGGAAAAGTATGTAGCAGAGAACAAGTGGTTATATAACGGATGGTCTCACGATGGATGCATCCCAAAGGCACATATAGCGGGCGGTATATCAAAACCGACAAGGAACTTGCTCAGAGAATCCTCCAATTTGAAAGGATCTTGCAGTGACTGTAAGGTCAGAATCAAGCGTGTTTTACAATTTTGTTTATTTATGTATTATATTTATGATATTAAAGTTTGATTTTTAAACATACTTCTTTGGCCTGAAAGTCCGACCATCAATATCTACCTGTAGTTATTGTTCTTCCTCTAGTACTATATATACAGATGTGGCCCATGTGAGTGCTATCCCTTTGTATCCTCACCCTTCCCTCTTCCACTCCTCCTTGGCCCACCTTTCCCCCTAACCCCATTTCCCCTTCCTTTTCCCTATCTTTCCTTATTTAATATCTGGAACTCAGTCCTGTACACTGGGAAAGGGACCAAATTCTGCCCGCGATTCAGCGGTTTTGGGATGGCAACCGCTTTAGTTCTTTCCTTGATTGAGCCCTTGCTGAACCAGGGCTACTGTGTCACTACGGACAATTTTTATACCTCCCCAGAACTGTACGAGTTCCTTATCCTAAATAATACCGACGCTTATGGGACCATGAGGCCTAACCTGCGTGACATGCCATCAGCATTTTCCAACAAAAAGCTTGGGAAAGGAGAAGTAGCTGCATGGCAAAAAAGGAAAATGTTGGCACTGAAGTGGTGGGACAAAAAAGATGTTTCCCTTATGAGCACAGTCCATAACACCTCGACCGCCATGGTGCATACCAGAGGTGGAAAGGATGTTATGAAGCCACAGGTTGTGTTGGACTACAACCACACGATGGGAGGTGTGGACAGGGCTGACCAGGCCATGACCTTTTAACCAGCCATGAGGAATCAGCAGAAAAAGTACTATGAAAAAAATTTCCGACATCTTTTGGAACAATGCCTCTAGAATTCCTTCATCCTGATAAAAAAAAAAACAGGTCTATTGTCCATGCAGACTTTATGTGGAAGGTTGCAGAACAGGTCTTTCTGAAGCACCAAACGCCAACGGCGATAAACCGATCTGGACGTCGGGCTGCTGGTGTTGTGAACCCTGAACGACTGACTGGTCGTCATTTTTTGGACCACATTCCACCCACTGAAAAAAAAAACAGCACCCACAAGGATGTGTGTGGTTTGCTTCTCCAAACGCGATGACACCGGAAGAAAAATCCATAAAGAAATGTGTTTTTTTGTCTCGACTGCGACGTTGGACTTTGTGCTGTACCTTGCTTTAAAATTTTTCATACCCGAGACGTTTACTCAATAATGATTTTGCACCCTTGTTTGAACCCCCAACAAATTAGAGTTTCTGATTATATTATTTGTTAAAGCGGAGCTCCAGCCACGGTAAAAAAAAATTTTAAAGTCAGCAGCTACTAACAGTGTAGCTGCTGACTTTAAATAAAGACACTTACCTGTCCTAGGCGCCCGCGCTGATGGGCCCCCCCGATGCCGGTCCCACGATCGCTCCGGGTCCCGCGCCGCCATTCACAATATGGGAAACAGGCAGTGAAGCCGTACGGCTTCACTGCCCGTTTCCTACTGCGCCTCCGCGAGTCTCACGCTGGCTTGTGAATGGGCGCGCTGCTCTCTGAGAACACATACAGTTCCCAGGAAGCAGCGCGCCCATTCACAAGGAGAAGAAGAAGAAGAAAACACACCGCGGATTAGGAAGAGGCAGATTACGGACTTCCGCATAGCAACAGCTATTTCGGGTGAGTATTTTTATTTATTTTTTTCAGGTTTTTTTATTTTATTTTTTTCAAACAACATTGTAAAATGTTGTTATACTGGGTGGAGCTCCGCTTTAATATTTATTGAATAAAAAGTATTATTAATAAATTATTATTTTTTATTATTTATTATATTATAATTTATGATTTTGTGTTTCAAACTTTATCATACCCGAAATGTCTACTAGACTCTGGTTTGGACAGATTTAGGTGAGTCAGATTTTTTAAACTCAAAGCAGTACAATTGTTTTGCATAGAAATTGTAGGCCTGTAATTCTTATTCATAACAAATTTAAAATTGTCCAAACAAGTCTAGTAGACATCCCGGGTATGATAAAGTTTGAAACACTAAATCATAATTTTAATATAATAAGTAACTATAAATAATTATATAATAATAATACAATTTATTTACCCACAATTCACTGTCACTCAATTCTGCAAGTGTTCTAATTTACTATCACTGTTTTTGAGCTGTTCTAAATACACTTTTGACGTAAAGGGGCAAGTTTCCAGGCAGAAAGAACAGTACAGTAAAACCTTGGATTGAGAGCATAATTTGATCCAGAAAAATGCTTATAATCCAAAGCACTTGTATATCAAAGCAAGTTTTCCCATAAGAAATAATAGAAACTCAAATGATTCGTTCCACAACCATTTATTCATAGGTCCTTCAGCTTATAGTCCATATAAAAAGATTATAGCAAAGTGGTTTGGTAACCATAAAATGTCCATCCACAAATGGAAGCCTTCAGAAGGGAAGGGGATTAGAAGCAAAATAGAGAGTAGAGAGGCGCCTAATGCCGCGTACACACGGTTGTTTTTTGCAATGAAAAAAAACGTTGCTTTTTAAAACGTCATTTAAATTGATCGTGTGTGGGCAAAACGTAGTTTTTTGTCTTCAAAAAGACGACCAAAAAAAAATTCCAAGATGCTTGAATTTTTTGTGTCGTTTTTCATAACGTTGTTTTTTGTTTCACAAAAAGTCACAGTGTGTAGCAAAAACGTTGTTTAACCACTTCCATACTGGGCATGTAAACCCCCTTCCTGACCAGGTGAAATTTCAGCTTGCGGCACTGCGTCGCTTTAACTGACAATTGCGCGGTCGTGCGATATGGCTCCCAAACAAAATTGGCGTCCTTTTTTCCCCACAAATAGAGCTTTCTTTTGGTGGTATTTGGTCACCTCTGCGTTTTTTTTTTTTTGTGCTATAAACAAAAAACGACGACAATTTTGAAAAAAAATACAATATTTTTTACTTGTTGCTATAAAAAAATAGCCCAATTTAAAAAAAAATATTCAGTTTAAGGCGATACGTATTCTTCTACAAAAAAAAATCGCAGTAAGCGACTGGTTTGCGCAAAAGTTATAGCGCCTACAAAATAAGGGACAGAATTATTATTTTTTATTATTTATTTTTTTACTAGTAATGGCGGCGATCTGCGATTTTTATTGCGACTGCGACATCATGGCGGACACATCGGACACTTTTGACACATTTTTGGCACCATTCACATTTATACTGCAATCAGTGCTATAAATATGCACTAATTACTGTATAAATGTGACTGGCAGGGAAGGGGTTAACACTAGGGGGTGAGTAAGGGGTTAATGTGTATCCTGCATTGTGTTCTAACTGTGGGGGGAGGGGGGGTGACCGATATGTGTCCCTATGTACAAGGAACACAGATCGGTCTGCTCTCTCCAGTGACAGGACGCTGTCATTGTGAGAGCCGGCAATGAGAAATGATCTCATATGTTTACATATGAGATCATCTCTCATTGGCCCATCAGATCGCATCGCAAACGGCCACTCTGATTGGCCGTTCGCGGCGATCTGTGATTGGCTGTGTCCAAGGGACACGGCCAGTACACAAGTTCCCCGCTGCGCGCTCTGGAGCGCGCGCTGGGAACGAGGAAAGGGGCTGCCGTGAAAACACGGCAGCCCGGAGATTTAGAACCACCCTGCGGCCGTATATACTCGTACGGCCGTAGGGAAGTGGTTAAAATGACGTTTTTCAACCCGCGCATGCCCAGAAGCTAGTTATGAAGCGAGCTTCAATGGAAAAGAGTGGTGAACGTAACCTCGCTTTTTGTGAAAAAAACGATGGTGTGTATGCAACATCGTCTTTGAAAAGTGACGTTTCAAAAACGTCGTTTTTTACTTCACAGAAAACGTTGTTTTTTTCATCACAAAAAATGATCGTGTGTACGCGGCATAAATGTTGTACCTTCAGTAAATATAACCATATTGCTACACTAAGAGGCACTTCTCTTCTCTTTTATACACAGTTGTGACATGACGTTACTCTTATATCAAGACATCGCTTGTATATAAATTCAAAATGTATTTAAAAATGTTGCTTTTCTTGCAAAACCTTCTCAAAACAAGTTACTCTCAATCCAAGGTTTTACTGTATATACAATATAAAACTGCATGCAGGGCACTAGACAAAGCACTAGGGACAAAAGGGAGGTGAAATTATTTCATACAGTAATGTAATCTGTAAGATTACAGTGTACTGTATGTGTTATGAAATTAAGTACTTCTTTAAATTTGCCACCAGGCTCCGCCCCCGTGCGTCGCAACGCTCGCAGGGAACGGAGCCCGTCACACAGAGGCATCGAGCGGAGGACACAGCTCGTGGACACAGCATGAGGACATCGCAGGATCCTGGGGACAAGGTAAGTAACCTGCACCAGTATCCTGCAATGCAATTCCGAGCGTGGCTCAGGGTTTACCGCTAATGGTACTGAAATTGAACCCCCGAGCCACACTTGGGAAAACCGCCAGGGAGGTTAAGGTGAAAAAACACCTGGCAGCCCCCCTGTTTTACTTACCTGACTCCCGCTGCTGTCAAAGCACCCACAGGTGCTTTTTTTTACCACTACTATTCTTTTATACTGGCTTTAGAAAAGTACAAATGCAACAATTTAGAAATCGGATGAAAGGTTTGGTGCTGGGAAACATTTTTGATAAATAGTGCATTTTATATACAACTATATAGATCAGGACAAAATGAGAGACAAATGAGGAGGCAAGAGGCACAGAGAATCTTTGTTCCAAATCAGGGACATTTGGGAGCTATGACTCCTCCCCTTTTGTAGCAGCACTCCATACCTTTTGCAGCAGTACTCTACACCTTTTAATTTGAAAAAACGCCTGACAAAAGCTGCAAAAACATACAATTCTGCTCCAAAAAGGCTTGAAATGTGATGTTTAGGTGTAAATGTAGCCTCAAGAATAAATATGTGTTAAAGCCCCCTAAAACTGTTACCCCACCCTTCAACCCATGCACCACCAATCCTGAGTGTCTGGTGAATGCGAAAGGCTCTGACTGGTCTTCAGGATCCAGCGGAGACCTGTGGCACATGTGTGCATGTGTGGTGTTTTCTGTGCATGTGTGCAAATGGGACTTGCTCAAAGGCTCCTGCTGTGTACAATCACAGTGGCTTCTGGCCAGGGGGTGTGCATGCCCTCATCTCAATACCCGGAAGTAGGCAGCGAGGTAGGTATACTGCAGGTGGGCAGTCGGTAAAGCAGAACTTCAGCGTTTTTTCAACTTTCCATTTATTAAATCTTCTTCTTGTCTGGTCATTAGCCTAGGCTTATGACATAATGCACTGCTCTCTTGTGAGAGTTTGCCAGGAAGGGAGGGGGGATGAGTCATAAGAAGGCCAATGAGAGCTGCAGAGCTGGAGGTGTGTCTGTGTAAATCCAGGAAGTGAACAGGCAGCAGCTTCAGCTGCCCACAGTTAAAATGGCTGCAGCCAGACCTAGTGGAGGGAGATTTCTGCAGCATATTTGGCAAGTACAGAATCACAGTATATCTAAAATAATGTAATATAAAATATGCAAAGTGTTTAGAATGGCAAAGATGTTTTTATTACAAATTATGTAAGCAGACTTCAGATCCTCTTTAAGTGGTTATACAATTAAAAAATCAATACATTATTTATAATACAAAAACATAATCTCTTTGTGGCACATTTAGAGCTCCAATACTTTGGCCCCCACTTGATGTAGGTGGGAGGCGTTCTGTGATTATTTATTTTGGACGTAATTATATCATCACTGGGTCCCTGTGCTGCTCTATACAGAGCAGGTAGATCACTGACAGGAGGGGCCAGCATAGTGCTGTACACAGCTTCCTAAAAACATCACAGCACCATGATACAGTGCTCCTCTCAAGATCCCACATCACTGATCCAAGCAGTGAAATGGCTCTTCGGTGGCGTTATGAAAATATCAAAATGCCTCAATAGGTGGATGTCCATCTGGAGAAGTAGGTGTTCCCAGGTAAGCTGCATTTACCTGAAGACTTCAATAGGTAATATCTACAAACCTTTATGATTAACATAACTGAAATCCAATAGATGAAAGGGTGGGCCAGAAACAGAAAGGCTGAGGATAGGAATAAAATATGCTGGCTATCCTCCATCAGGAAATGAGGCAGGCTGTATCTGAACTGCTGTAGCTTCTAATGCACATTGTGGGAAGATTGCAGTGTGCAGTGAAATCAGAGTAATTTCAGCATAGAAGAGAAGCCTCTAAAACTGGTAAGGCTGAAATCCATCTTTAACCACTTAAGCCCCGAGCCTGTTTTTCAGATTCGGTGGTTACGAGACTAAAACATTTTTTTTTGCTAAAAAATTACTTAAAACCCCCAAACATTCAAATGACAAAAAAAAAATGTTTCTTTAAGACGCTGGGCGGGACTGACGTTTTGACGTCACTTCCGCCCAGCAAAGCTATGGGGACAGGTGGGTGCCATGTTGGCCTCACTCGCATTCCCCACACAGCAGCCGAGTGGACCCGATCGCCTCTGCCGCTACCGACGGCTACGGTAAGCGGCGGAGGGCGCGGGAGAGCGGCGGGAGGGGGGGGCCCTCTCCCGCCACCGATACTGGCGAATCCGCCGCGGAGACCGCCGTTATCGTTGACAGGACTGCCCACTGAAGAGATGGATATCTCGGTTGTGGCAGCAGCTGCTGCCGTTACCGAGATATCCATCTTTAAAGTGCCGACGTATAACGAGGGTGGGCGGTCGGTAACTAGTTAAAGCGATGTTCTGTCCGAAATTACACTTTTTAAATATAAATACCCCTATAATACACAAGCTTATTGTATTCTAGTAAAATTAGTCCGTAAACTAAGGTACGTTTTGTTAGTTTATAGCAGTAGTTTGGTATTTTATAAACTTACAGCAGGCCGTGGCCATCTTAAGTGTGGGTATCTAAAGCCAGACTGTATTTCTTCCTGGATCTCATGCTTGCAGATCTCACACATGCTCAGGGCAGCACAAGCAGTGTAATAGGTTTCAGGTCAGGTTTCCATAGCAATGGCAGCATCAGAGGAAGTTGCCGCCCCATTCCCAGGAGGCATTGCAAACAGGAAATGATGCAAGGGGCCACGGCCAGGGAGGAGGAAATTAAAAATGAATACAGAAGATATACAGTAGGTGCTGATAAAAAAAAAAATATCCAATTTGTTTACAGTGCACAGTTTAGTGAGGGATGCTGAAGAGTTGTAAAAGTGGGTGGAACTCCACTTTAAGCTGAAATCCATCTTTAATACTGAGAAGGAAGGAAAAATGTCTGGCAATCTACTGTTAAAGAATAATGTGTATGACTCATAAAACTGATTTGTCACACTGCTTATTACAATTTATAAAAAAAAATCAATATACTTAGCATTGTAAGTGCAATTACATTAATTACATTAACATAAACCTGTAATAACCGATCAAAGAAACATGAATAAAGCTTGTTTTGTTTTTAGTTTTGGGTGGAGTGGTGAAGGTTTAGAACCCCTGTCAAGTTTTCATTGCTGTCTGTGTCCCAAAGGGGAGATTCGACCACTACTGTCATGTTTGCTTTTGTCACCAAAACAAAAAATTAAGGGAAATCTAAATTTGTTGCCAAAATAGGAGTAGAAGGAAAATCTTTAAAGTGGACTTAAACCCTGTTTTTGAACTTGTACCTAAAGATAAGTCTATAATAAGGCTTACCTGTACGTAGAATGAATATCTCCTAAACCAGCATGGTTTACGAAATATTGACGCTGGATGCAGCCAGTGACGTCACTTGCGCATGCACTCTGAAGAGAAGGCCGTCCCTTTAGAGCCCCGTGCCGCGGTCTGTGCACGGGAGAGACGCCATTGCAGTGTGGCCAATCAGAAGGTCAAAGCATGCAAACCTGGAAGGAAGACCAGATGGGGATGGTGTGGCATACTAGCACATTAGGCACCTTTCAGACGTCCGCCTCCGTTCGTCCGTTTTTACAAGTCCGTAAATGGACTTGTAATGCATCCTTATGGAATCGCGTCCGTTAGCGGATGATGCATCCGCTAACGTCCGCAAAGATCCGCGTCCGTCTGGATCCGGTTTTTCGGAAGGAAGAAAACACTATTTTTCTTCCGTCCGGCGGATCGGATCGGATGAATACAGACACACGGTTCGTATTCATCCGATTCCCCATAGGAGAGAGCGGAGGAGAGAGCGGATCCCCGCTGAGCCGACGGACACACGCGAAGAGGACCGAAAAACAGTCCGCTCGGTGTGAAAGGACCCTTATGCCTTTACCTTGCAGAATAAAAACAATTAAAAATAGGCTGCGGTTTACTACCGCTTTAAATGGGGATGCAAACACGCACAAAAACAGTATATAAACTATATGCAATTGCGCAAAAAAAAAGAGTAGGGTAGTATACAGACGGGCTAGAGCAGTATACAGACAGGCCAGGGTAGTATAGATAGGCTAGGGTAGTATATAGACAGGCTAAGGCAGTATACAGACAGGCTAGGGTAGTGTACAGACAGCCAGGCTAGGCTAGTATACAGACAGGCTAAGCTAGTATACAGAATGGCTAAGCTAGTTTACAGACAGGCTAGGCTAGTATAGAGACAGTCTAGGCTAGTATGCAGACAGGCTAGGGCAGTATACAGACAGGCTAAGGTAGTATACAGACAGGCTAGGGTAGTATATAGACAGGCTAGGGTAGTATATGGACAGGCTGGTGTAAAATGGGTCTCTGAGCACCAAAAGCTCCCTTACATCCCAGTCTGCACCATCAGAGTTCATAGTGTAAGGGCAGGACAAGGGGGAGTTCAAAGCTTAAAGGTACTCCAGGTAGATGGGCAGTACATGTCTGGGTGCAGCACAGAGACACAGTATGCAGCCGAGATGGTGGCCAGCCACAAGGATGGGGAAAACAGCAGCTAGATCCATGGGGCAGGCCAGCCGACCAGCCCCAGACAGCCTCGTGGACAGAAGGAGTGCCAAGCTCATGAGTGTGAGCTGGGGGATTGATGCAGCGACTGGGATCAAAGCAGGAGATGGAGGGAGGATCAACAGTCAATCAGAGGCACGTATGGTGATGAAAGTCAGAATGTTCGGAACTCCTTGGTAAATGACTTTGGAGGGCCGTATCTGGCCCACGGCCCGTAATTTCAGGACCTATGGTCTGGACTAACGATCAGAAGCCAGTGCAACAGGCTCCTGGTCATGTTACTATGCTGACAGCTTATCACATGATTACCTATCCTTTTCTTTTCCCAGGAGTTCAAACCTATTTAAAGGGACTCCTGGGTGGGAAGGGGTTAAGCAGTTCAGCAAGCAACCAAAGTTGCCCCATCCTACTAGAGGGATAGACTGCCACATTCAAATACGCTAAACCATGGCTGCTGGGGGCAGCTATTTGAACACATGGTGCGCATGGAGCTCGTTTCTGTACAGGCAAAAAATGCCCATTTATGCTGGCGGTCACCAATTTGCATAAGTCGCTGTCCCTATTGGAAGGTTTCCCCTCTATTACTTTTCTGGGATTTTCTTTTACTTTCACTTTCAATGATGATGGTAAGCAGGACAAACATAGAGCTTGAATCTCCCTAATGGGGGCACATACAGCAATAAAAACTGACAAGCATTCTAATCCCTCTCCACTCTATCCAAAACAAAAAAAAAGGCTTTGCCTTGAATTAATGACACATGCTGCAAAATAGTGCAGCGCTCAACCAATAGTGTAAAATTATAAAGTGCCACGGTGCAATATATATATATATATATATATATATATATATATATAAAAAAATAAAAATATGGTCGCGCTAAACCTATAAATATTACAAATATGAGTGTAACATTGTGAATTTACTAACACTAAAAAGTAAGCATACATGTGAATGATCCAAAAAAACTTGTCTATCAGCTATTAAAATTCAAAATGAATTTAAAGAAGTATTAACTGTAAATTGATGATAACTGTCCACCCCTGCAAAAATTATTATTGATAATAAAGTTTATCCATAAGTAGAGACAGTGTCACCCCTCCTTCATAATACAGTTGTCAGTTATACCCCTTCCTTCATAATACAGAGGTCAGTGTCGCCCCCCCTCATTCATAATACAGCGATCAGTGTCACCCCTCTTCTACATAATACAGGAGTCAGTGACACCCCTCCTTTATAATACAGGGGTCAGTGTCACCCCTCCTTTAAAATACAGGGGTCAGTGTCACCCCTCCTTTAAAATACAGGGGTCAGTGTCACCTCTCCTTCATAATACAGGGGTCAGCGTCACACCCCCCCCCCTCTTGTAATAAAGGGGTCAGTGTCACCCCTTCTTCATAATACAGTAGAGACCTGGCTTTTTTCTTGTGCAAGCAGCTCTTAACTTCCTTGCTCTTACTTTTCCTTGTACAGTAAAACCTTGGTTTGCATGCAAAACTTGTTCCAGAAACATGCTTGTAATCCAAAGCAGTTGTATATCAAAGCATTTTTTTTTTTACAGGTTGTAAAAGAGAAGAGAGGCACCTCTAAAGCCATGTACACTTGCTGGAAATCCGATGAAGCTGACTTTCATCAGTCTTGCATACACACTATCAGACTAAATTCCGACCGTCCAAAACGCGGTGACGTAAAACACTACGACTTGCTGAGAAAAATTAAGTTTAATGCTTCCGAGCAGACGATCGGTTTTTACTATCGTTTTTTTTCCATCGGAAAAATTTAAAACATGTTCTATTTTTTAACACCGACGGAAAAAAAGGCCGACACACGATCGGTTTGTCCGATGAAAAAAGTCCATCGGACTTTTTTCATCGGTCAAACCGATCGTGTGTACACGCCATTAGTGTAGCAATAAGTTGCTACACTTAGAGGTGCCTCTGTTCTTTTTTATACTCAGTTGTGACATGACGGTACTCTTATATCAAGACATCACTTGTATATCAAGGCAAAATGTATTAAAACATTTTACATCTCTTGCAAAACGCTCTCAAACCAAGTTACTCTAAAACCAAGGTTTTACTGTATATAGATAATGCAACATACATTTAACCTGACCTATATGGGAGTATATTCTGGAGCTGCAATATTTGTGTAGCCTCAGAGAGTACTAGTAAGTGAAATGGTTTCCTGTTTTTATTTTTCTCCTCACTTTATCTGAAGTGTCTCATTAGACTTCAAATAGACGGGGGTTTGTTACACCAAATCACCATCTCAACAGGATGCACCAGTTGGCCATGTGGAGCTGAGATCAGCATCATGGCCTTGGCTTTCAGAACCAAAACATAATATAGGTTATGTTTTTTTTAAAGAATAACCATTACTTTAGACAGCTGAGTGGGCAAAGCAGATTATACATTTAGAATGTAATATGTTTCATGCAAGGTTTGCTTTAATTACAAAGTTCTAATGTAGTGAGACAGAGGAAACCGCTTGGGAGCAAGAACAGACTCTACTTGAAAGTAAAGCCCCTTGACATTTTTTTGAGGATTTAAGTAGCTGCAAAATCCAAAAAATACTGAAAGATTTAGAGGAAGGTGATGTCACAATGTAGAGTATAAGATTTCCTATCATCTGTGCCCAGTCGTGCCACAACGAGTTAATCCAGCTCTGATCAATCCTCTTTTACTGTTCAGTGAAAAGTAAGACTTAAAATTAAGATTAAGATAAAAACCTGTCTAAAATAAAAAGTCAGTTTCCCTCTCCTTCCTTTGAGTGACAGGTTATTTACATATCTAGCTTGGACATGTTTATCATATGTTATGTTATGTTTATCATAACATGAGGTGACCCATAGTTCATTGTACAGGTATATTACCAGGATGTGTTATGTGGGGGAGGGTGGATTTCTCACTTTTTATACTTTGGATCACCTCATATTATGATAAACATAATATAACATATGATAAACATGTCCAAGCTAACCTGTCACTCAAAGCAAGGAGAGAGAAATTGACTTTTTATTTAGACAGGTTTTTATCTGGAATTCTGTTAATTTTCACTGAACAATAAAATAGGATTGATCAGATCTGGATTAACTCTGTGTGGCAAGACTGGGCACAGATGATAGGAAATCTTATACTCTACATTGTGACATAAAAAATCCACTTTAAGTATTTGCTGTTTTGAGCTGGTAAACAGAAAAATAGAAAACAAAAAATATTTGTAAACAATAATTATGTTAAAGTAGAACAGATGCCCTTGACAACAGATGCTAATTAAGATTGGAGCCGTATTTTGTAAACGAATATCGTACAACAGAGGGGGGTATAAAACTACTACATCCATTTTATGAATTAGCTGTTTGTCAAGGAACAGGTGAAGATGACACATGCGCCGTCTACGTCCTATAGGCATTTTAATCAATCTACAGTACACCCCCAATGGGAACCTCAATGACTATTCACGCTGATCAAAAAAGTCTATTTATAGCAGACAATTATGGATCTAATACAGTAAAGTCAATCCAAGTTTGATTTTTATCTAATTAATATTTTAATTTTAAACAGTCACCAGTTCACTATCAATGGAAGCCTCAATGATTCTTCACACTGACCACCAAAGGCTATGTTACTACAGACAGTTAATAAGCCTACAATATTAAAGTAAAGCCCAATCAGCCTTTTTTTTCAATTTTTTTATTTTTTATCAATCAGCAGAACCCCATGAATGGGAAGCTCAATCATTCTTCACACTGGCCACCAATGGGTACATTACAACAGACAGTTATTATCCTAAAATACTGAAGGAAAGCCCAAGTAGCCTTTTATCTGATTTTCATTTACTCGATCAACAGCACATCATCAAAAGGTACTTTGATGGCCCTTCATGCTGACCACCAAAGGATATATGACTGCAGATAGTTATAAACCAAAGATATTAAAGTAAAGCCCAATTCATTTTTTTAAACTAATTAATGTTTCATTTTAATCAATGAACAGTACACCATCAATCAGAACCTCAGTAAATCTTCACGTTGACCACCAACGTCTATATTACAACATACAGTTTTGAAGCTAAAATATTAAAGTAAAGCCCAATTACCTTTTTTATTTAATTATTATTTTGATTTTAATCAATCAACAGTACACAATCAAAGAGAACCTCAGTGACTCTTCACGTTGACCACCAATGGCTATGTTACAACATATAGTTTTGAACTTAAAATATTAAAGTAAAGACCAATTTGTTTTGTATCTAATCATTTTCATTTTATTCAATCAACAGTAAATCATCAATTAGAACCTCAGTGACTCTTCATGTTGACCACCAATGACTATGTCACAACATAAGGATTTAAACCTAAAATATTAAAGTAACGCTCAATTAGCGTTTTATCTAATTATTATTTTCATTTTATTCAATCAACAGTACGTCATCAATTAGAACCTCAATGACTCTTCATGTTGACCACCAAGGTCTCTGTTACAACATATAGTTATGAACTTAAAATATTAAAAAAAAGACCAATTAGCTTTTTATCTAATCATTATTTTCATTTTATTCAATCAACAGTTAATCTTCAGTTAGAACCTAAAATATTAAAGTAAAGCTCAATTAGCTTTTTATCTAATTATTATTCTCATTTAATTCAATCAACAGTACGTCATCAATTTGAACCTCAATGACTCTTCATGTTGACCACCAAGGTCTATGTTACTACATATAGTTCTGAACTTAAAATATAGAAGTAAAGACCAATTAGCTTTTTATCTAATCGTTATTTTCATTTCATTCAATCAACAGTACATAATCAATTAGAACCTCAGTGACTCTTCATGTTGACCACCAATGTCACAACATAAAGATTTAATCCTAAAATATTAAAGTAACGCTCAATTAGCTTTTTTATTTAATTATTATTTTAATTTTAATCAATCAACAGTACGTCATCAATTAGAACCTCAGTGACTCTTCACATTGACCACCGAGGTCTATGTTACAATGTTACAACATAAAGTTCTGAACCTAAAATTTTAAAGTAACACTCAAATAGCATTTTATCTAATTATTATTCTCATTTTATTCAATCAACAGTACATCATCAATTAGAACCTCAGTGACTCTTCATGTTGACCACCAAGGTCTATGTTACTACATATCATCAATGAGAACCTCAGTGACTCCTTATGTTGACCACCAAGGTCTATGTTACTACATATCATCAATGAGAACCTTAGTGACTCTTCATGTTGACCACCAAGATCTATGTTACTACATATCATAAATGAGAAGCTTAGTGACTCTTCACATTGACCACCAAGTGACTCTTCACCATTGACTACATATAGTTCTGAACCTAAAATATTAAAGTAACGCTCAATTAGCTTTTTATCTAATTATTATTCTCATGTTATTCAATCCACAGTACATCATCAATTAGAACCTTAGTCACTCTTCATGTTGACCACCAATGTCACAACATACAAATTTAAACCCAAAATATTTAAGTAACGCTCAATTAGCTTTTTATCTCATTATTATTTTAATCAATCGACAGTACACCATCAATGGGAAGCTCGCTGTCTCTTCATGTTGACCACTAAAGGCCATGTCATAGCAGATAATTATGAATCTGAAATATTGAAGCCCAATTAGCTTTTTATCTAATTATCATATTCAGTCTAATTAAATACTATTCGCTAAAATTCCATCTATTATGTTCATGCATCTAAAACTGACTGTAAAAATGTTATAGCTACTATATCCATCCTTACATAAACTACTTTCACCTATCATTGCTCGGCCAACGGTCATATACTTTATGCATGCCAGACTCCAGTTATTGATAACTGTCTATGGTACTGATTCCATTCATTCAGACCGATGGTTTGAGGATACTGTAGATGGGCATGATTTTCCACGACTTTACTAGATCAATATACAAGCCCATTTTAGGAGAGAGGATCATTTTTTTTACCATTTATAATGACTAGGCTTGTATCTGTTGTATCCTTTCCTTCTCCTTGGATCATTCATTCATAAAGCCCCTTCCTATCCAAGTGCACCAAATAATTGCACATGCTGCCAGAATGAAAGTAACTTAAAAAACTAGGACATCCTGACTGACCTCCATGCAGCAATACTATGAGCATGCATCTGTAATAGGGAGCTGTAGTAGATCAGAGCAGAGGGGAATTTCCTGTTCCATGGCATTAGTGATTGCCACCTCTCTGCCTCCAAACTCCTGATCCAAGAACACCCGCATTGTATCCCCCCTTGGGGATGGAGGGAGGATGCCCAGCCCCACACCCTTCTCCATACATGGTAAAATGGTACCTGTGTGCCAGTTTAGCTGGAGGGCAGCGAGGACGGGGTGCTGCCAGGGATTGTGGAGCTATGGCAGGGATGAGATGTCACAGGCTCCCGGTGATTGCAGCTGCCTGGATTGGTGGTGGCTTGCAGTAGACTCCTGCGGGCTTGTCTGCTGGAAGATGCGGAGCGCTGCTAGTAGATGACAGCCGGTAATTGTATGTGTGTGTGAGTGTGTGTGTGTGCAGTGCGCCGCTCCCACTCTGCCCAATCAACGCTCTCCGGACCGGGTCAGTGTTCTGTGCTGAGCCGGGTTTACATGAAATACGGCATCCCAGCTTCTCCGCAGACGTGCAGGATCCTCGTCTGTCCCTGCTGGCACCTAGGTGGTGCTGTGCGAGCAATGTGACTCGTCTCATGCCTACTCTCTATCTCTATCCTATCACTACACAAGTCAGGCCCAAAAAAAAAAATACGTGCACTGTAAAAATAAATCTACACTGTAAAAATTAATATTTATAGCAAAAATAGATATATACTGTAAAAATAAATCTACATTGTAAAAATTAATATTTATAGTAAAAATAGATATATACTGTAAAAATAAATCTACGTTGTAAAAATTAATATTTATAATAAAAAAAATGAAATCTACATTGTAAAAATAGATATGTACTGTAAAAATAAATATATACTCTAAATCTAAATCTACACTGTACGAATAAATATATACTGCAAAAATAGACTTACAGTGTAAAATAAATATATACTGTAAAAAAATCTACACTGTAATAATAAATATGCACTGTAAAAATAAATATATACTGTAAAAATGGATTTACACTGTAAAAATAAATAATATAAAAATAGAGCTACACTGTAAAAATAAATATGTACTGTAAAAATAGATCTATACTGTAAAAATAAATATTTACTGTAAAAATAGATATACACTGTAAAAAAAATAAAGCTACACTGTAAAAATACATATTGGGCCAGATTCAGGTAGATGGACGCATCTTTAATCTGGAGTAACGTTTCTCATTTACGTTACTCTGGCGAAATTTTAGGAGCAAGTGCTGTTATTCATGAAGCACTTGCTCCTAAAGTTGCGGCAGCGTATCGAAAATGAGCCGGCGTTATTCAAATTGGGCGGGTACGGGGCGTGTATTATTAAAACTAGGCGCGATCCCGCGGCGAACGTACTGCGCATGCGTCGACTGTCAATGCATCCCAGTGCGCATGCTCACAACTTCCGTCGGCACCACTTCCTTGGAAACGACAGCGCAATGTGTTCCGTTGGACGTTTAAATGCGCCCGTAGATGCGCCACTCCGGCACTAAAGTATATCCTGTTCCCCCTCCCCGCAGTGAAGTTACTTTTGTTCTGAGATGGCTGCTCCCGTTCCCCGCAAACACAGGAGAAAGCTGAACTTTAAAGGCCAGGAGCTGTCAGCCGTCATCTCGGCTATGGAGACCTATGATGTCTTCCTCCATGGCTGTAAAAGTTGACAGACAAGCAGGGACAGAGGTGTTGTCCTGCAAGTGGGGGTGCTCAGCTAGCTCTTATTGTCGGTAACGCTGCTGTAGCTGCTCTCCTGCTGACCTGTGGCCATCTGGAGTAAAGATAAAGCAGCTATTTGTAGAAATAACTTTGCGACGGACGGACGACATATGCGCGGCGCATGTAGCCAGCGTATGGTGCTAATCCGTTTGAGAATTGGGAAATCTCCCTCATTTGCATATTTGCAGGGGAAATCAATTGGCGCGACTGATGCGCCAAGCGAAACTATGCGCTGACGATACTCTGGCGTCGGAAAGTTAAGCCGGTCGGGGAAAGCCCGTTTTCTGTCACATCTAGTTTGGTGGGTACGGCCGCGGAGATACAACGGCGCATCTTGACAGTTACGCGGCGCATATCGAAATACTCCAGCGCAACTCTACCTGAATCTGGCCCATATACTGTAAAAAATAAATCTACATGTTCAAAATAAAATCTACACTGTAAAAATAAAGCTACACTTTAAAAATAAATCTATACTGTATAAATAAATCTACACTGTAAAAATAAATATATACTGTAAAAATTGATTTTCACTGTAAAAATAAATAATATAAAAATAGATCTACACTGTAAAAATAAATATGTACTGTAAAAATAGGTCTATAATGTAAAAATAAATATTTACTGTAAAAATAGATATACACTGTAAAAAAATAAATAAAGCTACACTGTAAAAATACATATATACTGTAAAAAAAAATCTACATGTTCAAAATAAGATCTACACTGTAAAAATAAAGCTACACTTTAAAAATAAATCTACAGTATACTGTATAAATAAATATATACTGTAAAAATAGATCTACACTGTAAAAATATATACTGTAAAAATATATCTATACTGTAAAAATAAATATTTATTGTAAACATAGATATATGTTTTAAAAATAAATATATAAATATATACAGTAAAGATAAATCTATGCTGTACAAATGTACACTGTAAAAATAGATCTATACTGTAGAAATAAATATATACTGTAAAATAGATCTACAATGTAACAATAAGGATCCATGCACACTAGCGTTTTTTTTTTTTTAAGCTAAAAAAAGCTGGAAAAAATGCTGGATAAAAAGTGCAGGTAATTGCTTTTCGGAGTGAGTAAATGAGTGAGAAACTTATATAGCGCAACACATGCGAACTGAATCACCTCTGTGCGCTTGGTATCCATTCCCTGGGCCCTCAGAAAAGATGGGTCTTAATCTTTCTCCTGAAGGTCAGGTGGTTTACCTTCAACCGGATGCTGGTTGGTAGAGTGTTCCAAAGTCTGGGTCCTTGGATGGCAAATCTTGGTTCTCTTTTGGACTTGTATCTGGTTTTGGGTATCTGGAGTAGATTTTGATTGGTGGATCGCAGAATGCGATTGGTGTTGTAAGCTTTTAGTTTTTCGCATAGATATTGGGGGGCATTTCCCAGAATACACTTATGCGTCAGACAGAGTGTCTTGAAAGTGATTCTGTCTTTACTGGCAACCAATGAAGGGATCTCAGTGAAGGTGAGATTGATTCCCAGGGTTTTTTCCCAGTCACAAGTCGAGCAGCTGTATTTTGAACGACTTGCAGACAAGTGATTTGGTATTTTTGGAGTCCGAGATAAAGGGCATTTGCATAGTCAAGTCTGGAGTTGATAATTGTTCCCACCACGACTGCTATGTCTTTTTTGGTATAAAGGGAGCGAGTCTGCGTAGTAGGCACAGCAGATGGTGAAAACAGAATAGGGCAAAGAGGAGGAGGACTGGCAGTGATCCATAAGACTTGTCTTGCGATCACTAAACCAGTCCTTCAAAACCCTCTTCCATTCATGGAAACCCTTACTCTGCAACTCCAAGCAAACTCCCAGGAGACCGTCCGGATTCTACTCTGCTATAGGCCACCTGGCCCAAAATCGCAGCTTCTACCATCATTGACAGACTTTATCTCCACCTATACCCTTAACAGCAAACATCTTTTGCTGCTCGGGGACTTCAACCTCTGGGCTAACTCCCCGCAAGACCCTATTGCCAACGCCTGCATCAATCACCTTGAAGGATTAGGGCTACAACAACTAGTATGTGGCCCCACACATGCTTCAGGTCACACACTCGATCTCATTTTCAGACAAGATCTGGAAATAGAAATCTTGGAAAATGAACCGTTGCCATGGACAGATCACCATGCAATTAAATTCATTATTTCCGATTTCCCTCCCTTAACTAAAACTTCAAATCCAGTGACAGCACACTGGACTAGATGTCAGAAGAAGCTCCATTCGGAACTCTTCAAAACCACGTTAAGGAAGAAAATAATTACAATTCAGCCGAACCAAACGGCTGAAGAAACACTGGATACCATAAATACAGCCCTATTACAGTCAGCCGACTTAATAGCGCCGAAACGCAAAACCCGCATCCGGAAAAATAACTCTAGCTGGTTCAACAACCAACTGGCGTTACTGAAGCAAGAGCGCAGAAGGGCGGAAGCCGCCTGGAAAAGAAGCTCTTCAGATGAGAACCTCAGCATCTACAAAGCAACAACAAGAAAATACCACAAAGAAATCTTCAAAGCCAAGAAAAACTATTTTTCTAAGGCTATTAACAGCGCCCTTAATCGCCCACGCGAACTCTTCAAGCTGGTCACTCAGACCATGAATCCAGGATGTCTTGAAGCCCCCAATTCGGACTCACAAGAATTTTGCAATGAATTGTCGGATTACTTCATTAATAAAATCGAGAAGATCCGACAAAGCATTCGGCAAAGTAATTCTCCCCTCAAGCCTCCCTGCAATTATATACACAACACCTGCAGTAATTCATCACAACCAGGTAAGTTCACGCTGGAACCTATCTCTATCAAAGACACTAATAATATCATCGGTACTTTGCGTAACAGCACCGCGCCGAATGATATCATCCCCACTAAACTGCTGAAGGAATGCGCCGACATCCTGGCACCTTCTATCACGCAGCTTATCAACCAATCTTTCAGGGAGGGCATAGTGCCCTCCCAATTCAAGGAGGGTATAATTCGACCCATTTTGAAGAAACCCAACCTGGACCCCAAGGACCCACTCCACCGTCGTCCAATAACAGGCCTAAATGTACTCTCAAAGGTAATGGAAAAAGTAGTGGTACAACAGCTGCAACAGCATCTAGATACCCACAAGCTACTTGACCCATTTCAATCGGGATTCCGTCCTGGACACGGGACGGAAACCGCATTGCTTAAAATATTGGACGACGCTCTCGAGGCCGCAGACAAAGGAGAATCTTGTCTTCTGGTTCTGTTGGACCTTAGTGCAGCCTTTGACACAGTAGACCACAAGCTCTTATTGACTCGGCTATCTGAAGTAGCCAGAGTCGCAGAAGGCGATTTATCTTGGTTCTCCTCTTTTTTGGAAAACCGTTCGCAAATAGTGAAGCTGGGACCCTTCACTTCTGCGAAACGCACATTATCGTGCGAAGTCCCTCAAGGATCCCCTTTGTCGCCGGTGTTATTCAACATCTATCTTCGCCCTCTTTTTGAGATTATTAGCAGCCAAAAACTGCTTTACCACTCATATGCAGACGACACGCAACTGTATTTCCGCATTTGCAAGAAAAAGGATCATCACCTCAATCTAGAGACATGCCTCTCTTTGATAGAGGACTGGATGACAAAGAGTTATCTTAAACTCAACGGAGCGAAAACAGAACTTCTCCTGTTTCACGCCAAGCGTAGGAATCAACCTGCAACAACCTGGACCCCCCCGCCCATTCTGCGACAAAGTCAAAAGTCTTGGGGTCATCTTTGACTCCTACATGACAATGGACGCACAAATAGGGTCAGTAGTCAGCGGATCTCACCATCTGCTGCGCCTACTACGTAGGCTTACTCCTTTTATTCCCAAGGAAGACTTGGCGGTCGTGGTGGGAGCAATTGTAAACTCCAGATTGGACTATGCAAATGCCCTTTACCTCGGACTCCCCAAGTACCAAATCGCTCGTCTGCAAGTCGTTCAAAATACGGCCGCCAGACTTGTGACTGGAAAAAAACCTTGGGAATCAATCTCACTTTCACTGAGAGCACTTCACTGGTTGCCAGTACAAGACAGGGTCACTTTTAAAGTACTCTGTCTAACGCATAGATGTATCCATGGGAATGCTCCCCATTATCTATGCGAAAAAATAAAAGCTCATAACCCCAATCGCGTCCTCCGATCCACCAATCAAAATCTGCTACAGATACCGAAAGCCAGATACAAGTCCAAAGGAGAAAGGAGATTCGCTGTCCAAGGTCCCAAACTATGGAACGCTTTACCAACCAGTATTCGGTTGGAGGAGAATCATTTAGCGTTCAGGAGAAAGATCAAGACTCATCTCTTTTGATACCAAAGGAGACAGGAACAACAAGCGCCCAGAGGCGATTAAGTTCGCATGTGCTGCGCTATATAAGTTTTCATTCATTCATTCATTCATTCATCCGCTGACTACTGACATTATTTGTGCATCCATTGTCATGTAGGTGTCGAAGGTGACTCTGAGACATTTGACTTTGGTGCTAGGGGTGATGGTTTGACCCAGAATGGGCGGGGGCGTCCATGTTGTTGCGGGATGAATCTTCCGATTGGCCTGAAACAGGAGAAGTTCTGTTTTTGAGCCATTGAGTTTAAGATAACTTAGTCACCCAATTTTCTATCAAAGAAAGGCATTTCTCTAGTCCGAGATATAGTCCTTTTTGTTGCAAATGCGAAAATATAGTTGTGTGTCGTCTGCATAAGAGTGGTAAAGTAACTTCTGGTTGCTGATGATTTCAAAAAGAGGGGGAGATAGATATTGAACAGAACAGGCGACAGAGGGGATCCCTGGGGGACTCCGCAAGGCCCCAATTCCACTATTTGTGATTGGTTTTCCAAGAAGGAGGAGAACCAAGATAAGTCACGTTCCGCAACTCCGGCTACTTCAACTAGCCGTGTCAGCAATAATTTGTGGTCTACCGTATCAAAAGCTGTGCTTAGGTCCAGCAGTACTAGAAGACAAGATTCTCCTTCGTCTGCGGCCTCTAGAGTGTCATCCTATATTTTGAGCAGTGCTGTTTCTGTCCCGTGACCTGGACGGAAACCGGATTGGAATGTGTCAAGTAATTTATGGGTGTCTAAGTGATGTTGTAGCTGATGTACAACTTCTTTCTCCATTACCTTGGAGAAGACATTAAAGCGGATCTCCACCCTAAAGTGAAGTTCCGCTGATCGGAACCCTCCCACCCTCCGGTGTCACATTTGACACCTTTCAGGGGGGAGGGGGGTGCAGATACCTGTCTAAAGACAAGTATTCACACCCACTTCCGGCCCGCAGTCTCGGGCAAAAGACGGGTTTTTCCCGTTGTGTGCTGGGAACTCTCGGCTCCCAGCGGAAGCCAATCGGCGGGCGCAGCACGACTCGCGCATGCGCCGTAGGGAACCCGGGCAGTGAAGCCGAAGCGCTTCACTTCCTGGTTCCCTCACCGTGGATGGAGGGGGGAGCAGCAGAGAGACGAGCGAACACTCGTCCTCTGCTGCGGACGCCGCTGGACTCCAGGACAGGTAAGTGTCCTAATATTAAAAGTCAGCAGCTGCAGTATTTGTAGCTGCTGGCTTTTAATATTTTTTTTTAATGGGCCATCCGCTTTAAGGGCAGTTATGGGACAACGGTGGTTAGAGTCTTAGGGGTCGAGGGTGTTTTTTTTTAAGAATTGGTTTAATTATACCTTGTTTCAGCAAGGGTGGCACCAAGCCCTCCTTGAATGACTGGTTTATGAGCTGCATGATAGCTGGTGCCAAAATATTGGCACATTCTTTCACCAGTTTTGTGGGAATGATATCATTGGGCCCTGTGCTATTTTGCAGAGTCCCGATGATATTTTTAGTGGCATTGATGGAAATGGGTTTTAGAGTGAAGTAAGATGATTGCGGTGGAATTATGTGGGTATTAGGTTTGTGATTTATGGGGGGGTAGATGGAGGTTGTATTTTGCTGAATACTTTCATGGATTCTTTCAGTTTTGTTGATGAAATAATCTGATAATTTGTTGCAAAATTCTTGTGAATCTGAATTAGGGGCTTCTAGACAGACTGCGTTAATGGTCTTGGTGACTAGAAGAGTTCACTGGGGCAGTTTAGGGCATTGGTGATAATTGGAAAAATTATTTTTTTTGGCAATAAAGATTTCTTTGTGGTATTTTTTTGTTATTACCTTATAGATGGTGTGGTTTTCCTCTGAAGAGCTTCTTTTCCAGGCTGCTTCAGCTCTTCTGCGCTCTTGCTTTAGCAACGAGAGCTGGTCATTAAACCAGCTGGAGTTGTTTTTCCGGATGCACGTTATGCGTATTGGCGCTACTAAGTCGGCTGACTGTAGCAGAGCCTTGTTTATAGCATCAAGAGTTTCTGTGGCTGTTTAATGTAGTTGGATTGTTTTCATTTTGTTCCCTAATGTAGTTTTGAAGAGTTCTGAATGGGGCTTCTTCTGAGATCTAGACCAGTGTGTTGTCACCGTTTTTACCGTTTTTTTGAGGGGGCATTTACGTTGATTGTGAATTTAATGGCATGGTGATCTGTCCATGGTTGCGGCTCATTTTCCAGAATATTGATTTCCAGATCTTGTCTGAAAATGAGATCGAGCGTGTGACCTGAAGCATGTGTGGGCCCACATACTAGTTGCTGCAGACCTAATCCTTCCAAATGGTCAATCCAGGCATCGGCGACGGGGTCCTGTGAGGAGTTGGCCCAGAGGTTAAAATCCCTGAGCAGCAGGAGGTGTTTGGTGTTTAGGGTATAGGTGGAGAGGAACTCTGTCAATGACATGAGCAGGTGCGTTTTTGGACCCGGTGGTCTATAGCACAGGAGTATGTGAACAGTGTCCTGGGGATTTGTTTGGAAATGCAGAGTGAGGGTTTCCATGAATGGAAGTGAGTACTGAAGGCCTGGTTTAGTGATTGAGAGGTGAGTCTTATGGATCACCGCCAGGCCTCCTCCTCTTAGCCCAACTCTGTTTTCTGTTAGAATGCGATAATTCTCTGGCACCAATTCTCCTAGAATGGTGTTACAGTCGGCTGTGAGCCAGCTTTCTGTGATAAAGAGGCAGCCTAAATCGTTTTGTAAATTGAAATCAGGTTTTATTAACGTTTTTCCAGTAAAAAGGAAAAAATAAAAGCTCAAAGAAAATTATTAGGAACGTTTTGCAGTGTTTCTGCTAGAAAAACGTCCCAAGAAACTCTACTTTTTTTCTGCTCCATAGGTACTGAAGCTCAAAAAACACTAATATTCTAAAGTAGTGTGTATGGACACATAGGATGGCACTATTCAGCTTCTAGGAGCAGAAAAAAAGATGCTTGTGTGCATAGAGCCTAAATCTAGACTTTAAAAATAAATATATACTGTAAAAATAGATCTACACTGTAAAAATAAATACTAAGGACCAGTTCACACCATAGAAACACCAGATGCATTTCTGCATTGGTTTTTTAAGGCATTTTAATGCATTTTTCATGCTTTCCAGCCCACTCCCCCCCCCTTTTTTTATTCACCATAAGGTCCCATTCATATCAGAAACTGCACGTTTTTGACTGCATGTTTGCATGCATTTGACATGGGCTTGATGCGCGCTTGACATGCATGATGTGCATTTGATGTGTGCTTGAATGCATTTTGCACTGCGCTTAGAACTGCATTTGCAGTGCATTTTCCTATAAATTTGTGTGCTTGGCTTTGTTGCCTTAAAGGGACAGGGTGTGGTGTACCTGTAGCGCATTTGTAGCCCATTCCCTGCATTTGCGGTGCAGAAAAATGCAGCATGCTCTACTTTTTTTTTTTAACATGCGCTGAACTGCCCCCACGACCCTGGCACAGTAATTGTAGGGATCTGCGAACAGGGGGCTTATCAGAATCTGGAAGCCAATTTACGAATAAGGTGACCCCCAGATACAGCCCCCCATGTGCATAGGTAAGGAGTACATAGTATCCCTACTCATTCACGCAGATTATTTTTTGGACAAGTTCTTTAAGAAACAAAACCCCAAATTAATCGGCATGATGTAAATCCCCCATTAATGGGCCGTATTCTCAAAGCACTTGCTCCGTAACTTGCGGTGGCGTAGTGTAAATGGCCCGGCGTAAGGCCGCGTAAATCGAAGGGGGGCGGCTTGTATTTAAAGAACTGCGCATGCGCCAGCCGAAAAAAAAAACCTAGTGCGCATGCTCCAACTCACGTTGGAAAACGTCGATGAAACCGACGTGAAAACGACATGATCATCACTTACGCAATGCCCTATTCGCGAACGACTTAGTTAAACGACGTAAACGACGAAAAAAGACGACGCTGTCCCGACGCCATACTTAACATGGCATACGACGGACCTTCGTAAACTTACCCCTCATATAGCAGGGGTAAGTTTACGCTTACGGAAACTACGTAAACGACGACGAGGCGGCGTAAAAACGTTTGGGAATCGGCGTATCTTTCTCATTTGCATAGGCAAATGAGAAATCAACGTAAACGCCACCTAGCGGCCAGCGTAACATTACATTTAAGATCCGACGGTGTAAGATTATTACGACAGTCGGATCTTAGCGTAAATCCGGCGTATCATGTTTTTAGGATAGAAAACAATGATACGCCGGTGGGAAATTAGAATTACGCCGGTGTATCTGTAGAAAATCAACCCCTGTGTGTTACTTGGATATACCGTATTTATTGGCGTATAACACATACCTTCACTTTTATGCCGCGTACACACGGTCGTTTTTTGCGATGAAAAAAAACGACGTTTTTTAAAACGTCATTTAAATTGATCGTGTGTGGGCAAAAAAAAATTCCAACATGCTTGAATTTTTTGTGTCGTTTTTCAAAACGTCGTTTTTTGTTTCACAAAAAGTCACCGTGTGTAGCAAAAACGTCGTTCAAAACGACGTTTTTCAACCCGCGCATGCCCAGAAGCTAGTTATGAAGCGAGCTTCAATGGAAAAGAGTGGTGAACGTAACCTCGCTTTTTGTGAAAAAACGATGGTGTGTATGCAAAATTGTCTTTGAAAAGTGACGTTTCAAAAACGTCGTTTTTTACTTCACAGAAAACGTCGTTTTTTTTTTCATCGCAAAAAACGACCGTGTGTACGCGGCATAAGAGGAAAGTTTCAGGAAAAAAACTTAAATTTTAAGTCACAGATCCCCCCTCCATAACAGATCCCCAGTCCATTACAGATCCCATCCACACTTATTACAGACCCCCCATTACAGACCCCACTCCATCACACACACACCCCCCATTACAGACCCCACTCCATTACAGACCCCTAATTACAGACCTCACTTCATCACAGATTTCCCCCATCACAGACCCCACTCCATGACAGACCCCCCCCCATTACAGACCCCACTTCATTACAGACCCCCCATCACAGACCCAATTCCATTTTTTTTTTTTTCTTTTTTTTTTTTTTTTTAAAGTGTATTTTTTGTGCGTGAACTCGAGAGAGAGGAGCCGGACTGCAGGAGTTGGGAGTAGGCAGACCCTCCCCCCGGAGGCATTCGCCATCCTTCTCCATGCCCCTGGTGGCAATGGCGGGTGTGAAGGGGGCCTCCCACTCACCCCGCCCTACCTGCTCCTCTTGGGAGCCCAACTGGGGCCCAACGGGACCCCAATGGGGCAGAGGGACTCCCCCTATGAGGGAGTGAGGGGGCCTAGCCCACCCAGCCAGCCCCGTAGGTCCTTCGCCTCTCTTTATTTTTAAGAGACCGCATGGCCAAAGTGCGTGTGTTTTTTTAAACCAATTTTGTGTGCGTGCAAGTGTGGTGGTTTTTGGGGGGGGGGGTGGGCGTACTAAGCACAGGCGTACCTTGCATAGCACACCCACCGGGAGCCGGGCTGAGACCACCAAACTCAATTCACATGTAGCCGAGACCGGGATCCGAACCCTTGGCTGCAGAGGTGAATGGCTTTTCAACACAGTGCCAATCACGTTGAGCCACCACAGCTCCCTAGACCCAATTCCATCATAGAGCCACGCCCCATTACATCACAGATCCCCCCACCACAGACCCCACTCCATCACAGAGCCCTCCCACTCCATTACAGACCCCACTTCATCACAGATCCCCCGATCACAGACCCCACTCTATCTCAGAGCCACCCCTATTACATCACAGATCCCCCCCATCACAGACCCCACTCCATCACAGAGCCCCCCCACTCCATTACAGACCCCACTTCATCTCAGATCCCCACTCCATCACAGAGCCCACTGCATTACAGATCCCCCCATCACATAGCCCACTCAATTACAGACCCCCCCGCATTACATACTCCCTCCATCACAGTCCTCCCTTGATATTTGAGTCAGGCTGTCTCTTTCATCGACGCACTATTCCCCCTCCCCGCATGGCAGGTCCAGACAAAGGGCAGGACTTTTCAAGTTAAAGGCGGGTGATTGGTTGCTAGGACCGCCCCACTGTCTAGCAATCAATCACCTGCTTTAAAAGGTCCAGCCCTTTGTCCGGACCTGCAGTGCTTCCAGGCTTGTGTGAATAAGGAGGAAGGGGGAGTAATGCAATGATGTAAAGGAGAGACCTGCCGCGCCTCCTAATGATGTTAGCGGCGGGCAGGCAAAAGCTGGCAGAGTGGAGAGAACACTCACAAATTTAGCGAGGCTGCGGGTCGCTAATGGGTCCAGATTCAGCCCGCGATCCACCATTTAGTGATGCCAATGCTGGGAGATTGTTTGGGGCCACAAAAGATATATACGTATGTCCAGATAACCAGATGGGCCGTTCGAAACCGGAATGCGGGCCTGTCCTAAGCCAATGTACCAGGGCACTCAAAAGCACACCTAATGCACCTACAACATGATTGTAGCATGTGTGATGTGTGATTTTTATGATAAAAAAAGTCATGCGTAAGATATCACATGACTTTTCTTATGTCATTAAAGCTGTTTTTAATAGTCAGGTGCTATTGTAATTAGGAATGAGCAAAGCTGTCTGGGTTTGATTTACAGAGGGTTCAGTGAGTCCTTTTAAAATTCAGTGAACCTGAACTTAATGTTTACTCAGGCGTCAATGTTTTCTTGGCTTTTAACTGTAACACGCTACCCCCTTTCTCAGGATTAATAGATATATATAACCTGAAGGGGACAGTCACTCCGCTGAATTTGTAGGCGATGAGATGTAGCACTTAATGGATGGTATTCGGGCGTCCTTTTATAGTCAGCGCAGCTGTCAAGTAAATGAATACAGATCAGCACTTCCATGCACTTTAGTAGGCCACAACTGTATGGCAGTGCTTCCTTTTTTCTTGCTGCAAAACACTAAAAGGAGGCTGAAAAACACTCATCAATACTCACATTAAACTTCTTTTTTTAATGTGAGAAAATTACCCCTAGGGGCTTTGAGTTGCAGCAAAATGATATGAAAGGAAAAAATGTGTTACTTGGTTTACTTTCAAACATATGTTTATACATATTTTTCTATCTAATTTTATTTGTTTTAGGAAGCCTTCTCTAGTCAATGGGGGCATGCCCTATGGTGGACACATTCCATCCATTTACTCATTTGATATTCTGAGATGTTGGTGTGACTCAGCTTGGTGGATCTGGGGCTTCTCTGCTGTGGCTGGTCCATCCTGCCTTCCCCGCCTCCTCTCTCGGTGGGTCTCTGCGGAGTCTCTCAGAACTGTCCCCCTTCCTAGGCCCTCCCTGTTTTCCCCACCCTCCCCCACCGCTGGCCTCCCCTTTGAATTCCTTCCACCCTCCACTTTCCTCCCTACACATTTATGACCCCTTGTAGGTCACTGCTGGTTTTACTCCCTCCTTTATAGGTAGTTGGAGGTGAAGGCCGTCCATCTGACCCAATCCAGGGTCCATCCTCCCTTCCTGCCCTGTCGGTTGGCACTCCTCTCTGGGACCAGGTTTTGGAGTTTTCGTGGGATTTGTTGGTTTGGACCTCTTCCCAGTATGGTATCAGGTAAGGGGCGGTTCTTTCACATGTTCTCCTATGCTGCTTGGGACCTATGACACCCGAGCCCTGGACCCTTAGGCTGGGTCTCATCTGTCCCAATACCACTTTTTATTCTATGCAGTTACTGGTGTGTTTTTCTTTCATAGAAATGGCTGTACAAATGATATCACTCCCTGAAGAAGACCGTCAATACTGTTAGGTCGAAACGCGTAGGAGGTTCTTTTGCTCATACATCGCATGTGATCCAGTACTGTGATATGTATATATGTTATCGTATTCAATTGTCCATTGTTTCTAATTGTGTTTACATTTTTTGTAACTTTTAAGCTCATATCCTGAGTCCGGTTTACAGACTCTTTTTGAACTTTGTTACCCAATAAATTTATACTTTTTTACATCTCATTGTACCTCCTTTCATATCATTTTGCTGCAACTCAAAGCCCCTAGGGGTAATTTTCTCACTTCTTTCCAAGTATTAACAGGGGTGTGCAGCACTCCACGTCCATGTTTGCAGACCTTTTCTTTGCTAAAATCTTTTTTTAATGTATTTTTCCTATGTGAATAAGCCCTGACAATCACGTTTCAAAAACAATACATATGTAGCACTTTTATAGCGCTTCTAATTACTTCTGTTTTATAGAACCTTTTTTTCTGATGTTTTCTGGGAAACAATGGATGCTGAAACATTAATAATAACACAAGACAGACTTTTATTGCCTGTCTGTCATGTTTCATAGGCCATTGAAGTATTGCGCTTCCTTCATGTAGATACAGAATTGTATGAATTACAATATGAGTTAACCTGTCATGGTGGAAATAGAGAGGATGCTATTGTTGACCTCTTTCTGAAATGCTGGTTGCCTGGCTGGTAGGTACCCTTTAAACCCGAACACATATGAATTACACAGGTTCTGAGGCTAATTTAATGCAGATTAGGCACTGAGTTTGACAGGGTAGACTGGGGGTTTATGATGGAAACATTGCGGAGCGTAGGATTAGGCCCAAGATATATGAAATGGGTAGGAAATCTATATAACGCCCCTACGGCAAGAGTAAAGGTAAATGGTAGCATGTCGTCCGCCCTAGATATGAATAATGGAACAAGACAGGGGTGCCCACTCTCACCTCTCCTGTACGTAATAGCGCTTGAACCATTGCTGAACAAGATAAGAAATAACTCAGATATAGGGGGGGTGAGAGTGGGAGAAAAGGAACACAAGGTGGCAGCGTATGCCGATGATATACTCTTATACATTACTAGACCAAGACTCTCTATACCTATAATAATGAATGAGATAAGAAAATATGGAGAACTCTCCAACTTTAAAATAAACCCAGTAAAAACAGTAATATTGAACCTGGGTATAGAGACCACAGAAGAAATAGCACTACAGGAAGCATATCCCTTCACATGGGAAAAAGAATCAATAACGTATTTAGGGATAAAGATCACACCTAGAGTAGATAAACTATACGAGGCCAACTACATCCCTCTAGTCAATGAAATAAAACAAGACTTAAAAAATCTCACAAAAAGACAGATCTCCTGGATAGGGAGGATTAACGTATTTAAAATGATGGTCCTACCAAAAATAATCTATAAATTCCAAATGGTCCCAGTAAATGTCCCACAAAGCTTTTTTAAGTTAGTACAAACTATAATTTCAAAATTTATTTGGCAGGGCAAAAAACCGAGGATAAGTTACTCAATCCTTTCCCGGAGTAAAAAAAAAGGAGGATTATCGCTCCCCGATATAAAAAGATATTATCATGCTGTAATACTAACTAGATTGGTGGAATGGACAAATAGCAACACGAAAAAAAAATGGGCACAGATAGAGAAAGAAATAGGTTTGGCACAATTAGACACAAATGTGTGGATCCCACCTAAATTTAGAATAGTGAACACTGAAACGCACAGCTTAACAAAAAATGCACTTAGGATATGGGATTTGTTGCATAGGCGGGAAAAATGGGAATATAATTCCCCATTAATCCCATTAGCGGACACCAGGAAATAGGACAAAACTAGGTAGGAAATTAGGAAGTAAAAGAGTAGGTGAAATAGTCTCACTAGGGAGAATCAGGGAAAAAAAAGAAATACAAGTAACAGATGGTAATCAACAGTTAAGTGATTGGGAGTACATACAATTAAAGCACTTTGTGAGCACTCTCCCAACCTCAATAAGAAAGGATAAAGCACAGAATTCGATAGAAAATGTATGTCTCACTGAAACACCATTACAACATGGCATTACGAAGTTGTATAAGATATTAACAGATATAGGGTCTAAGGGTACATTGAAAAATATAGAGAAATGGGGACAAGATATTGGGGAAAGGATTGAGGATACTTTTATGATAGGAGCGGTGTTCAAATACGCACAAGACATAAATACCATTGAAGCCAACTACAAATGCATGATGCGATGGCATTTGACACCGCTCAAAATGAATAAAATACACCCAACCAACTCAGCCCTTTGCTGGAGAAATTGCAACCAAATCGGTACCACAAAGCATATTTGGTGGGACTGCCCGAAGATCCAGGAATACTGGAAAGAGGTCCTAGAGAGTATAGAGGAAATAACAGGAATAGGGGTACCTCAAAATTCTCTGTCATGTTTGTTCCATGGGTCGAGAAAACAAATAGAAAATTATGGCTTGACATTGGTCCCGATTCTGCTAAACGCAGCAAAGGGCGTAATACCTAAATTTTGGCTGCAACCAAAAAAGCCAACGTTAAACGAATGGATACAACGGGTCAATCACGTTTCAGAGATGGAAAATCTAATGAGGGCAGACTTGGGTGATAAAGAGGGTGACAGCAGTAGACTGGTTTGGGACAAATGGAGATTATTTAAAACCACAGAAAAATACGCTCAGATTTCTATAGAAACAGATAGAGGAGATCAAGGAAATAGTAGGTAGGGAAAAAGAGGGAGGAAAAAAAAAAAAAAAAGGGTGCTGGAAAGAGAAGGACAGAATCGCTAAGTAAAACAAACTCGGAAAAAGGGAGGGGGGGAGGGGGGCACATCAGAAGGGAAAGGTATAATAAGGGGAGGAAAGGGAGGAAGGTATGTAGGAGATGGGGATAAAGGGAAGATTCAGGGCAGAGGGGCGCTGTATAGAAAAGATATGCCTTTCTTCTTTTTTTCTGTTTCTTTCTTGTGTTTGCCTATTCCTGTATAAGCCCTTATCATATAGATATCTCACTATGGGAAAAAAAAAAAAAAAAAAAAAAAGAGAAAAGGAATATATGGGAGAATAGAGGAAGAGAAAATAGCACAAATGATGCGATACCGAGGAGGGAATGCGAAGGGCGGAAATACCGTGAGCATCCCCTACTTCCAACCTAACCGTGTATGACTGATGTGCAAAAAAAAAAAAAAAAGAAGATTAGGCACTGAGTTTAATTACCACCTTAATCAGCCACAGAACCTGTGTAATTAATATGTGTTCGGGTTAAAAGGGATGAGGTGGCAACCCTACTGGTAGGCCTCCTATACACCATGGTGCAGAGACATTTGTTTTTCTACATGCGTTCAGGGCACAACATTTTTTTTTTCTCTATGTTCAATTACAGCTGATCCCAGTGTAAATAGGAAAAGCCGCGTATCGGCTTTTCCTCTATCGCATCTGACAGACGCAAGTAGAGGAGAGCCAATCTACTGCTCATCTGACAGGGGGTCTGCACTGATTGATTATCAGTGCACCCCCTGAGGATGCCCACCCAGGAACACCAGGGATGCCACCCAGGACCACCTGAGTTGCTGCCCATCAATGATGCCCACCCATGACAGCCAGGTATGCCCACCCAGGACCACCAGGGATGGCAATCAATGCCCATAAATTATGCCAATCATTGCCCATCATAAATGCCTTCCAGTGCCTCCTCATCAGTGATGCATATCAGTGCCCATCAGTGCCACCTATCAGTGCCCATCAGTGTAACCTATCAGTGCCCAGTGTCGCCTATCAGTGCCCATCAGTGTCACCTATCAGTGCCCATCAGTGTCGCCTATCAGTGCCCATCAGTGCTACCCATAAGTACCCATTAGTGCAGCCTTTGAGTGCCCTAAGTGTCGCCTATCGGTGCCCATTAGTGCCCCTTTTGAGTGCCGCCTATCAATGCCCATCAGTGCTGCATACCAGTGCCACCCATCAATGCCACCTCATTGGTGCCACCTCATCAGTGCTCATCAGTGCAGCCTCATGAGTGCCCATCAGTGAAGGAGAAAACTTGCATATTTACAAAATGGTATAACAGAAAAATATAAACCCCATTTTGTTTGGGTACAGTATAACATGACCGCGCAATTGTCATTTAAAATGTGAGGTGGTTAAGTGTTAAAACAAGAAGACTGGAACAATAGCCAGGTAAATGCCATCTTTGGCCCCATTCACACCTATGTACTTTCTATGCTTTTTAGCTGCAATACATAAAAAAAAGTCCTGCTTGGTGCATCTTTGGTGTGCTTTCATCAAATGCATATTATATAGAGTTTAATGGGAATGCAACTAAAATACATGTTAAATGTACCTAAAATGCAACACTCCTAAAACACACCACATAGACGAGGACATGTACTTTAGAAGGAGAGCTCACTAATGGCAGCCTAGAGGTTTCTTTCATGGTGGCAGATTTACAGTACTTCCATGTGGAAGATGGTTTTGTTTGTTGAATTTTACTACTTGTCATTTGTAAATAAAGTGCGGTAACATGCAATAATTATTTTTGCAACATCTGTGCATGTGTGAGTTTACACACTACACCTTGGAAAATTCAAAGCTTTGTATTTGATGATGTGTAATGGTAAATCTGATGGCATAGCAATGAAGCCATGCATATGCATGTTAGAAAAAATTCAATTTCAGCTGAGATGCAGTAAATTGTAGTTCCCTTCAAAGTAACTCACAGCCTGAAGCAAAGAAACAAGTGGTCACCAGCTCTCTACTATTATTTATTGGTAAAGCATAGACTTGTAATGGTATTTAAAGGTATTAAACTTCAAAAAATAAATCGTTTATATATTGCAGCTTTCTGGTGTGATGTAGGGGCTGCTTTAGTTTTTTTTGCTTTATTTTCACCTGGTTAGACAGCCAGTAACATACCTTCTGTGTTAGGGGGTCTCCACCCTGGATGGAGAATAAATAGAGACAGCTTTGGATAAAAGCATTCTCAATCTGGTGGAGGGAAGTCTCAAGCCTAGTACACATGATCAGATTTCCATCGGACAAATCCGTGGGATTTTGTCTGAAGGGCTTTGGCCGTGAACTTCTTCTGCATACAGACAGCAGAACTTTGTCAGCCAACATACACGAAACTACGTGTTTTTTCAGCTCATTAGCACCACCCTTTGGGCAACTTCTGCTAGTGTTGTCTTTCTGTTGTGGTTAGCATTGGTTCGGAGCATGCATGTTTGTACATCATATTTTTTTTCTGAAGGACTTGTGTACACACAACCGGATAATCCGACAGCACACATTTGTTGTCGAACAATTTGAAAGCGTGCTATAAAACATTTGTTGTTGGAAATTTCGACAACAATTGTCCAATGGAGCATACAAACGGTCATAGTTTCCAACAAAACCCTTCCATCACACATTTGCTGTTGAAAAATCCGATCGTGTGTATGAGGCTTTAGATGTACTAGGAGATTTAGATTGACTTTACTAACAAACGGATCCTAGACTTCAGCTAACACCTTTTAAGCAGTTGCATCAACAGTTTTTCTTCCTTTTAGGATAAAGCTTTTACATCGATGCGCCAGATTCAGGTAGATGGGAGCATCTTTGCTCTGGAGTAACGTTTCTCATTTACGTTACTCTGGCGAAATTTTAGGAGCAAGTGCTGTTATTCATGAAGCATTTGCTCCTAAAGTTGCGGCAGCGTATCGCAAATGAGCCGGCGGAATTCAAATTGGGCGGGTACGGGGCGTGTATTATTTAAAATAAGCGTGATCCCGCGGCGAACGTACTGCGCATGCGTCGACTGGCAATGCATCCCAGTGCGCATGCTCTAAATTCTGTCAGTGAACGTCAATGACGCCAAATCCCCATTCATGGACGTTTTACGCAAGCGACGCGTTTTTTTTTTTCGACGCGATGACGACGGCTATACTTAAAGCGGAATTTCACCCTAAATATAAGATCTCCCATGTGATCCAGCATACTGGCGTCAGCGCCAGTATGCTGTTTTTTTTTTTTTTTACTCGCACACTTACTGTATTATGCCGGAATTTCTTTTTTTCCCCCGTGGTGGACGGTGCCAGTATAGCGCGTCACATCTTCCTAAAATACCCGATATGGACTCGGGTAATCTCGGCGAAAATGCGGCGCCTGCGCACAGACCTAGGAGATGTCTGCGCAGGCACCGTATTTCTCCGAGTCCTACAGCTATGGCGCGTCACGCCCTCCGAAATAGGACTCGGAGAAATACGGCGCATGCGCAGTCAGCTCCTAGGTCTGTGCGCAGGCGCCGCATTTTCGCCGAGATTACCCGAGTCCATATCGGGTATTTTAGGAAGATGTGACGAGCAATACTAGAGCCGTCCACCGCGGGGGAAAAAAATGAAATTCCGGGATAATACAGTAAGTGTGCGAGTAAAAAAAAAAAAAAACAGCATACTGGCGCTGACGCCAGTATGCTGGATCACATGGGAGATCTTATATTTAGGGTGAAATTCCGCTTTAACATAGGATACCCCACTAGGGGGCTGCTTTATCTTTACACCGCGTATCGCTTACGGAAACGTCGGAAAGTCACTGCGTCGCGCCCGAATACGATCGTGAATTGCCGATTCCCGCTGATTAACATTTTTTTTTCAGTGTAAATCAGCGGGAACGCCCCCAGCGCCATTTTTTAATTAAATTTGCGATGCGATGGCGAAATTCAATTACGCCGATCGCATCGGAACTCCAACCCGGCGTTTCTTGTTTTCTGGTTACAGAAAACAGAAACGCCGGCTTAAAGTGACAGTTAGGCTGGAGTATCACTGATACTCCAGCCTAACTCTACCTGAATCTGGCCCTATATATATAAAACTCAACGTGTGTGTGTGTGTGTGTGTATGTATGTTCCAGCATTACGTCCAAACGGCTAAAGATATTAACATGAAACTTGGCACACATGTTACTTATATGTCAGCAACAAACATAGGATAGGTGGTTTAACCCTTACCCACCCCCATTTGCCATGGTCGGGGTTTTTCTTTAAAGTCCCATTCAACTCTATGGGAAAGGGTTTTTCTTTAAAGTCCCATTCAACTCTATGGGAAATACATGTTACTTCATAACTTCCAAATGGCGGTTTTTGTTTCAAGTCCCATGCAAGTATATGGGACTGTGGTCTCTTCATCACAGCTCAGCCACAGCTACTGATGTCATCACAGGTCCTTCAAATCCAAACACTTTATGGGAGAAGTATAAGGAAGCACTAAGTGAGGATATACTTGCCAAAGCTCGGAGGGAAAACCAAACATTGGAAATGACTTTTTGTCCCGAGATTTTCAACAGGGCGTTAATAATTTTAGAGGACAAGTGTATTGCCATGATCAATAAGACATTAGTGCAGTTAGGCCTGCAAGCACCAGTACGAGATCAACAAGATGTACTAAATGCAGATTACATGAGAGAGAAGAACTACAACATGGAAGAGCTGCGTGCATATGTGGCAGATAAGAAACCACTTCTAAATCAAGATCAAAGAAAAGGATACCAAATCATTATTGATCATATAACAAGACAACAAGGTGAGATTTTTTTTCTCAATGCCCCTGGGGGTACAGGAAAAACATTTTTGACTAATTTACTTTTGGCTGAGATTCGGGCTCAGGGAGAAGTTGCTCTTGCTATTGCCTCCTCAGGAATTGCAGCTACACTTATGGAAGGAGGAAGAACAGCCCACTCTGCACTAAAATTGCCATTAGACATCGCAAGGCAACAAAATCCTTCATGCAACATAAGCAAGGCAAGTTGTCAAGCGCAGGTGCTTAAAACATGCAAATTAATCGTCTGGGATGAATGCACCATGGCCCACAGAAAAGCTCTCGAGGCCCTTGACATAACTCTTAAAGATTTGAGAGGGAATAATAACTTTATGTGAGGAGCTCTGGTGCTTCTCTGTGGAGACTTTAGACAAACCCTGCCTATCATTCCAAAATCAACACCAGCAGATGAAATATATGCCTGTTTAAAGCATTCAGTTTTGTGGAAAAGAGTCAGAAAAATCAAATTAAAAGAAAATATGAGAGTACTTCCAAGGGATGAAAATGCTCAATTTTTTTCAAACACACTTCTTGAAATCGGAGAGGGTAGACTACCAGTTGAATCTTCAGGAAACGTAAAACTTCCCTCTGATTTTTGCAAACTGGTATCGTCAGTTGCAGAACTAATAGATGCAGTATACCATAATATTTCAGACAACTTAGGCAATCTAAACTGGTTGTGCGAGAGGGCTATGGGACTGTAGTCATAACCTTTTAAGAACTAATATAATATTTTAATAGATAAATAAATAAATAATACTACAAAATATACCTGTGGTATGAAATGGCCGTGGCCTTTATTTATAGGTGTAAATAAATTGATTATATCAAACAATTCTTAAATCAAAATTAAATAATCAATTTAAGTATATTAAATCAATTTTATTAACATATAACCATATATATATCGTATAATAATAAAATTAGCTTAGCCATTTAAGCTCAAGCTAAAACAATCATGAAATATACCATCCCCTTACAAGAAGGGATTAAAACCTCATAAAAAAGGCCACGACAGGGAGGGAGGGTGGGATGTGCTTCTCCAAATCTTCTCCAATCTTCTGCCCACTGCTGACGCATCCTCTATCTTTTTATTTGGTTAGAGGACCGTTGTTTGGGGCAACTGTCAGCAAAAGCTCAACCAATCATAGGTAAGTATTTTTTTTTTTTTTTTTATTAATTAAACTTTAACTTTATTTTCTGGTATGACACAGTCCCATAGGTGGTGGGGGCGGGGACATTTCATGCCCCGCCCTTCACCTTCATTCTTGCTGCTAAAAATTAGGATGTCCGTGAAATTAACAATCAAATACTTTCTATGATACCAGGAGCAGTTACTGAGTACAAATCTTTTGATACCGTAGTAGATGCCGATGAGGCTGTGAATTTCCCACCAGAATTCCTGAATTCCCTTGATCCAGCTGGATTGCCACAACATCGCCTATCACTTAAAGTTGGATGTCCTAATATTTTATTACGAAACCTTGACCCACCAAAACTGTGCAATGGAACAAGGCTGTGTGTGAAAAACAGGTTGCCTAATGTGTTGGAAGCTACTATTTTGACAGGAAAGGGAAAGGGAGAAACAGTTTTTATTCCACGAATACCTCTTATTCCAACCGATCTGCCTTTTAGTTTCAAGAGACTACAACTCCCAGTGACGCTTGCATTTTCCATCACGATCAACAAGTCACAAGGGCAGTCCATTTGGTACTGCGGAGTTGATTTAAGATCACCATGTTTTTCACATGGGCAACTTTATGTAGCGTGCTCCAGGGTGGGTTCCCCAAATAATTTGTTCATTTTAGCAAATGCGGGAGAAACTAAGAATATAGGCCCAGATTCACAGAGCGATTACGCGTGCGCAACTGCTGTTGCGCGTGCGTAAGTCTAAATGTGCGCGTGCGTATAGTTGCACGCGATTCACAAAACAATATACGCCAGAAATCTATGTTTTTTGGTCCGGCGTAATTGAGTTAGACATTCGCTTCCCTTCGCGCAAAACTGCGCTAGACACACCATTGATTTGCTAGTCAAATATGCTAATGAGGGAGTTACGGGGATTCACAAAAAAACGCAGTTGCTGCGCAGGCTACGCGATGTGCGCAACAGCAAAATGTTCTGTCTAAAGTTAGAGGACCTAAAAGCTGGTCTAAATTTTGAAAAAAAGTCTAATTGTCAGATAAAGCAACACTGTTAGTGAGGAGTTCAGCAGTCACACGTGTTGCCCAACAATCTGTATGCCAACATGCCAGGGGCATCGTCGCGCATAGCTATACTACTGACTTTAGATGAACAAAGAAGGAGGAGGGCACGGAGGATGGCACTAAGGAGGGCACGGGAGATGTTTTTTTTTTTTTTTTATTTGCTTATATACAATTTACAATTTAATCTAATACAATATTCTTATCTGATACAAGCCCCTCACTCTTCACTTGATATATCACACACGCATAGACATCTTTGGCATGAGTGATTCTGAGGTGTCTCGCATCTTCAGATTCACCCCTCATGCCATCATGGAATTACCACAACCTTGCAGGAGGACATCACCAGCCCAACACATGGCACCACCCATGACACCCATGACAGCTACATATACAATCAGAGCCCCATCCCCACAGATTTCGAACAGAACATGTATGGGGACAGCTGGCTGGTTGGTGAGTGACATGGGAGTCAGGCATGACTATCCCCTCCCGTGATGCACATCACAAGTCGCACATGCATGACTTACATCCTCCTGTCTTTTCCCTTCAAGGTGACTCTGCATATGCACTGGAACCCCATCTCATGACCCCATCTCATGCCAGCTCACATTATGCATCTTTGCACGTTAAACACACACATTAATCATGGCACAATGAGAATGCATGCATGCACACCACTATGGTCCCTAGCACACACACCCCACATCCTCATCAAATTGAATTGGCACCAGTCCACCATGCAAGACTGGTGAGCAGTAACGCCACGTCAAGGCTCCAATTATGTCACTGTACATTCATACACCATTCACACGGACCTGGGAATCACTTCTCCCTGGTCCTGGGGAACCCTTCTCCACCAAAATTGAGGATGACACCCCTTTTCCAGCAGGAATGTCACCCCCACATTCAAACAGCATTCACAACCCAAAATATGCAAAACATGTCAGCAAAACAAAAAAAAAATGCAGAGAAAAAAAAAAAAATGCTTTCAAACCAAAAAAAGGGGGGAAAAAAAATTAATGCCCTCTGCGTGAGCCACGCCTGGGGCGCCCCCGGCCACGGCCCCGGCCCCTCAGGGGAGACTCATGGGGGAGGGGAAAAGCCGGGGAAGGAGGAGCAGCCCCTGAGATCTGCCCACCTGGCGGCCTGCCCTCCAAGGCCACGGCTATTCTGTCCAGGGCAGCACCAAGTGTTGCCGTGTTGCCCTGGATAGCCTGGGTAAGGGCCCTCACATCCTGCCCAACGCCTGCTGATGTAGTTTGCAGGTCATTTAGGCAGGTTGTGGAGGCCCGGGAGTGGGAGTCCAGGTTACCCAGCCTATCGTTGATGGAGGACAGGCTCTGATCCACCCGCCCCATAGTCTAGCAGAGCTGTCTCAGAAGGCGGGTCTGGATGGCCAGGTTCCTTCTCAGACAGACGGGAAGGAGATTGGGCGCCCCCCTGGTGCTCTGGGATGACCTCCTGGCTCCAGCTGATGGTTGTGGCCGGGGAGAAGGGGAGGCCCTTGTGAGGGGAGCCATGTTGGGGGAGGAGGGGGGGGGGCTCCCCCTTAGGGAGGGCAGGCTTCTTGCAGCCAGAGGGGAAGAGTCCGCAGAAACCAAACGTCCAGTGCCTGCCATGGACTCCTCCTCCTCATGATTCTCCTCCTCCTCATGATCGTCCTCCGCATGATCATCCTCCTCCTCTTGTTCCTCCTCCGCGGACTCTGGCCTTGTTGGGGGGGCCTCATTAGGCAGCTGTCCTGGCGTTGGAGCGGTCAGGCCAGATGGCCCTGCACCCTCCTGCACATCTGTGGATGACACAAACCATTCACAGGTTGGAGGATCCACACACTTGCCACATATTCCCTTTCACCCCCTCCCCCACACATGCTACACACCTGAGAGAAATAAAAACCTTACCTGGCACCGCGGGGACCGGACTTGTGTCAAAGCCTGGCAGGCCCTCCACTTCATGACGGTGAAAGGTCAGGGCCACCACACGCTCCGTCGCTGTAAATCTAATCCGGCATGGTGGGCCCCCTCCTGTGCCCCTGGCATGGGCATTTATTGCGGCCAGTTTTTGTTTCACCTGACGCCGGAGGTCGTTTATTTTCTTGTCAATCCCAGACCGGGTCCGTGTCTCCCCCTCCCCCGATGAATTGACCTGCTCCGTGATCATATCCAATATCTCCCTCCTCCTGGCCGGGGGTGGTGGTGGCACTCTGCGGGCCGTGGAGGTAACGCCCATAGTCGGTAATGGCCCGGGCAAGAATTCTTTTTTCCCCCACTGTAAAATTAAGCTTTCTTTTTCTCTCAGTCATACTTCCAAACAAACTCACTAGCAGTCACCAAAAATCTGTCACAAATACAAGCACAACCAATCAGGCAAGAACACACACAAAGAGAAAAAGAACACCCAAAAATCACACTAGCACTCAGCAAGAAACAGTCACAAAAAAATCAGATGAAAAAATAAAGCAAGAAAACAAACGCTCAGAAATATATCAATCAAACAAACAGTCTCAAACACTTATCAAAACTCACTTTCACAAAACTACCAACAAGCACTAGATCACACAGAACACTAATCTGACAACTACAAAACACACTCTAACGAACAACAGAGCAAAAGCACTAGGTTAAATGGGAAGGGACACAAAGGGATGTACTTTTGCAATCTAAGTGCGTTTGTGTGTGTCTATTTATGCTGTCTGCGTAGTTCACAACGTTGCCCTAGTCCATTTCCAATTTCACTGATTGCGCCGCTCACGAGTTGTGAGCATGCGCACAACGGAGCTGACATGGTTTCCTTCACGCGCGCATGCGCGAGTCGGCCGGCCCTTCATTTGCATGGGGTCACGGCTCATTTCAATGTAACACGCCCACGTCCCTCCCAATTTGTATTACTCCTCCTTACGCCTCCGGAAAAAACCTTACGCTTGCGCAATCTCTTGCGCAAAAGCTACGTGAATCGCGGGATTACGCGGCTAGATTGCGCAAGTCTAACGGAAAAGTGGTGCGCTACGCCGGACCGATAATGCGCCGATGTACGTGAAACTGGGCCATAGTATACAAACAAGTATTGCAATAATATGTCAGTTGAGTTAACCGCACTTTTTAAAGGTCTGTGAGTTGGTACTAATCTGCTTCATTGTACCATATTTTGCTCTGTTTCAACATTCACAAACTGAAAAGGAAAATGTTATAAAAGTTATGAAATACAATACTCTTTAATCAAATAGTAAATATTCATATTTTTATCTGTCAAATTTCTAAAATTAAACATTGTGTTATTTATTATTTATTTATTTATATTTATATAACTATGATTTTCCTCCCCAAAAGGTTAAGATAGGAAGACCGGGCAACGCCGGGTATTCAGCTAGTAAAATAATAAAAGCTGACCCTTTAAAGTGAGTGGTAAATGCTTTGTCTCAACACAGACTTACTGATCACATCGAAAAAAAACGAAAAAAAAAAAAAAAAAATAGGTGCGCTAAGCCTAAAAATAAAAAATCTGTCAAAAACAGCTAAAATCAAAAATCCTTGAATAGTGAGGAATAATAAATAATAAAAACATAAGGTGTGCTTTGTTTTGAGTGTCACGAGAAAACAGAAAAAAAAAAAAAACCTGTAACTAATTTCACTAAAAAGTGATCCAAACCGTATTAGACAAGGCATAAACAAAGAATATGTGAAAAACACCACAATAAACCACATCTAATAAATGATTAGGAAGAACCTCACACCATGTGGGTTTAAATTATACAAACAAATGTGTCACGCCTATCAATTATGTGTATAAGGCTGCATTCACACCTAAGCATAGGCGATTTGCGGCGTTTTTTCCCGCGTTTTTTCCGGCGTTTTGTCGCGCGTATTCATACTTATTTGCACGTTAGCATACAGCGTCGTCCGACGTTTTTGTACTTTGATGTTTTTATTTTAGCCAATAGGAAAAATTATCATCTTTTCATCACTTGTTGCTATGTTGGTAGATTTTTTTTATCTTCTGCCTGGGTGAAAAGTTCTATTAATTAAAGCGACGAACCGCCCGTAGCAAACGCTCGTTGTCGTGCTAGTTGCTTGAATCGAGCATTTCCATTACTTTCTTTGGGAAATGGAAACACTCAAATACGCCCAAACCGCGCAATTCGCGCGACAAAAAAGGGTCCGGAACTTGTTTGAGCTTCAGGCGTTTGGCGTCAGACGTATTGGCGTGCAGATGTGAACAATGTCCATAGGGAATAATGTATTTCTTCCCCTCTAGCGTTTCTGAGCGTTGCGTTTCAGGCGACCAAATGCTCAGGTGTGACTGTAGCCTAAAAGGAAACCATGTTTCACAGTTCATATACTCACACCAAAACATATTATGGAAAAAAAACAAGAAAAGGATGAAAAATAAAAAGGGCGAATGAAAAATTCTTAATGTAAAAGTCTATTTATGAAGGCTTTCCACAATCAGTTTTGAATGGATGACTAAAGCCCCGTACACGTGATTGGAATTTACGATGGAAAAAGTCAGATGGATTTTTTCCATCGGAAATTCCAACCGTGTGTATGCCCCATCAGAGTATATCCATCGCAAATCCTGATGAATTCCATCAGAGTTTAGATAGAGAACATGTTCTCTATTTCTCCGATGGAATTCCGATGTGATTTTGGTCAGACAAAGGTTCGATCGTGTGTACGGGGCTTAACTAATCCCACATGGAAAAGATGTCACCTCCGCTCTGAATGTGTACGGTAAACCGCTTACCAGAAAGAATGATCCCACCAAGAGATCATATGAACGTGTGTGGATACTCTCTGTAGGGCGAATGACCAAGCTGGCTTTAGAGCATGGAATCAGGCTTGAGTGGCTCCTGTCTCTTGCGGGTTCTCATGTTTTTAATACTGATCACATCAACTGGTCAAAATAAAGAAAAAAGCTTGAGAAAAATAAAACCAGAACAGCCACCACATCTAACAATTAGCCCTTTAAGGGTCTATTAATGAATTTGATGGATGGATGTCACAAGCCTTCACCAGCCTGTCACAATTTTTGACCATATTTTGCCTAATACATTGATTTTATATGATTGGCAGCTCCATCTAGTGTCCATAATGCAGTATTGTTCCTGAAATACCTCAATAATGAAAACATCACATTATGGTCACTAGATGGAACTGACAATCAGAGATAATCGTATTAAGCAAAATAAGGTTCAAATTTGTGATGGCTGGAAAATGCTTGTGACATTTAACCTGCACATTTTTTATAGATAGACCCCTTATTGTCTGTTCTGTCCACCAGACTTATATTCTGATTACCTGTATCTGAGTTGTTGAAATAACGTTTAATGCTTATAATTTACATAAGAAAATTATATGTGGAGTGCAGGCTCCATCTAGTGTTCTTTTTTAGTGTTGCTTCAGTTTTGTTATTTCATTTACTGTGTGTGTAGTTGAGGAAGTTGATAGTAAGCAGGGAATTCTGGGTAGAATCTTCACAGGAAGTAAACAGCCACTATGCATTGAGAAGACACTGCAGGGAGCAGGACATGTCTTGCTCAATCTATTGCCATCACCCCTTAGAGAACTTAAAAAGTATGGGCCAGATTCAGGTACATCTGCGCATTATTGGACCGGCGTAGCGAAACCTCCTTTACGTTAGACTGGCACAATGTAGCGGCGCAATCACCCTATTCTTGTCGGTTTTACGCAGAAATTTGCGCCTGCGCAATGTTATTTCAGAGGCGCAAGGCGGAGTAATACAAATTGGGAAGGACATGGGCGTGTTACATTGAAATGAGCAGTGACCCCATGCAAATGAAGGGCCGGCCGGCTCGCGCATGCGCGCTTGAAGCAGACCAAGGTCAGCACCTCTGTGCGCATGCTCACAACTCGGGAACGGCGCAATCAGTGAAATTGGAAGTGGACTAGGGCAAATTAGTGAACTACGCAAACAGCATAAATAGACAGAGACAAACACACTTTCTTTGCAACAGTACATCCCTTTGTATCCCTCCCTATACAGCAAGGTGCTTTTGTTCTGTTGTTTATTAGCGTTTGTTTGTTTGTTTGTGACGTGTCTTTGAGAGTGATTTTTGTCTTTTATGTGTTTTCTTTGTTGTTATTTTGTTTAAATTATATTTTTGCTGGGCATTTTTTATTTTTGCTGGTCAATTTTTTTTTTTTTTTGGTTCTGTTTGTGAATGATTTTGGAATGTGGGGGTGACATTCCTGCCGGAAAAGGGATGTCACCCTCAATTTTGGTGGAGAAGTGATCCCCAGGTCCGTGTGAATGGTGTATGAATGTACAGTGACATAATTGGAGCCTTGGCGTGGCGTTGCTGCTCACAAGTCCTGCATGGTGGACTGGTGCCAATCCAATGTGATGAGGATGTGGGGTGTGTGTGCTAGGGACCACAGTGGTGTGCATGCATGCATTATCATTGTGCCTTGATTAATGTGTGTGTTTAACGTGCAAAGATGCATAATGTGAGCTGGCATGAGATGGGGTCATGAGATGGGGTCCCAGTGCATATGCAGAGTCACTTTGAAGGGAAAAAACAGGAGGTTGTTAGTCGTGCATGTGCCCCTTGTGATGTGTGCATCATGGGGGGGGGGGGCAGTCATGCCTGCCACCCATGTCACTCACCAACCAGCCAGCTGTCCCCATACATGTTCTGTTCGAAATCTGTGGGGATGGGGCTCTGATTGTATATGTAGCTGTCATGGGTGTCATGGGTAGTGTCATGTGTTGGGCTGGTGATGTCCTCCTGCAGGGTTGTGGTTAATTCCATGATGGCATGAGGGGTGAATCTGAAGATGCGAGACACCTCAGAATCACTCATGCCATAGATGTCTATGCGTGTGTGATATATCCTCTCCCGTGAAGAGTGAAGAGTGAGGGGCTTGTATCAGATAAGAATATTGTATTAGATTAGATTAAATGGTAAAGTTTATATAAGCCAAAAAAAAGTAAAAAAAAAAGTAAAAAAAAAAATCCCGTGCCCTCCTCAGTGCCCTCCTCAGTGCCCTCCTCCTTCTTTGCTCATCTAAAGTCAGTAGTATAGCTATGAGCATGGATGCCACTGGCATGTTGGCATACAGTTTGTTGGGCAACATGTGTGACTGCTCAGCTCCTCACTAACAGTGTTGCTTTATCTGACATGTAGACGAATTGTCTAATTTTAGAGCAGCTTTTATATGGTCTAATTTTAGACAGAACATTTAGCTGTTGCGCACAGCGCGTAGCCTGCGCTGCACCAACGTTCTTTTGTGGATCCCCGTAACTCCCTCATTAGCATATTTGAATAGCAAATCAATGGTTTGTCTAGCGCAGTTTTGCGCGGACGGATGCGCCTGTCTAACGAAATTACGCTGGACAAAAAAAAATAGATTTCTTGCGTATCTCGTTTTGGGAGTGCCGTGCATCGAAACGCACGCGCACAATTAGACTTACACCGCGCATCTCCTGTTACGCCGGCGTAATCGCTCTGTGAATCTGGCCCTATGTTTTTACTATCACATCTTGTATTGTATATTGTTGTTTTGGCTATGTACTGTATGCTGTATTGTATGCAATAGTGTACTTATTGAAGTCTATTATTTTGTAGTTTCACCTAGCTTGTTCTAATAAAACTGAGATCAAAGAAATATGGTATCTGAAGTTTTTGGGACAAGTAGGTTTAGCTGAATGTCCTTGAGACAGAACATTGTCTACGAAGGTTCTCTTTTATCCAAGTCACTTTAGAGCTAGTAGGATACAAATGACATTCAAGTGGACTTGTTCTGTGATGTTAAAAATGTTTTGCAGCTTTTCCAAGACAATTTTTGGGGGTTTTAATGAGTATCAGGAATATCCTTTAGCACTTAGTTTTCCCCTTTGGGTATGGAAAGTTTTATGAACAATTCCTCTGAATGCTTTGTAATTATCTTTTGCTTCTAAGGCCGGCCGTAGAGAACGATTTTCCTTCGGTTGCAGGAAAGAAAATCGCTTAATTCCCCCATCAACGTATTGTGTTCTCCCGGCGGCGGGCGGGGGAAGCCATCCCCACTGAGAGAACACAGTTATTATTGCTAGCCACTATAAAAGCCGCAAACAATAATCACATGTTAAATCCGACAGGCTGGTTGTACCCAAGTTGATCAATCAACTTGGGTACATTCAGCCTGCCCATACATGGATTGAATCTCAGCTGGTTCCTGCTGAAGCGGCCGGAATTCTAACCATCTAAGTTATGTTAAGAAACATATTTTTAGCCTTGGCCCATGTTAAAAGCAAAATCTTTCACATGTATTTGTGACTTGCCTGAAAAAAGGATTTGTGTTCAATCCTTTAGGATCTTTGGTGTCTGTTTAAAATATTTCCTGCCTAAACGGCATTGTAGAGTATAGGATAAATTGGGCAGGAAATATGCAATATGTGGCTGTTTTACAAATTGGCTTTATTTATAAATAAATTGTAATGAAACCACAGTGTAGCTATAAATCAGCTAGATTGTAATGACACTAGACCGTAATGAAATTATCTTAGGTACTTTTCGACCCACTGAGGTAAGTACCAGTCCAAGGCTTTAGTTTTAACTCTAGTTTTGGGGGTTTAACTAGGTTCAGGGTGGTTAAGGGTCTGAATTTATGGACTTTGGGCTTGTGTTGGTGGCTTTAAAACCAGAAGCAGGTACACTTTAGTTTCAAGATGTTTTGAGTGACCACATGTTTTTTCTCAAGAAATTCTGCCCATCCCTCTGATCTAAACTACTCAACCATACACTTCATCCATGTGCAGTCTACCATAGTGCTTAAATCGTGCGTAAAACTTCCACCTAGACATCAAACAAGCATCTATAATTACAACAGATGGCCTTATACAAATCTCTAAGAGCTCATTGGGCAGGCACGACTGGCACCAAGGGTAGACTTTGCCAAAAGGCTGTAAACAGCTGGGGGTGGTGGCAAATCAATCCATCAGAAGGATCTTACGGTCTCATATTTACTCTAATACAAGTCTCGAGGCAACGTTAAGCACTATAGGTTCTCAACCTTGGTCACCTTCTACCACACACTTAATAAGAAATAGTAAAAATGTATTATCTGGTGCCTTACTAAATTGCCGCTCTGCGGTGAAGAACGCCCCTTTTATAGCCGATTTAATTCGAGAATCGCAGCTAGATTATCTGTGTCTCACAGAGACCTGGCTTCAGGCCTCGTCTCTTCCCGTTTTTGACGAATTGATCCCGCCAAATTACGGAATTTTACATTTAGACAGGGACTCTTCCCGTTGGGGAAGGGATAGCAATAATTTTTAATAAACGTCTTGATTTTAAAGTAGCACCTGACAATCCTTCTTTTAGTTCATTTGAACTATTAGTGGTGAATTGTACGATTAACCCGGAAGAACTTGTCAAATTTTACCTGGTTTACCACCCTCCTCACTTAAAGAAAGACTTTGAGAGGGAACTGATGGACCTGGCTTCTTTGGCCAGTCTCAGCAGTGGAAAGTGTGTCATCCTTAGCGATCTCAACCGGTGGGCTGATGACGCCTCGGATGCTGCCACACTCTCCCTGCTTAATCAATTAAAAGATCTCTCGTTCTCTCAACTGATAACTCAAGCTACACACAGGGCAGGGCACACCCTTGACTGGATACTGACCCACAATGTCACTATTAAAGATTTTCAAACAAGGGAACTAGCCTGGTCAGACCATTACATTATCTTTTTTAATCACTATTTTGGAACCAATATTAAACCCCCGCACATCCCCAATCGATTAGGACCCATTGTCAAAAAAAGGAATTTAAAGGACCTAATTCCTTCCGACTTTGCACAGCACTTTACCCAGAATACACTACTGACTGACCAATTGGCCTTGGGAACTAAGGAAGAAAAACTAGGTTTCTTTTATAATCACTTATTATCGTCACTGGATACCCTAGCCCCAATCTCTAATAAACCCAATTCCAGAATGGCAGAAAAAAATCCGAAATGGTTTACGCCGGCGCTACGATTGCTAAAACAGCAAACTAGGGCCGCGGAACGATTTTGGCGGAAAAACAAAACTCCAGAGCATCTTCTTAAATTCCGAGAGTGCCAAAAATTGTACAAAACTGAAATTTTACAAGCAAGAAGACACTATTTCTCGGAAAGGGTAGTCAAGGCGGGAAACAATTCTGGTGAATTGTTCCGCATCACGCAGGAGCTCTCTAATCCCATTAGTAAAACTACCCCGCTGGCTCATACTCAGGAGCTCTGCCAACAAATGGCAGAGTACTTTCACAACAAAATATTAAAGTTACGAGCCTCTATACCTCCTTTAGTTGCCCCTAGCGTAAGCCATCCAGCCCTAGAACTGAGTGGGGATCACACTATTATTCCCTTACGGGAATTCACCCCACTCACGGAAGTCTCGGTTAGAGAGATTATTCGGGTCTTAAAAGCCTCCTCCACCCCTTTGGATCCCTGTCCTCCTAAGTTGATGAGGTCCTGCACAGAGGCCCTGGCCCCGTTTATACAGGACATCATTAATAGTTCCTTTGCCTCCGGTCGGGTGTCGAGTTCTCTTAAGCAGGCGGTGGTGACTCCCCTGCTTAAGAAACCATTGCTCGCCCCGACTGAGATGAGCAACCTGAGACCAATTTCTGGCCTTCCGTTTCGTGGCGAAGATAGCCGAAAAAGCTGTGGTAGGTCAACTTCAGAGTCACCTAGAGTCCAACAACATTCTGGATGACTACCAGTCGGGATTCCGGCCTGGGCGAGGCACAGAGTCAGCTCTTGTCAACGTCCAGGACGATCTTCTGACGGCTTTAGACCAGGATCACTCGGTGGTTCTAGTGTTACTGGACCTGTCTTCTGCATTCGACACCATTGACCATCAGGTGCTTCTGGATCGATTGGTAACGATTGCCAGATTAGAAGGTCAAGCCTTGGTATGGATGGCCTCCTTTCTCCAGGAGAGGACGCAGTGAGTACAGCTGGGGGTTTTTCAATCAGCTGACCTCCCCCTCTCCTGTGGAGTTCCACAGGGCTCGGCTTTATCTCCAGTCCTGTTCAACATCTATGTGAGGCCACTGGCTGACCTCATCAGGCATCACAATCTCCAGTTCCATGTCTATGCCGATGACACGCAGCTTTACTTTAAATTCAAACATGGTGAAGTTGCTCCCGAAACCTTGGCCACTTGCCTTCGGGAGATCGATCAGTAGATGTGTGCCAACTCTCTGAAGTTAAACAATAGTAAGGCCGATTGTATTACCTTCAGTGACTTGAGTCTGGCCCCTACATTGCCCCAATGGCCCTCGGAGTTTGGCAGTGTTCCCGAGAGAGTCACCCAGGTCAGGGACTTGGGAGTCATCCTGGACTCCCGGTTGACTCTGATCCCCCAGATAAGCAAGGTGGTAAGCACCTGCCACTTCCATCTTAAACTTCTGAGGGTGTTATTTCGATTCATTGACCACCCCAGCAAAAAAACGGTTGTCTCTGCTACGATCGCTAGTCGCCTGGACTATTGTAATGCCCTGTATCTAGGACTCCCTAATAACAACTTGCATAGACTCCAGCTTGTCCAAAATGCAGCTGCGCGGCTACTCACGGGTGCTTCCCGTAGAGAGCATATCACCCCCTCTCTTGTCGCCTTGCATTGGCTTCCTATCTCAAAACGGATATTGTTCAAGACTGGTTGTATTATGCACAGGGTATTCTATGGTTCGGGTCCAGGCTACCTCCGTGCAAGATTCATCAAATACGTTCCCTCCCGCCCCATCCTTTCCAGTACCTCCCTGGATTTTACGGTGCCTCGCTTTAGGAGGGCTCGTCGAGGAGGTCGCTCTTTTTCTGTCCAGGGGGTGAAATTTTGGAACAGCATCCCCCTGCCGATTAGACAGGTTAGCAATCTCCTGGCTTTCCGTCGCAAACTTAAAACCCACCTGTTTACCCAAGCCTATGGCTGAACCAGTAGAGGGGTGTTTTGAGTCCTTCTCATGTTATATTAGGTTTTTCCCTTCTTAGTACCTGTGACGGTGGTAGAACATATTTCCGTCAAGCCTTCCCTTCTTCTCCCATAAAAGAAATCACCCAATATTCCATGAGTAGGAATATCCCTGGAATCGCTGAATAATCCATACATGAGCCAAGGCTTAATGCTGAATGTAAACAGGACACACTTTATTGAAAGTACACAGCACACTTTTATACAGGATTTGGAACATCCCGCCCCCAACAACCGCTTTCTTATTGGTCCTTCTTCCAGTCCCATCAGTTCCCCCTCAGGTCCACCTTCCATGCAAATGAGGACTTGAAAATGTCTCAGCAGAGATTGGTCCCAAAGCTTGAATAGCCTAAATATGTGTGTTGAGACAGAAGCCCCCAGGGGGTAATTACTACAATGAAGCAATCAGAACAACAATTAACACCTCTACACATTGGACAATAAAATGTCTCTCACAAGCCCGGCTCCACTTATTTCACTAGTCGGAGCCAAAACATTGAAGGGTCATTGTCCTAGTGACCTAGTCAGGACAAATTAAGCCACTTCCAGTATCTCTTGCAATATGTACTCCACAATGTCTCATCTTCTGCAATACATGAATTAGGATTTCACGTAGAAACACTTTAATATCTCATGGTCCATGACATTAATCCCCCTGGGAAATAGTTCAACATCCACAGTGGGACCCAAACGGGTCACTCGAGGATGTTGGGCAAGTAGTCTTAAGGTTCCAGGACTGTCTGCCGGGATGAACCATCCACCTTCCTGCTTTGAGGCCCTGGCCCATAATCGGACGGCAAGAGGCTCGCATTCAGTCCTCTCCAAAAGCCCCTGTCCCGGCTAGGCCTGTCACACATCTCCCCTTTTGGCAGGGGACTAACCCAGTAGGAGACACCAGATGGGTTGTCTCTGAATTTAGTCAGTAGTTCCAGTCCCCCAATGCCGGTATCCATACAGTACCCCAAATCACTTGCTCCAAACCGAGCATTACTCACCCTGCCATCCTCTGCCTCTCTCAGGGAACACGTCTGCCGCTGGGGAGAGGCCTGGACTAGCCCTTCTCCCTGGAGTCCTTTCAGCCACTGGAGAGATGACAGGGTGGCTGGGCTCAGTCCATCATGCTGTTGGGGATCTGGGCCAACTGGCCACCATTTATGGGGTATACCAGTGGAGACTGAAGTCCCATCCACTGGTGTGAGGTGAAAATCCCCCAGTGCTTGCAAAGCAAAGCCGACATCCTCCTGTTTCAGTCCTGTACCATTTTCTGGGGTTGTGCCAGTGGAGACTGAAGTCCCATCCACTACCCCAGGAACCCCTTCTTCTGTTAGGTGAAAGCAGAGGCCCGGGGCACTCTGCTCTGTTGCCAGCTCTTCCGCTGGGTTGCTGTGAGTGGAGACCACAGTCCCATCCACCGATATCCACTCAAGCTGTAGTGGGGTGCAGCCGCCAGTAGCATCCTGTCCTGCTGCCAGTGATTCAGCTGGGAGTAAGAGCTTTACCACCTCAGCTGGTTGCTGGGAGGGGGGCCAACCGCCCCGGCTCCCTGGAACTCCACAGTTGGTCCCGGTGCTGGGCAGAGATGGCTGACACTCTGCCCTGTTGCCAGCACTTCTGCTGGGGGTGCATAATCCATAACATCCTCTGAACAGTCCATACATTCTGAAATCTGTGGCTGGGGAGTGATCGCCATCTTCTCACCCTGAGCCTCCGAAACTGCCACAGGGGTGGGGCAGAGGTCTTGAACCCTCTGTCCGGTGACCAGCGCTTCAGTTGGGGAAGTTATGTGTAACTCCACAAATACTGCTCTTGGTGCTGGGCAGAGCACAGTGAAGTTTGGCCCTGATCCCAGCTCTTCTGCTGGAGGCCCATCAGGTTGTTTTTCCTCAGCAGAAAAATCTATTAAATCCCCTGTCTCTGCAACTGGTGTCTGGGGATAGAGGTTCACCATCTCCTGTCCATGTAACCCAGAAGATGCTCTAGGTACTGAGCAGAGGTTAGCAGAGCTCGGCCCTGCGGTCAGAACTTCAGCTTTGGGAATGGCAATCTCCAGATTTTCCACTGCCGATTCACTGGCATACTGCTGGACAGGCACATTCCTCCATTCAAGATCGTCCCATGCAGAAATGGGATCACCAAGGTCAGTCGGCACTTGCTGCATCCGCCATATAACCTCCTGGTCCATAGCTGCAGGGGCAGGTTGGCAAAGCACACTGTTACCCTGTCACATGGACGATTCCTCAGCCAGGATTTCAGCATTGTCCACTGGTATTTCCTGATAGTCCCAGGCAAAGGGAGCCTGGCCCTGGCACTGAGCAGAGTCTAGCAGCTGTTTGTAGGCGATCTCCAGGTCCCATTCTCGAGCGGCCAGAAACTCCAAATCTTCCTGTAGCCAGTGCGCTTCCGAGATATTCAATTTTTTCTCTCTGTGCTCCATTATGTCCTCCCAGCGCCACTCCCGATCATCCCCAAAGTCGGGATCACTGGACATCCTCCAATACAACAATCCCAGGCCATCATAGTCATAGCCTTTTGTGGGGCTGTCATCCGCTGACCACGGGCACTCTTGGGCTACATACCACCGGAGGGCTCTGTAGCTCTCATCCAGCTGCATCTCTGCCCGGATCAGCCTGTTTAATTCCGCTATCCACTCCTGCTTCGGTTGTTCCCCCAACAACGACATTCGTACGTCATACTGCGGCCAGTACCTTGCATAGATGTAGGGCAGGACCTCTCCTTGGTGTTGCTGCTCCAGAGCTAGCGCTTCCTTCCAGAGTTGGCACCGAATCACATCCTCCCATCCCAGCAGGACCTCCTCTGATACGGGTCCTCTATGCTGTATCCGCATCTCTTGTAACCTTCTTTGGAATTCCTCTTCCATGGAGACTGGTGTCTGCACCTCTCCTATCTCTGTAGTTGGTGCTGCTGTGCTGTACTCACTGTTTGGAGAATGTGCGGCTGCTTGTTGGACTGCTGCCAGTTTTAACTGTAGCTCTGCGTCTCTTATTTGTTTAGCCTCCTCCGCTAACAGGTTCATCACTTTCAGCACCACATCCGCCGTTGGGTTCGGACCGAACCATGCTAATTTCTCTCTTATTAGCTTGTTGGCTGGTGATTCCTCATCCTGAATCACTGGTGTCTCCATCTCTTGTACTGCTGGCGTTGCTGCAACCGAGTTCTCCTGGTCTAGCTCCATTAATTCTGCTATGATGACACGCTCGGTTTTGTTGCTTGCAATCCTTCCACGAACTTCCAGTAGTTCTCTCAGTGTATTTCTTTTAAGCCGGGTGTACCAGTCTTCCATTCACTGTTCCCAGTGTCTGCTTGGAATCTTGGTGTAAAGGAAAGTAGAAGGGAAAATCCCGCTGCTGCCAACCAGTTGTGACGGTGGTAGAACATATCTCCGTCAAGGCTTCCCTTCTTCTCCCATAAAATAAATCACCCAATATTCCATGAGTAGGAATATCCCTGGAATCGCTGAATAATCCATACATGAGCCAAGGCTTAATGCTGAATGTAAACAGGACACCCTTTATTGAAAGTACACAGCACACTTTTATACAGGATTTGGAACATCCCGTCCCCAACAACCGCTTTCTTATTGGTCCTTCTTCCAGTCCCATCAGTTCCCCCTCAGGTCCACCTTCCATGCAAATGAGGACTTGAAAATGTCTCAGCAGAGATTGGTCCCAAAGCTTGAATAGCCTGAATATGTGTGTTGAGACAGAAGCCCCCAGGGGATAATTACTACAATGAAGCAATCAGAACAACAATTAACACCTCTACACACTGGACAATAAAATGTCTCTCACAAGCCCGGCTCCACTTATTTCACTAGTCGGAGCCAAGCATTGAAGGGTCATTGTCCTAGTGACCTAGTCAGGACAAATTAAGCCACTTCCAGTATCTCTTGCAATATGTACTCCACAATGTCTTATCTTCTGCAATACATGAATTAGGATTTCACATAGAAACACTTTAATATCTCATGGTCCATGACAGTACCCCTTTTAATTTCTGCGGTGCCGATTTTTTGTTCTCTGCTATGGGTGATGTGTACTTTTGCGTTTAGCGCTTCGAGGCCCTATGGGTAAGACGGGCGTGATATTAAACACTTTTTAATAAAAATAATAATTGGATATCCTAGGTCAGGGGTGATAGGGAAGGTGGGTGTATGTGTAGGATTGACACCTTTTCTTCAAGCCAAACCTGAACACTTTTGTGGCACAGGGCAATGTTTTTTTGGGAAGTAAACACTATAGACCTGGGACACATTTGGGTGCCCCAAGGAGGCACCCAAGGAGAGTAGTATTGTGGTGTGCAAAGCGTGCCACAGCAAGCCGTGGGTGTGGTCAAATTGATCTTTTTGACATCATCACCCCACCCTTCAGTGATGCCAAACATGCCCCCAGACAGCTGCCCGCAGCCCCCGGATGGAAACTGATTTGTGTATGACTATCTCGGTTACTTGGGGAGCCACAACCTGGTCTGAAAAATGTGTCCGGGTTTCATGCCGACTGAAACCCTGATACATGTTTCAAAACCCAAATTGTCCGGGTGAATCCTGGACAGGTGGCAACCCTATATGTGCACCTTTCTTGAAGGCACACCTACCCTCAATAGCGCCCTTTTGCTCCAATATGGGATTGATTAATGTGAGTGCTGACTGTCACTTTAAACACACTTTTAGCTGGAAGTTTGCTGAAAGCTAAGGATCCATGCACACTGGAGCTGAAAAACTGCAGTTTATTGGAGTTTGGGCGTTTAAAAAAAAAAAAAAAAACATAAACTCCACTCTATGTTAGCCTATGCACACATGGACGTTTTTCAGCTTTAATGAGCAGTGGAGTTTATGGGCTTTTTTATGAACGCCCGAAAATCGCATTCAAAGTGCCGTTTTTTTACCTAAAAAAAACCGCTAAAAATGGCAAATGCAGATAACCGCTCAAAAATGTGGCTCACTAGCTTTTTTTGCGTTTTTCATGCATTGGAAAAAAAAAACCCGCTGAAAACCGCTAAAAACCGCTAATAAACACTATTGCAAAAACGTTAAAAAACGTTCAAAGGCTCCCTGCAAACCTACTGCCATTTTTATAGCATTATTTTAGCGTCCAGTGTGCCATACTCGTATTACCTTAGACCTCATTAACACTGTGCAATACAGATCTGTATAGAATCCTCTATCTTCTAAAACAGAAGCTATATAATAAACCTACATATGGCCATTGTGGGTCTCTTAAAATGTGCATGTATTTTAAAGATTAACGTGTACAATAAATTTAACAGAGCGAATAGGAAATTAAAAATGGTGTGTAACTGTTAAGCCCCGTACACACGGCCGAGGTTCTCAGCAGAAACCAGAGAGAACCTCGCTGGGAGCCGCATTCTGCCGAGAACCTCGGCCGTGTGTACGCTCTTGGCGAGCCCCGCCTGTCGGGAAACCCGTCGAGCAAATAAAGAGCAGGTTCTCTATTTGCTCGACGGCCCGTCGGGATGAATGGCTGGTTGCCTTTTCCGATGGGCGGGTCGCCGATTCTGACGGCCGGCAGAGAACCTCGACGGGCGGAACGATGTGTTCCGCCCGTCGAGGTTCTCTGCCGTGTGTACGCGGCCTTATGCCTTGTACACACGATCAGTTTTCCTGACAAGAAAAGTGTGATGTGAGCTTTTTGTCAGGAATTCCGACTGTGTGTGTCTATGCTCCATCATGCTTTTTCTGTCAGTTTTCCTGATCTCAATTTTCGTGACAGGAAAAATTCCTGTCGGGAATCGTGTTCATCTGTATGCAATTACGACGCGCAAAAAAAAAGGCGCATGCTCAGAATCAAGCTGAAGAGCCAAACTGCCTATTGAACTTCATTGGTCTCGGCTCGTCGTACACGTGTTGTGCATCACTGGAATTTCAGCCACAATTTGAGTGACCGTGTATATGCAATACAATTTTGAGCCATTTTCCTGCTGAAAAAAACCCCACGGTTTTCCTGACGGAAAACTGATCGTGTGTACAGCGCATAGGAGTACATCACTCTTAATTTTTTAACTACTTGCCGACCGCCCGCCGTCATATTACTGCGGGATGGTGGCACTGTTCCGCAAGAGCACGTAGCTCTACGTCCTCTCTTTAGCAGACACTAGGGGGCGCGCGCCCCCCGCTCGCCCCCGAGTCCCGCGCGCGTGCCCGGCGGGTACGATCGCCGCCGGGCACACGCGATCGCTCGTTACAGAGCGGGGAACGGGAGCTTTGTGTGTAAACACAAAGCTCTTGTTCCTGTCAGCGGGGGAAACGCTGATTTTCTGCTCATACAATGTATGAACAGAAGATCAGTGATTTCCCCTAGTGAGTCCACCCCCCCATACAGTTAGAACACAAACAGGAACACCCTTAGCCCCTTCCCTGCCCCCTAGTGTTAACCCCTTCACTGCCAATGGCATTTTTATAGTAATACAATGCATTTTTATATAAAAATGCCAATGATCCCAAAAATGTGTCAAAAATGTGTCAAAAGTGTCCGATGTGTCCGCCATAATATCGCAGTACCGAAAAAAAACGCTAATCATCGCCATTACTAGTAAAAAAAAAATATTAATAAAAATGGCATAAAACTACCCCCTTTTTTGTAAACGCTATAAATTTTGCGCAAACCAATCAATAAACGCTAATTGCGATTTTTTTTTTACGAAAAATATGTAGAAGAATACGTATCGGCCTAAACTGAGGAAAAAATATGTTTTTTTTATATCTTTTTTGGGGATATTTATTATAGCAAAATGTAAAAAATATTGAATTTTTTTCAAAATTGTCGCTCTATTTTTGTTTATAGCGCAAAAAATAAAAACCGCAGAGATGATCAAATACCACCAAAAGAAAGCTCTATTTGTGGGGAAAAAAGGACGCCAATTTTGTTTGGGAGCCACGTCGCACGACCGCGCAATTGTCAGTTAAAGCGACGCAGTGCCGAATCACAAAAAGTGCTCTGGACTTTGGACAGCAATATGGTCCGGGGCTAAAGTGGTTAAAGATAACTGAATACCTTTCAGGGTTCTAGAATTGGTAAGCCGCGTACACACGGCAGAGAAACTCGACGGGCAGAACACATCGTTCCGCCCGTCGAGGTTCTCTGCCGGCCGTCGAAATCGGCGACCCGCCCGTCGGGAATGGCAACCAGCCATTCATCTAGGCGGGCCGTCGAGCAAAAAGAGAGCGTGCTCTCTTTTCGCTCGACGGGATTCCCGACGGGCGGGGCGAGCCAGGAGTGTACACACGGCCGAGGTCCTCGCTGGAATGCAGCTTCCAGCGAGGTTCTCGCTGGTTTCCAGCGAGAACCTCGGTCGTGTGTACGCCGCCGTACAGTCTTTGAGAAATTTGAAACGAAAGGAAATATGTTGTTTTGGTTTTGGGTTTTCTTAAAGGAAACAAAGCAGACATTGATAAGGCATCAGCTGCTTCCTCTAGCAGAGTAACAATGGTTGCCACTATTTCCTTTCCTATATTCCTAATAGAGAATTTGTCTTTATCACTGCTGCTACAGCCAAGGCCAAAGCAAGAAATACATGGAATAGAATTCACTCTCATTCAACCTGTGGCAATAATTGTTAAGTATTTCTAACCTAAGCCTGCTGTTCTTTGTAATGGGTTGAAAACACTTATGCCTTGTACACACGATTGGAATTTCCGATGAAAAAAATCTGTCAGAATTTATCCCATCGGAAATTCCGATCGTGTGTACAGGGAATTAGGAGTATTCCTGGCTGAGGTTATGGGGTCTTTTTATCTTTATGCACCACCTTAAAGGGGTTGTAAAGGTAACATTTTTTTTTCCTAAATAGCTTCCTTTACCTTAGTGCAGTCCTCCTTCACTTACCTCATCCTTCCATTTTGTTTTTAAATGTCCTTATTTCTTCTGAGAAATCCTCACTTCCTGTTCTTCTGTCTGTAACTCCACACAGTAATGCAAGGCTTTCTCACTGGTGTGGAGTGTCATGCTCGCCCCCTCCCTCAGACAACAGGAGAGCCAGGACGCCTACTAACACACAGCTCCTTTCTCTATCTGCAACGTAGAGAGCGTTGCAGATATCTGGGGAACTTCTCCAGATTTTTCTTTAAAGCAGAACTCTGGGGAATAAAATGTTTTTTTTTTTTTATACAGTACAAATACAGGTGTTTCCATAACTTTCAATAAATTGTTGATTTTATTGTATATACTGTAGTTGTGTTTTCATTGAGATATGCAGAATTCTTTCTTTCATGAAAGGCCTGCTACCCCGCTTATATCCTGTTCATAAAACCGGTGGCTGATATGTCCTTCCCTGCCCCCTCCCCCGCCCAGTATTGTACATTTCCCACTGTAGTCCATTTAAAAGCAAGAAGTCATGCTTGCTGCAGTGGGCAGACCTGGGAGTCTGACTGCCCGGTCTGACTGCCCGGTCTGATCTGCCCACTGTGCTCCGTAGTCAGGGTGTTGGGCCAGGTGTCTCCTGGTCTGTCCCACCTCCTATGACCTCACTAACAGACTATCATGATATCCATACTGTGGGCATAATGCATAGTGTAGTCACACACCCCAAGATGTGAAAGTAAAAGAGTATACAGACGTGTGTGTGCGCGGGGTCTTATGAGTAGAACAATGATCTGCCGTGCACACACAGCCATGGTCCCACCCACTTGAGACGGCGACAAACACTAATGCCGCGTACACACGAACGGTCAATCCGATGAGAATCGGTCTGATGGACCGTTTTCATCAGACCAAACTGATCGTGTCTGGGCCCCATCGGTTATTTATCCATCGGTTAAAAAATTTGAAACCTGTTTTAAAATGAACCGATGGATACCTAACCGGTTAAAAATCCACGCATGCTCAGAATCAAGTCGACGCATGTTTAGAAGCATTGAACTTCATTTTTTTCAGCACGTTTTTGTGTTTTATGTCACCGCATTTTTTTTTAACCGATGGTGTTTAGGCACAACTGACCATCAGTCAGCTTCATCGGTTAACTGATGGAAAAATCCATCAGACCGTTCTCATCGGATTGACCAATCGTGTGTACAGGGCATAACAGGAAGTGATGTTACAACTTCTGAGATTCCCTCCAACTAGAGCCCATGGATTTAGGCAGAAACTTTACAAGAAATTAATTCATAGATTTTAAAAACTGTGGGCCAGATTCACGTACATCGGCGAATTTTTGGACCGGCGTAGTGCAACTCCTTTAATGAAAAAGTGCGAGTATGGCCTCACTTAGGACTAGTTAATAGGGTAATAGAGTACCATCATCCAAGTATTGATGAAAAAGAGGGGGGGGGGTGGGAATGGGGGAATAGTTGCTGAAGCTAGACCCAACACATACCCGCCCAGTTGAGGTGTGGACTATCTCGGTACAAAATAGGTCAGGGTAAACAATATAATAAATAAGAAATGAATTTATTAAGTAAAACTGTTGCATTAAAAACAATAGTGTACATCAAAAGATTGGTCGATTCTCTACTAGTTTCGCGGGATGGATAGTGGTAATGGTGGGGGTGGATCAGGGGAGAGGGGGAGTAGAAATATAGGAAAGGTAGAAGCAGGGGGGGGGTGGAGTAGGGGGAAGGGGAGGGGGGGGGGGGGCGCCGGGTGGGGGAGCAGGAATAGGGAGGGGGGAAAAGGGGGGAGGAGAGAAAGAGAGAGAGAGAGAGAGGATGGGAAGAAAAGGGAGGGGAAAGAGGGGGAAAAAAAAAAAGGGGGGGAGAGGTGGAAGGGTAGGAGGAGGAAGGGAGGGGATGAGGGGGAGGAAGGGGAAAAGAAGAAGGAGGGCGGGGGGAGGAGAGAGAAAAAGAACAGGGGTAGAGGGAAAGGGGAGGGTTGGGGGGAGAAGGAGTGAGGAAAAGCAGGAGGAAGGAGAAGAGAGAGGGAATGTGGACAGGTTAGACCCTAAGAAGGGGTCGGGGATGAGGACTCACCACAACCGATCGTATCCACGGATGCATGGGGGGCCAAAAGCCAAGGTGGTGGCAAAGGGTAGGTCCCGATGGTAGGTGGGAAACAAATAGGCCGGCTGAGGACAGGGCAAGGAGCTGGTGCAGGCATATGAGCGGGGCCAAGTACGGGGACAGGGTCCAGTGTAACTGGTGCGTGGCCAGTATACTGTCACTCATGGAGGTATCCATGGACGTGGCAATGCACGGTAGTGCATGGACAAATCTAACTCCCGTACGGATCCCCGCTGTGCCCTCGGCAGCAGCCTAGCTGGGTCACTCACATGAGCCAGCCTGTGTGAGATCCGCGCTGGCTCATCCAACGGGCCGGAGCCCATTAAATGAGCATCCCCAACCGGGACACGCCTCGGCGCCGTCGGAAAGGCGGCGTCTGACGTCACCCGGTCAGCTTCCCCACACTGCGCAGATGCGGGATCCGCAATACTGCGCATGTGCGGCCGAACCAGGCCAAGGGGCGGGGAGCCCCGAGCCTGGACGAGCAAGTGGGGATGGGCTAAGGCTCATCCCCACCAGGGGAAGCACACGTCCGCTGCTAAGGGGGGAGGGGGGCACCATGGGCAGGCATGCGACGTGAAACTGGAGGGCAATACATTTACAAAGAAGGAAACATAAAATTGAATTAACATAGTTAGAATGTACATTACAATCATGTAGTAAGTGAGAAGATGATTCCCGCAGTTAGATTACTATTTAGTGGTAACTTGTGGCATGGCAGATTACATTGACAACTGCAAGGTCTCAGGGAAGGCTACGGAGGAGGTGGTGGTTGGGGGGGGGGGTTGTATTGTTCCCCCAGGTTATATAAATATACTGATAGAACTAAATAGCAGGATAAGCGGTGAAGGTAAAAATAAAAATAAATATAAATATAAAAATAAAAATAAATATAAAAAATAAAAAAATAATAATTAAGGGGCTGGATGAATGAACAGAGTAGATGTATATAAGGAGGGTGACAAAGGGCGAGCAGTGTAACATCGCAAGCCTACCTGGACTAGGATAAAAATGTAGCAGAAGTGAAAAGCTACAAACACTAGCAAGTGCTTGACCTATGTGTGAAAATGGGGAAAGGGGTTATATAAGGGAAAAAGAAATGGGAGAAGGTGATGAAGTATGGGTGATCTGATCAATGGCTACTCCACGGGCCTGATAAAGTGGAGTGGGGGTAGTGGCAAGGGGTGTAATAATACTAGTTGCAGAGTACCCCTATGTCATATGAACTGAAATGGGTGTCTAATTGTATATATGGTTGTGAAAAAAAGATGTTGTTGACGATGATAATATTGTTATGAGCACAGCCATGGGTCGGGGTGCCATAGAGCAAAGAGGGGGGCCCCAGAATGGGTGCAGCTGCAGTAGATAATAGGAAGTGTGGGTAACACAGAATTCCTAGACGGTCTGGAACATATCCATACCGTTGTCTCATCAATGGCCTTGAGTAGGGGTCAGGTGAGGGCTGAAGCTTTCCTCTTATTAACATACAGAATAATACATGTATATATCAATATATAGACATAAGACATCAAAAGAATAACAGATTCGTTGGCAAATATAACAATAGAAAAATCTGCCGGATCCGTACCGAGATTTTCCCAGGTCAATGCAGAGTATAAGGCAATGTCATGGCCATGTCACATAGTAATGGAAAGGGTTGAATAAAAGATAGATTGGGATTTACAAGTTAGAGGCACTCAGGGAAGAGAGAAGCGGGTGTGTTATCCACCCAATTATAATGAAAAAGTGCGAGTATGGCCTCACTTAGGACTAGTTAATAGGGTAATAGAGTACCATCATCCAAGTATTGATGAAAAAGAGGGGGGGGGGGGTGGGAATGGGGGAATAGTTGCTGAAGCTAGACCCAACACATACCCGCCCAGTTGAGGTGTGGACTATCTCGGTACAAAATAGGTCAGGGTAAACAATATAATAAATAAGAAATGAATTTATTAAGTAAAACTGTTGCATTAAAAACAATAGTGTACATCAAAAGATTGGTCGATTCTCTACTAGTTTCGCGGGATGTCCGCTTCTTCAGGAGAACCAATCCAAAGTGTGACGAAGCAGGCGCAGAGCCAAGTCTGCCCAATAGGTGATCCCCCTGCAGCGAACGTGGGGGATGGTATGTGGGTCTCACAACCGATCGTATCCACGGATGCATGGGGGGCCAAAAGCCAAGGTGGTGGCAAAGGGTAGGTCCCGATGGTAGGTGGGAAACAAATAGGCTGGCTGAGGACAGGGCAAGGAGCTGGTGCAGGCATATGAGCGGGGCCAAGTACGGGGACAGGGTCCAGTGTAACTGGTGCGTGGCCAGTATACTGTCACTCATGGAGGTATCCATGGACGTGGCAATGCACGGTAGTGCATGGACAAATCTAGCTCCCGTACGGATCCCTGCTGTGCCCTCGGCAGCAGCCTAGCTGGGTCACTCACATGAGCCAGCCTGTGTGAGATCCGCGCAACTCCTTTAAGTTAGACCGGCTTAATTTTGAGGCGCAAGTACCGTATCCTCGTAGTATTTTCGGCCAAATTTGCACCGGTGCAATGTAAATTCCGAGGCGTAAGGCGGTGTAATTCAAAGTGGGAAGGACGTGGGCGTGTTCCATTGAAATGAGCCGTGACCCCATGCAAATGAAGGGCCGGCCAGACTGGGCATGTGCACATAAAGCAGACTATGGTCAGTAGGGCTGCGCATCTTCACCGGTCTCACGATTCGATGCGATTACGATTATCAAGTCCACGATTCGATTCGATTCCGCGATGCATCACGATGCATCACGATTGCTGCGCAAGTGCGAATGGCTCTCCCCCCAAAATACTAAAGGAGATGATCAGAGACTGCAGACGTGGTACAGGAGATGGTCAGAGACTGTGGGCATAGTACAGGAGACGATCAGAGACTGCGGGCATAGTACAGGAGACGGTCAGAGACTGTGGGCATAGTACAGGAGACGGTCAGAGACTGCGGGCATAGTACAGGAGACGGTCAGAGACTGCGGGCATAGTACAGGAGATGGTCAGAGACTGTGTGCATAGTACAGGAGACGGTCAGAGACTGCGGGCATAGTACAGGAGACGGTCAGAGACTGCGGACATGCAACAGGAGAGGATCAGAGACTGCAGACATGCTATAGGAGATGATCGGAGAGGCGGACAGGGTACAGAACAGGTGGTCAGAGGATGGCAGACAGGAGGTGGTCAGAGGATGGCAGACAGGAGATGGTCAGAGGATGGCAGACAGGAGATGGTCAGAGGATGGCAGACAGGAGATGGTCAGAGGATGGCAGACAGGAGATGGTCAGAGGATGGCAGACAGGAGATGGTCAGAGGATGGCAGACAGGAGATGGTCAGAGGATGGCAGACAGGAGATGGTCAGAGGATGGCGGACAGGATACAGGAGGTGGTCAGAGAATGGCATACAGGAGGTGGTCAGAGGATGGCGGACAGGATACAGGAGGTGGTCAGAGGATGGCAGACAGGAGGTGGTCAGAGGATGGCGGACAGGAGGTGGTCAGAGGATGGCGGACAGGAGGTGGTCAGAGGATGGCGGACAGGAGGTGGTCAGAGGATGGCGGACAGGATACAGGAGGTGGTCAGAGAATGGCATACAGGAGGTGGTCAGAGGATGGCAGACAGGAGGTGGTCAGAGGATGGCAGACAGGAGGTGGTCAGAGGATGGCAGACAGGAGGTGGTCAGAGGATGGCAGACAGGAGGTGGTCAGAGGATGGCAGACAGGAGGTGGTCAGAGGATGGCAGACAGGAGGTGGTCAGAGGATTCAGACAGGGTACAGGATAGCAAGACAGATTGTGAACATCTGTAATTCTGTACAATCACCACTGCCATTCTTGTCTGATAACCGCTGCCTGTACATCACATAGATAGCAGCCAGTCAAGAGATGGATGGATGTTGCAGCCAGGGCATGGGTCACTATAATTCATTCTCTCTCAGCAGTGCACCCCCCCCCCACTCAAGTGGCCCCAACTAGATCACTGGATTGCACTGTCTGTGACTGAAGTGAGGGGACAGGGGAGACGATGAGTCCTGCAAGCTGTCGCCTGTCTGTGTGAGAGAGCAGTCTAGCGAGTCAGTCACTGTGTCCCAACCTTGCCTGACCCTTTTTATAAATTTAATATAGCAGGCGGCTTTGAACTGCAGACAGACTAATACTGCACTCACCAGGGCAGGCTCAGCCAGGCAGGGTCTGATCGGTCCAGGTAAAAAAATTCTGTGCTGCGCGTCTCTCTGTAGCCCAGTCTCTCCTGGCGTCAGCACCTCCCGCCTTTCTACTGATCTGAAAGTTACAGTCAGTGGGCGGGGCTGACGCCAGGAAAGACGTGAGACGTAAAAGCAGAGAGGAGAGAGGCGGGCCGGGGAGTCACATGAGCGCACCTCAAGGTAAAATACCATAACGGAGCGCTCTCCCGGGAGGAGCGGGGACGGGGGCGGGGCCAATAATCGATTATTACGGTCGCATGCATCGGTACCGAATCGGGAACACCCGAATCGCGATGCACCGATGCAGCGATTAAATTTGACACCCCTAATGGTCAGAACCTCTCTGAGCATGCTCAGAACTCGGCACGTCGCAATCAGTTAGATAGGAACTAGGCCCATCAGACTTAGTGCTTAAATAGACAGAGAGAAATGCCCTTCCATTGCAAAAGTACATCCAATTTTTTTCCCTTCCTGAAGCAAGGTGCTTTTATTCCGTTGTCTGTTGCTGTTTGGAGGTTTGTGTCGTGTCGGTGTGTATATATGTATATATATATATATATATATATATATATATATATATATATATATATATAATATTAAATAAGATAATTATAATAATATTAAAATTAGTAAATTTATATTAGTTAAAAAAATAAAAATATATATTTATTATATTAATTATTATAAAATATATACTAAACAGAAAAAAATGTATATAAAATATATATTTACCCATTAGGGTGAAAAGAGCCACTGGCAAGGAAATGGAGTGTTGCCCAGTGGCGGTCGGCAGATCCTCTCCTGTGTAAGAACAGGGGAGTCCGCGCTATGGTGAATAAAGTAGCTGTTGCCTCCCAGTAGGATCCCTATGTGGGGAGCTAATATAAATATGAATAGTAGAAAGGGAAATGGCGCTGCTAAATTAATACCTTTGTCGGGTATATCCGTGGGGTGAGCCCAATGGTAATAGGCCCCCCTTTTGGCTGAAATTAGGGTGCAATTGGAGAGATACCCTGTGTTAATAGGAGGGTAGATGTTGGTTCCTCAGCTTCCACTAATTTCAGTGAAATTGAGTAAAGGTGGATTAATTAGGTCAGGAGCCTGTGCAGGCCAGCAGGCCCAAAGATTGCTAAACTAAAATGATCCTATGCTGCTATAAGGATGCCAGTTGTGACCGATGCACCCTAAACCATATAAAACAAAGAAAAAAATGTGTCTCTAGAGTCTAATAGGTAGGAATCCCTACTAGTGTGGTTACTAGTGTAATCAACCACACTAGTAGGGATTTCCTACCTATTAGGGGGGCCTATTACCATTGGGCTCACCCCATGGATATACCTGACAAAGATCCTCTCCCATGCCCTCCTCCATGCCCTCCTCCGTGCCCTCCTCCTTCTGCGCTCATCTAAAGTCAGTAGTATAGCTATGAGCAAGGATGCCCCTGGCATGTTGGCATACAGATTAATGTCCTGCATGTGTGGCAGCTCGGCCCTAATGGTGTTGCTTTTGCTGACATGTAGACGGATTGTCTAATTTTAAGCAAGCTTTTATATGGTCTAATTTTAGACCGGCCGTGCAGCTGACAAGCACATCGTGTAGACAGCACCACACAAACTTACTTTTGCGGATCGGCGTATCTCCCTCATTTGCATATTTGCATAGCAAATCAATGGTGTGTCTAGTGCAGTTTTGCACGCACGCTGCGCCGGTCTATCCAAATTACGTTGGTCTAAAAAATGTGGATTTCAGGCGTATATCGTTTTGGGGATACGGTGCATAAATAAGCGTGTGTATTTTTCGACTTACGCGTGCCTAACTCGTGATACTCCGGAATAAGTGCTTTGTGAATCTGGCCCTGTCTGTTTTATAAAAAAAAGTGTTCACTTATAATACAAGTCACATTAGCGGTTTTGCTGAAGTATACACATATGGCTATTGTACAGATTTCAATTCTATCCTGGAGTTCTTCTTTAAAACGAGTTGTAAATACAGTTAGTATCGAACTATATCACAAGCTCTGCTATTTTTGACAGTTTTCTTTAAAGGGTAACTCCACTTTCTTGAAAAAAAAAACGAAAATAAAGAAAAAATAATATAGCACATATAATTGTGACACTAATCATATTGTAATTGAATGATATTAAAAATGATCTTTCCTTTTCAATCTACAGCTCTGTAGTTTTTGAGAATGCATTGCAATATGGCTACCTGGGGTTGTTCTGTACATAGAGTGTGTACTGACCACTCCCCAGAAATATAATTTGTGTGATTGGTTCACCAATTTCCCCAGAAGTCTGCCTAAGATACAAGTCAGATTTCAGGCATCCCCTGCAACAAAAATGTAATTTTTGGAGAGATGCTTTCAATAGCAACACGGCTAAAGGAATGCAGGCCCAGCAGATTTCCTCATTAGTGTCCTGCAGCTGCACGCCTCACAGTTATGAAACCACTCTGTAACGGTCACCACCGTCAACCCAAGACAGCTTATCCGACACTCCGACAACCCATGCAGACACGATCCATTCCATTTCCCTGAAGAAAGAGACTCACAGCTCTGTTTCTGGTTTCAAAATGTATGAACGCTTTTAATGGTACACTCAGCTGGTCATATACAGTTTTAGACCCCAAGTGAACAATGAATCAACTCCACCACACCACACTACACAAGCAACTTAATACACACTCTCTTAGACAATGACATTCAGGTAAGTTAATTATTAGTCATTCCCCAGCCGTCCCGTCTCCGACAATAAGCTATCATCTATCATCAGGGCTTTTTTTCTGGGGGAACTTGGTGGAACTCAGTTCCACCACCTTTGGCTCAGACCCTTTGGTGCCCGCTCACCACAATCACTTGTGAACACAGAAGTCTGGTTTCTGTGTTTACAAGTGACTGCTTTGTAACCCCCTGAACTCTGCACACTGTATGTAATGCAATTCTGGTATTTAATGCCCCTTTAAGACCCTTCTACTGTTTGTGAAATCTGAACGGGTTGTGGTTGAGTTCCTGCACCTATTTTCTGAGAAAAAAAGGTCTGTCTATCATCAATAGTATCTTCACACCAAACAGTGTCATTAGCATACACAATGAAATATCTAGGAGCAGACTCAATTAACACCTCAAAAGCATGTGTCCCCACATTGAATGAAAACACTCCATTGTCCTGTTGGAGTTAGATTTTAACAACTTGTAATATTTCAAGATATCCTGCAATACATGAATTATCAGTTCTCAGTCACCCTATGCCCAATAGGGGCACAGGATGACCCTAGACCCAAGAGTCATTAGTGACGCTGGCACAGGAGTACCCCCCATCCTTCAAAAGGCTCTGGGTGTCACGGGCCATTCTGTTACACACTCTCATTAGAGCCATTCTGACAGAGGCACAGACAAACACACATGGATTTCTTTAGAAAAACAAAAGGTAGAATTATGCAACAGATATTGTTATAATCCTTGCAATGTACATAGATCACCCAGAGGGAATGATTTTTCTCAATAATAGTGGAGTTACACTTTAATTGATTAAAAATTTACATTTCATTGATTTTCATATTGAAACTAAAAATATTCCATGCTGTTTAGAAATGCATTGTTTCTTAGGCTTCATGCTCACAGGCATATTAAAATACTCTAATCTACGCTGAATCTTTCTACCAAGAGATGGCAAAAAAATTCAAGCCTAAAAAAATGCTTGTTTTGGTACGTAATTACGCACATTTACAGGTGTATGACATTTAAAGGGTCTGACCTGGCCAAAATGTACATTTATTATAGCTACTGGAATAAATTTACACACGTATGCATGCATTTATGCACATTTAGACAAGCGTATGCATGTACATGTGTGAATTATGCTCATACCCTCCTCTCCAAATGCACCTTTGGTGCATTTATTATGCATCTAAAAGCTGCTCCTTCAAATACAGATCTAAATGCCTAATGTGCATTGCACCAGTCAGTGTTCATCGCTGATCACTGATCATCGCCATACCAGTTATATGACAATGCTGTACTGCACTATTGACAGTATGTAAAATAATGTAAAAAAATTGTGTAAAAAAACTATTTCCCCCCCAAAAAATGACAAAAAATACAACTTCAGAAAAGTCATCATACCTCTTACTAAATACCCTGGACTGTCTACTTTCCAAAAAAGGATCATTTGGGGGGTATTTGTACTGTCCTGCCATTTTTGGGCCTCAAACAATGGGATAGGGTGTCAGTACATTAGGATTGATACATTTTCAGATATACTGGGCCAGATTCACAGAGCGATTATGCCGGCGTTAAAGGAGATGCGCGGCGTAAGTCTAAATTTGCGCATGCGTTTCGATGCGCCGCATACCCAAAATGAGATACGCAAGAAATCTACTTTTTTTTGACCGGCGTAATTTCGATAGACCGGCGTATCCGTCCGCGCAAAACTGCGCTAGACACACCTTTGATTTGCTATTCAAATATGCAAATGAGGGAGTTACGGGGATCCACAAAAGAACGTTGGTGCAGCGCAGGCTACGCGCTGTGCGCAACAGCTGCATGTCCTGTCTAAAATTAGACCATATAAAAGGTGGTATAAAATTAGACAATCCGTCTACATGTCAGCTAAAGCAACACTGTTAGTGAGGAGCTGAGCAGTCATACTTGCTGCCCAACAAACTGTATGCCAACATTCCAGTGGCATCCATGCTCATAGCTATACTACTGACTTTTATCTGAGCAAAGAAGGAGGAGGGCACGGAGGAGGGCACCGAGGAGGGCACGGGAGAGGAATTTTTTTTTTTCCCCAAAAAATTTCTTTGCTTTTAGAAACATTTTTACAAAAAATATACATACATATATACATCAATGCATAACATACATACAAATTACAAACACAGTCTCACTATCTTTCAATGGATATGAAATAATAATCTAATCTGATACAAGCCCCTCACTCTTCACTTAATATATCACACACGCATAGACATCTTTGGCATGAGAGATTCTGAGGTGTCTCGCATCTTCAGATTCACCCCGCATGCCACCCTGGAATTAACCACAACCCTGCAGGAGGACATCACCAGCCCAACACATGACACCACCCATGACACCCATGACAGCTACATATACAATCCTAGCCCCATCCCCACAGATTTCAAACAGAACATGTATGGGGACAGCTGGCTGGTTGGTGAGTGACATGGGTGGCAGGCATGCCGGCCCCCCCCATGATGCTGAAATCACAAGGGGCACATGCACTACTAACATCCTCCTGTCTTATCCCTTCAGGTTGACTCTGCATATGCACTGGGACCCCATCTCATGACTCCTATACGGAACCCCCCATGGCACCCTGTTGTATTCCCCAAACTTTGTATGCCAGATCATCGGTGCATGTTGCATGCTGCACAACTTCGCAGTGATAAAGGGCCTGGAGATTGACATAAGTGATGACCTGACCCCTGAACCAGACAATCCCCCCCTAACCGAGGCTACCCCATCTTCTGAGGGAAGAACAGCCAGGAGCCAGCTCACATTAGGCATCTTTGCACGGTAAACACACACATTAATCATGGCACAATGAGAATGCATGCATGCACACCACTGTGGTCCCTAGATCACACACACCACATCCTCATCACATTGGATTAGCACAAGCCCACCATGCAGGACTTGTGAGCAGCAACGCCACGCCACGGCTCCAATTATGTCACTGTACATTCATACACCATTCACACGGACCTGGGGATCACTTCTCCACCACAAATGAGGGTGACACCCCTTTTCCGGCAGGAATGTCACCCCCACATTCCAAAATCATTCACAAACAGAACCAAAAAAAAAAAAAATTGACCAGCAAAAATGAAAAATTCCCAGCAAAAATATAATTTAAAAAAAAAAACAGCAAAGAAAACACATAAAAGACACAAATCACTCTGCAAAACAGTCCCAAGATATCTCAAAGACACGTCACAAACAAACGCTACAAACAACAGAACAAAAGCACCTTGCTGTATAGGAAGGGATACAAAGGGATGTACTTTTGCAAAGGAAGGGCCTTTGTCTCTGTCTATTTAAGCTGTCTGCGTAGTTCACTAAGTTGCCCGGGTCCACTTCCAATTTCACTGATTGCGCCGTTCCCGAGTTGTGAGCATGCGCACAGAGGTGCTGACCATGGTCTGATTCATGTGCGCATGCGCTAGCCGGCCGGCCCTTCATTTGCATGGGGTCACGGCTCATTTCAATGAAACACACCCACGTTCTTCCCAATTTGAATTACTCCGCCTTACGCCTCTGAAATTACGTTGCACCGGCGCTAATTTCTGCGCAAATCAAACGAGAATACGGTGATTGCGCCGCTACATTGCGGCAGTCTAACGTAAAGAAGGTGCGCTACGCCAGTCAAATAATGTGCCGATGTACGTGAATCTGGCCCATTGTATATACCATAGTTTATGGACTCTATAACTTTCCTACAGACTAAACAATATTCAAAAATGTGGATTATTTTCACCAAAGAAATGCAGTAGAATACATGCTGGCCTAAATGTATGAAGAAAGGTTATTTATTTGCAAAATTTTATAACAGAAAGGAAGAAAAATGCATTTTTTCATTTATATAGCAGAAAATATAAAACAGAGATGTGATTATATACCACTGAAAAAAGCCCTATTTGTGTGAAATAAATGATAAACATTTCATATGGGTACAGCGATGCATGACTGCGCAATTGACATTCAATGTGCAACATCGCTGAAAGCTAAAAATTGGCCTAGGCAAGAAGGGGGTAAAAGTGTCTGACATTGAAGGGGTTAAAGGATAATTATATTTGGCAGGTTGCCCATGAAGGTATATGAATAGACCCTCTCTCCTCTTTACCGTATTTTTATATATACAGTACAGACCAAAAGTTTTGGACACACCTTCTCATTCCAAGGTTTTTTTTTATTTTCATAGTCATGAAAATAAAGAAAACTCTTGGAATGAGAAGGTGTGTCCAAACTTTTGGTCTGTACTGTATATATATATATATATATATATATATAAAGTGGCATTGGTGCATGTCCCCCATGCCAGTTCCCAGCTTCCCAGTCCTTCTGTTTTTGCCTTCAAACCCAAAAAATATGCAGTAATTTTCTGATCTTAGAACAAGTTTGGCTGAACATTTGGTGAATAGAGCCCCCAACTAAAACAACATTTTCGGGGGTGGCAATTGCCCTGTTGCCACCCCCCCTGGATCCGCCCCTGAAGTGTACACACCTAGAGGTTTACATACAGTTGATAGCTATTGTTTTTCCATCTATCCATAATTTTGTTTGATACGGTGTTGGGGGGACTATTTTTCATTGTGTTGGACTTTGTAAAGCTGCATCTGAACAAAAAAGCTTTCTATTAATTGTTTTCTTCCTTTTTCAGAAATCCAGCCAAACACTTACTGTTTTTCTGTTCAGGGTTCACAAGACAGTTTACCCATGATTTTGGGTTCAATAACAGAGCTGAATTGCAGTTTCCTAAAGTTTAAATCGTGTTTCCTAACTGTTTAATGAGACAATAAATCTTCCTGCAGCCATGTACAGCTGCGGTAGGCAGGGGGTCCCTATTAATGTGTTTCTGGAAAACATCAGGGTGGATTGATATTATTATTATTATTATTATTATTTTAGGTACTTATATAGCACTGTCAATTTACACAGCGCTTTACATATACAATGTACATTCACATCAGTCCCTACCCTCAAGGAGCTTTCAATCTAAGGTCCCTAACTCACATTCATACATAGGGCCAATTTTAGGCAGAAGCCAATTAACCTACCAGCATGTCTTTGGAGTGTGGAAGGAAACCGGAGTATCCGGAGGAAACCCACGCAGGCACAGGGAGAACATGCAAACTCCAGGCAGGTAGTGTCGTGGTCGGGATCCTAACCAGCAACCCTTTTTACTGCTAGGCGAGAGTGCTACTCACTAGACCGCTGTGCTGTCCATATTAGTTCCTTCTTGGTTTCAGGTGCCTTTGTGCTCACCTGACAATCTTCTGTATAGATATGCTTTTTACGGATAGTAGTAGTAAAGTAGTCTTGCAAGTTGCTAAAAACAGAATATTAATCTTAAATTCATAAATACATCTTAAAATCATAAATAAATGTGCGATTGTTGAAATTAAGATGGTGGGGGTGAAGTAAAATGTGGGTAAGGAGGGTGAAGGTCCTTTTTAATGGACCATTGCACTCAAATTAGTCTTTGTTCCTATATCACACTTGAATTAGCTACACTCTCTTCAATAGTTATATCTGCATAAAAGGCATTACCTAATTGCTGATCCTACAGTCTTGTATCTTGTTTTAAAACATCAATAAGCAAAATGATTGTTTTTTTCTTAATTAGTTTACTATAGTAATCCTGGTCCTGTAGCAGTTTTGATATGTTGCTCCGTAATCTGCACATTATACTGATTAGTGCATTTTTCCTTATTGTTTCTATCTATTGACTTGTTTGTTAGATGTTTACTGTCTTCTTACAGTATATGTGCCAGGTTAATAGGCATTTTATTTTGAATGTACTGTTTGCAGACACAGCTTGCACTAATTTTATAGGGGTACCAGCATCCATATGTTTTTAAAAAGAGGAAGTCAACATATGTGTAGCCAGGAGTTGGCTATTGTTCCCTGCAATTCAGGGACAGTATGCAATACTATTAGTGTGGAGCTGTCTCCCTCTAGTGTTGGTCTGGACTCCATCTGTAATTTCCTAATTACAGAGCCTTGAGTGGAGCTAATTATTGTGGGATGTATAGTTCAGAATGCGGGGGTTTCAATTCCAGTAGGACTGGCCTGAACTATAACCACCAGATTGCTATGAGAGAAGAAGAGAGGAGATAAAGGGGCTGGTCTAGGCCTAAATTGTTCTCTTGGGACCTCAGCCTGGATCTGCCAGCAGGAGCTCCGTTCCAGTGTGAGCTGTAGCCGAGTCACGGCCTGCATAGGAGAGAGTTACACAGTGGCATCTAGAGAGACATCTGTGGACAGCATTGCTTTCAGTCTACAGCAGTTCGGAGGCTGTTCCCGATCCTTCAGTGCTACCTGCACTTCAGATCCGGGTAGGCCATGGCACGGTGTGATGGAGGTCAGATGCCATTCCCTGAGTCAGGACCCAGAGGGAGATCCTGAAATCCTTACAGCAACTTCTGTTACAATGTCGGTGAGCGGGCACTTACCCATTTAATCCTATAGAAACTGAATATAGACATCATTGTCTCTGCACACCCTTCTGATACTTGTAGTGCTAATGGATGCAAGTTCAGTCAATTCCATGCAGACATATGTGCTTTTCTCACATCCCTGTCATCTGTAGTCATACTGCATACAATACTATTGAAACAACATATATAGTGACCACTTGTGCTCACGTCATAGAGGAAAAGTCTGCTTAAATCACATACTAGCTAAATGTGCTCTGCTCTACCATTAAGGATTATTCAATCCATCAGATTTGAAGTGCTAGCTGAAGATCTGACGGATTCTGCGGGGTTGCTTATGCCACAGTAAACACATTTAAACCTGCATTGTTATTTTTATTGGTGTCAACTGTTAAATATGACCGAACCCAGGGTGTCAGAGGACTTGCACAGTTGTGGCAACAAGTGGGGTACAGATTATACCAATGTACATACTGGTAACCTGTTGGTTGCCATCGCCTACATATTTTTTTTTTATACATACATATATTCCAACCTTCTAACCACCATCTTGGTTGATTGGTTGGAACCTACTCTTATATACACTTTAATTAACTGTGGCCATCTCGGATGTTCCTTGCAGGTGCTGACTCCTCCCCCACCGTGGGGGTGTCCCTTATCGAGGCTCCTTGTAAGCCCCCGCAGGTGGATCCATCTCCCTGGGGAGGATGGTGGCGCCCTCCTTGGTCCCCCGGGCCGATTCAGCGGTTTTTCTTTACTTTTCTCCATTCCATGCATCAGTGGTAATGATAATATATAATTTTATGTTAGAAAACACGTATTTTATGTACGATTTATGATATATTCTCGTAATCTTACAACTATACCATATACTTCCACAGAAATTACTGTCCCCCTGAAGAGACCTCAACTGGTCGAAACGCGTCGGGGATTTACACTATAAACCCACAATTATATATAATATATCAACATATGTAATGTTCATATCTATGTTATCATGGAATGTGATGATGATTCTTTTTATCTCTGTACTGATTTTCTACATGTCAATTTATTTACTGTGATACCTAAGCCCTTGTCATTAAATACTTTTTACTACCACCATCTAACATAGAGTTTTTTGACATTGCTGCCTAAAAGCCCCATCGGGGAACCTCTCTTTTCTTTTTTCAGATTATACCAGCGGCCCTCATGTGGGTATCGCTACATTTGGAGGCTCATCCAGGATACCCCATCTGGGGCGCTCAAGCAAGTCGGGTGACTTGTCAAGGGCAGAAGAGAGAATGGACTCGGTCACCACCACTGGCTGGATGTAAGGTACCTGTGATAGGTACTGTCCGAAGTGGAACTTGTGTGCTGAGGATTCAGGCGAAAACGTAGTCAGGCAGATCAGGTTGGCAACAGATCAGGCAAAATAGTACACGATCGAAATCCAGAGAGCGTCAGGCAGGCAAAGGTCATACATGAGCTGGCGGTGAAGTACAAAATCAGCAGGCTAGAGAGTAGTCAGGAATTCAGGCAGAAGTTCAACTCGATAATCAAGATCACAAGCAGTCAGAACACCCAGGGAGCTAATCCACATAAACGGGCGCTGAGAGATAGCATTACTTCCTATTTATGGGCTGCATTGATTGAAAATTGTCCACAGCTGACAGCAGGTGGGGCTAGTGAGTCCAAGGTAAGGCTTAATACTGCAAGGACATTTCCAAAAGTCCAGATCTCCTCTGTAGCACAACAGGTAAGGCTGCAGCTGTGGGACCAGGAAGATCCCGGTTCAAACACACACAGGTACATGACACTGGGGACAGAAACATGGGAGAGGATTGAAGCCAACCATAGTATTAAGAGTGTTGGAGTTGGATGGACTAAAAAGGAGGTACAACAGCTAATGAGTAAGGTCGTCAGAGTGCAAGGGTCTTACCTTTAAGACATGAAACCTGATTCTGAAGATGAAGAATATCCCAGCCGGGTTTCAGAAGAGTGCTGTGAGCATGGCAGAAGGATTACTGCCAGCAGGTGATCCTGATGAGAATCTCTCCCAACTGGAATTGGTAAGTCCAGGCTCAGAGGTGGCAGATGGCCCAACTCCAGGGATACCACTAGCTTCCTTCTATACAGATATGAGCCGATTGGTCGAAAGCCTGATAAAAAGCAACACAATCTCTGTTCATTAGTGGTATAGGAAACTGCAATTTTCCCAGGCTATGCTCCCACACCAAGAGTGCAGAGCTACATATTTTGATAGTGTTTAAAGCCCTTTTCTAGGCAGTAGAATTCAAAGCAGACATGTTTTCAACTTTCCATCTATTAAATCTTCTGCCCTTGTTGTTTTAACTTTGGATAGTAAAACATTTGTTTCTTGTATTGTAAAAAGCCTAGGCTTATCACATCATGCACAGCTCTCTCACTCTCGTGAGAGTTTGCCAGGGAGGGAGGGGGGATGAGTCACAAAGGGGACAATGAGAGCTGCAGGGCAGCGGAGCTGGAGGTGTGCCTTTGTGTGTCTGTGTAAAACCAGTTAGTGAACAGGCAGCAGTATCAGCTGCCCACAGTTAAAATGGTTGCAGTCTGACTCAGTGAAGGAAGATTTATGCAGCATGTTTGAAAAGGAAAAGAATCACAGCATATATAAAATAATATGCAAAGTGGTTGGAGGGAAGCTTCAGAATGGCAAAGATATTTGTATTACAAATTATGTGAGCAGACTGCAGTTCCTCTAGAAAAATAAATAAAAAAATGATCCCCTCTAAATGCTTTACTAGTTCGGGGAGCTTCATAAGCAGAAGATTTACTCTACACATCTCAGACCCTAATAACAAACAGAGAGCTTTCCTAAGAACTGTTATTGGGGGAACTCTATCCCCTTATTCGACCCTCTGTCTTTAAAGTTAATTAAAAAAAAATTACATTCTAATTTTCAAGGTTCCAATTACTGTATATGTTCACATTCACATCATGCTAATTCGTTCATAGGCTTAGTATATATAAACAAATGGTCTGTTGATCTTGCCATTTCCATGAATGTCTTTATTTTCTGGGCAGACAATGCTTTTCAGCTGTTATTCAAATGCCTTATCCACTCACTGTTGTTAGTACCCAGAAGCAGCATCACCTTATTCATTCAAATCATTGAACACATCGGAGGATTCCTCCAGTGCTCATCCGCTAAAATGCTGACTGAGCTCTGATACCGCTCACTACAGTTCTCTCTACTCACCATGGAAAAAACACACGGAAGGTTTGCAAGTCTCAAGTTCACAAGTAAACAGTGAAAAAATAGGTGTTTTTATGGAAATTTCAAATAAATCAAAGTTATAGAGTAATAGGCAACTTAAAGTGTACCATTTGGGAAGTTGGTGGTTTCTTGACTTTCCATCCATGGGGGCTACACACTATAAGAATATTTTATGATCATTCCGAGTATGGAATTTTCCATATGATTTTCTTATAGTGTGTAGCCCCCTAACGATCAGCATCATGGTTTACTAGGGAACAGGGCCGCCATCAGGGGGGTACAGGCAATAAACCTGTAAGGGGCACGATACTCCCCAGGGGCCCAGACGCCCCCCGTTTTTTTTTGTCTGAATTTAGCAACTTGCAGTAGGAGAGAGTAGAGAAGACTTGACTTCTTGACTTGACTTTGTTTTGTTTGTCAGCACCAGCCAACCCCCCCCCCCCCCCGTCCCACTTATCTCGCAGCAGGAGAGGGAAGAGAAGAGATGACACTTTCGTTACCACAGCCCACCCCCGCTTACCATCTCGTGCCGGAGAGAGGAGGGCCCCCCGGTTCTCTGCTTCAGGGGGGCCCTGCCTAAAGCTGTGTAAAGGCCCCCAAAATTTGTGATGGTTGCCTTGCTAGGGAAATATGTCATACAGTCATAAAGTGATACAGTTCTTGGCTGCACTTCCTTACCGGTGTAGGTGAATGGTGCTAATAGTGACAATAACTGATGGTGCTGTGCAGAACCATAAACTAGAAGAATAGACACTAGTACGCAGTTAAAGATTAATATACATTTGTTTGTGAAACATCACATACTGTAGGTCAGAAACAGCCAACAATTTGGGACTGCAGACGGCCTCTTCTTCTTGGCAATATGGTGGCCTCCTTGAGGAAGGGACTCTGTGTGGGGCCTGAAATGTTGGATGTCTTTGACCACATAGGTGTTTCAAAAATCAATACATGTTTTAGATAAGATCTCTTATATATATATATATATATATCTCTCTATATATATATATATTTTTGGAACGTACAGCCCTTTCTACTTGCATTTTGTACTTAGAAGCTTAAAAAAAAAAAAGACAAACCTGTGAGCGTGGCCTATAAGGCCTCGTACACACGAGGGGATATGTCCGCTGAAAACGTTCCGATGGACCGTTTCAGCAGACATCTCCGCTCGTGTGTATGGGCTAGCGGACAGATTTCTCCACCCGACAGATTTCAAAGCATGCTTTGAAATCTATCAGGTGGAATCTGTCCGCCCGACATGTCTGCTGGTTAGTACACTTACCAGCAGACATGTCGCCCCCCACCGCCGCCGCGCCGCCGCCGAATGGATTCGGCGCATGCGCGGAAGTGTTTAACTTCCAGGTGCGGTGACGTGGCGGTGACGTGGCGGCGTCAACGTCACCGCCGCGTCACCGCCACGTCACCGCGCCGTCCGGCGGCGGGGAATTTGATCCGATGGTGTGTACACGCCATCGGATCAAACTCCCGATCGGACATATCCGATGGAAATGGTCCGCGGACCGTTTTCATCGGATATGTCCGATCGTGTGTACGAGGCCTAAGGATATCTTTGTTGAATATGGCTTCATCAATCATTTACAAGGCTTTTTTGTTACATTATGAGTAGGTTGCCTTATATACCCTCTGTTCTCAGCTGTAAGCATCGTGATTGGCTAAGGAAATATGCCTTACCATTACAGATTGGACCAACGGGATCATAAGTAGGTCTGTAAGTGGGTCCTAAATAAAGTTTTATTTACATCATACAAATTTTCTTGTTATAATCTAAATTAATTCATTTGGAAAGAGTTTCCGGAAGGGTAATGGATTTATATAAATTTACAGGATTTTTTTTTTTCTCACAGCTCACATTCTTTCTGGATTCTACAAATTACCGGGAGCTGTAGGAATTTGTGAACAAAGGAATTTTAGACTCTTTTTTTTTTTTTTACTGCAGTGAGTTAGATTACATTATTGCTTTTTAGTATTCTGGCACTGTACTAGAATTTGCATCACATGTTTGAAGTCATTTTGCCAAGCTGTTATTAAAACATGGTGTTGTTGTTTTTTGTTAAAAGAACTCTAACCGCACATTTATTGGTGTTTTTTTTAATTTTTATTCTATTTGGTAAAAAGAAAACTAAAAATGTTGCTTTTACATAACTTCCCCCAGTATCTATGAAGGCACAAACAGGAAATGGAGATTTTGGATGGCTGTCCAAGACGGCCCACAAGGCTGTAGTGCTATACTGGGTGCACAAAATAGGCACGTAATAAAGAGTACATCATCCTACATTTTTGTATGTTTATAAGGCTTAGTGCAACAAGGGTAGCAGGTATTAGCACTCAGGTCAATAGTAGCACAGTAACAAGATGCACCTGCAAAATATTGTGTAGCGCCCCCTTGCTTTTTGCATGGGCGCTGCGTTAAAACTAGTTGGACTAGGAGCGTTAAGTTGCTCCTAGTTGTGATTTGTTTAGGTTGTGACCTATGTCATTCTGGAAAGGTCCACTGGCTCGAACTGCATTCTGGGGATGCCATTTCATCCTTGGCCGGCAGTGGGAGCCAGCGGGATTTCTGGCGGATGGAGTCTTCCTCAGCAGCCAATTGGAGAGGGGTTTTCCTCGCTGGGCATGCTGGGGAGGGGTATATCTGGGACCTAGGAGCAGGGTTTCGTGTTTGTTCTTCTTCACGTGCGTGGGGTCCCGGACTCGGGGTGCGGCATCCACCTTCAGGGTGTGCGCGCCCATGGACCCCGCCGCCACGGCCCGTCTGGCCAGGTTCCTGGGCCTTCCTGAGTCTCAGCTGGAGATGAGAATCAAGGGACCTCAGTGACTTACTGGGTTCCCGAAGCTTAAGAGAGTCCCAGACGGCGATTCAGTGACCGGGATGCGGGCAGGTACGCTTTACTGCCACCCGGTGACTTATGCTGGGAAATTACTGGGAGGATTCGCTCTGTTCGCACATTTAGTCTATCCAAATTAACTGGCCTGTGGCAGAGGCCTAGAACCGGGCCTGTGAGAGAGACCCGTTCCTCCCAGCTAAACTTCGAGGTGGTGCCTCGGCTGCCAGGTCTGTGTGAGAGACACCTGTCCGGGGGCACCTTACCCACTCAGTCTCATAGGAGTGGTGACGTGAGAAAATTTGTGCTACTAAGGGCTGATCTGCCTTGTGTATATCCAGGCCTGACATTGAAAGTTTCTCTTTCCTCATCAACCTATCCTTCCTTCACCAAAGTTGATGTTGGCTAATGTTGGCCTGGAATTAAAGCATTGAGAAAATCTTTATTGACTGTGTGGACCTCCGTTTACTACTTAGTTCTTCTGGTGCATCCCTAGACCAAGCTGGGGTAACTTAATTTGCCGATCCCAAAACAATCCAGCGGCTCCTTCGGGGATAGCGCTACAATAGGAAGGTTAAAATTAAATTTGTATTTATAATTGCTGCAGGGTCTATTGATTACCAGCAGACAATAAACCATATGCATAATAATCCTTCTGACAAATGCTAGACCTCCCAGGTGGCAAGTGCAGGTCTGACTTTTGAATTGGGCAGCCCAATTTTAAAGGTGCATTCAAAATTGGAAATGAAACCTAGAGAAAAATAAAGGGAGAACAGCCTCTTGGATGAGTAGTTACATTTTCATTTAGGCATGTTTCAGGATCCTGGTGGTCCTGGAACATGCCTACATATAATGATGAAACACCCGCTGTAGGCTCCTTGCTTGTCCATAACAAAATGTTGATATAAAAAAAATATCAGTACATGGAAACTTTATCTCATCTCTCAATAGAGCAGTAGGGCAATGGACAGCATCGGTAGAGCAGTGGACGAGGTCAGTAGGGCAGAGGTTGGTGTCAGTAGTTTATTTTTTTTAATTATTACATTTTTACAATTGCATTATTTTTTTATAACATTTTTATACAATAATTTTTACTATTTAAAAAAAAAAATTGGTTCCCCATTAGGGGCCTTGGTGAAATATTAGGGGTCTAAATGGGCCCCTGATGTCTCACTTTTGAGACAAACAGAGGGACTGGGGACAGATATTACTCAGTTCCAATCTCTGTAGCCAAGCAGCTGGGGGAATCTGCACACCCTGTGCACACATCTATGCATGTATGTGAACATATTCAATGCTATCTAAGCCCACACACATTTATAACCCCCATATTTTTAAAACATCCAATGTGCAACCAAATAATATATTTTAACATTCTTATGTCTTAATGTGGTTAATTAATCCCTGCAGTAAGTCCAAGGTGCTGTCTCCTGACAGAGAAGGACCACTGCTGTCTGTGTGACATAAGTAGTTGCATTTACGTGGCTTTCCTAGTTTGTATGAAGGTACACGCAGGACATAGGAATTTTGGTTGGCTATCCAAGACGGCCCAAAATGCTCTACTGGATGTTGGGTGCATGAAACAGGTACGTAATAAAGAGTATTATCATGTAATTTCGCTTGCCTATCTCATGTATGTGAATACATTGATTTAATCCTATGTAAACCCAAACACATTTATAGCCCCCATCCAATGTGCAGCCAAATATTATATTTTACCATTCTTTTAATATTAAGTCCAAGGTGCTGTCTCCTGGTAGTAGGCTACAGAAAAGGACCACTGCTGTCTGTGTGACATAAGCAGTTCTCTGCAGGGGTCTTACATGGTAATTGGGGGGGGGGGGGGGGGGTGAAGACAAATGGCGTTCATCCATCCATTATACCCAAAATATGGGGGTTGCCATTGCTAACTAACTGTTATGCCGCGTACACACGGTCGTTTTTTGCGATGAAAAAAAACGACGTTTTCTGTGAAGTAAAAAACGACGTTTTTGAAACGTCACTTTTCAAAGACAATTTTGCATACACACCATCGTTTTTTCACAAAAAGCAAGGTTACGTTCACCACTCTTTTCCATTGAAGCTCGCTTCATAACTAGCTTCTGGGCATGCGCGGGTTGAAAAACGTAGTTTTGAACAAAGTTTTTGCTACACACGGTGACTTTTTGTGAAACAAAAAACAACGTTTTGAAAAACGACACAAAAAATTCAAGCATGTTGGAATTTTTTTTTTGGCGTTTTTTTTAAGACAAAAAACAACGTTTTGCCCACACACGATCAATTTAAATGACGTTTTAAAAAACTTAGTTTTTTTTCATCGCAAAAAACGACCGTGTGTACGCGGCATTATAGTTCAGTACTTTCTGAATTACTGACCTGGAACATTTATACCTTAAAGGGGTTGTAAAGGTACATGTTTTTTTACCTTAATGCATCCTATGCATTAAGGTAAAAAAACATCTCACAGCACTGGCCCCCCCCGAGCCCCCGTTGTACTTACCTGACCGTTCGAATCTCCCGGGCGCGTCCACGTCGTCCTCTTCGGTTCCCAGCCTGACCGTTGATTGGCTAGGCTGGGCGGATTGATAGCAGCGCAGCCATTGGCTAGCGCTGCTGTCAATCAGAGCGGATGACGCGGCGCGCCGGGGGCGGAGCCGAGTGATACAGTCGGCGGCTATGGCCGCCGCTGTATCACGGGAGCGCGCTCGCAAAAGCTTTCCTCCATGCGAGCGCCCTCGCATGAAGAGGGAAAGCTTTTGCGAGGAGGAGCCCAGACAGCCGCCGAGGGACCCCAGAAGACAGCTTTCCGGGCCACTCTGTGCAAAACTAACTGCACAGTGGAGGTAAGTATAACATGTTTGTTATTTTTTTTTTTTAAAAGCCCTGACTTTAGTGTCCCTTTAAGGGCCAGTTCACACCAGACGCAGTTCCATTCAGTTCCCTGTGCTTTTTTCTGCACAAAAGGCATGCACAGTGTTTTACATGTATTTCAATGTCTCTAGTTGGCTCTTGTTCACACCATGCAGTCAGTTTCTGGTCAGTTTCTGCACCAGAAACTGACTGCATGGTGTGAACTAGAGCCAACTAGAGCCATTGGAATTCATGGAAAACACTGTGCATGCATTTTTAGTGCAGTAAAACTGTACGGAACTGTGTCTGGTGTGAACTGGCCCTTAGAAAAGATTTGGGAAAACGCTTCCAGGTCAGTGACAAAGAATTAAATTAAAAAAACTGAAAAGCATTAAATCCAGCAAACTAGCATTATACCTGGATTCACACCTATGCAGTTTTAGTGCTTCTTGCATTTTGCAGATTTGCACTACAGTCCATTTCACATGGTTTCCTATGGAACACAATCTGTAGTGCAAATCTGAAAATGCATAGGTGTGAATCCAGCCTATCAGAAGAAGCTTGGTAATAACAACCTCCAACTTTCCTTCATGATAAGTTTACTTTGAGGCCGGAATCACACTTGTGCTGTGCGAATTTCAGCTCTCTTATCTTTGCAGAGAGATTACAGAAGTGTTCAGCAGATTAGCTCAGTTTTAGCTGCGAATTAGGAGACCTGGGAGAGGTTACAGGGGAGAGGAGAGTGGGGGGGAAGTATATTGGGCTGAATGAGAGAAATTCCTGAAGAGAAATGAACACATTTGCGAATCAGCTGCATACCCATAGAAGATAATGGGCCTAAATTCGCACCTGAGCCGCACCGCAAGGCCTAAAATACGCACACGTTTTTTCGGCAATGCGCAGTGCGAATGCATCGCACATATGTGAACTAGCCTCATTGAAAACAAAATGTATTTAGAAATGTTCTGTGTATTGGATGCGGTTTAAGCCGCACTCAATTCGCATAGGTGTGAATCCGGCCTAAAGCACAGCTGTTGCAAAAGCCACCTACATTTTATAGGCATTAACCACGGATGCCCTCCTCTGCCATTTCTAGAGCTGGACCACCAGACTTATGCCACATACACACGATCAGTTTTCACGTCAGGAAAACTGTCATGTTTTCTCTTGGACGAGAAAAACGGCCATGTGTAGGCTCTCCAGCAGTTTTCACAGAGGGAAAATTTAGAACATGCGAATCGCGGCATTTTTTTGATCGGCAGTTTTCCCATAGGGAAACACTGCTAGGGAGCCTACACATGGGCAGGTTTTCTGACCAAGAGAAAACGTGTTTGGAAAACCGTCCGTGTGTACACGGGGAAAAGGGACCAAGCCGGTGACGCGTCATATTCGGCTCCCTATCATACAATGCTCCTGAAGTGACATAACGGCCAACTGCGCATGCGCGATGCGTTCCAAACACAATTGTGATGCGTTCCAATGGATTTACGACAGTACACACCAGCGAAGCCGTCATTCAGGGCGACGTGGACTTAGGGCAAAGTGGCCGCTTGCTCGGCCTCCTGGCTCTTTTTTTAACATCCTCCAATCGAGGTTTCGCTGGTGTGTACTGTCGTAAATCCATTGGAACGCATCGCAGATGCGTTTGGAACGCATCGCGCATGCGCAGTTGGCCGCCACAGCACTTCCGCAGCATTCTGTTATAGGGAGCAGAGTATGACAAGTCACGGTCCTCAGTTTACCTGTCGGGTTTCTCGGTGGTGTTTTCACTGCCCAGAAACACAATCGTATGTACGCGGCATTAGTTTTCTCCATGACCCAGGAACCTGTACATGCCAACATTTCTTTTCAGAAAGAGTGCAGAGAGACTTAATTACTTCCCTCCGATAGGAATCACTGCAGCTCTTGCATTTAAGTGCAGCAGTTACTTAAAGAATGTTTGTATGTTGGGTCCCCAAAGTCTGCTAAAGAGGATGATTGTTACAAATTATTGTAAACCACTGGGCCAATGATTTGATTTTTTGACCTCTTTACTACCACATGAAATAGAAGAAACATAGATAAACTTATTTCAAGTTAAAAGTCCCGTTCACGGGGAAGGATCATGGGGACTGTGCCAATTACCGCCCGATTTCCCTAATCAATACAGACTTAAAGATCCTCACTAAAATTCTGGCCCAAAGACTAAATACGATTATTCAGAGCTATATTCACCCCGACCAGGCAGGTTTCATCCCTAATAGGCAGGCTTCTGATCAAACCCGTTGGTTAATTAATCTTATATCTGCGATCCAATCTGATTGGGATAATGGAGGAGTCAGGAGAGGGATGTTGCATTCATTAGATATCCGGAAGGCGTTTGCTTCCATCTCCTGGGACTATTTGTTTAATGTTTTAGAACGTTTTGGCTTTGGACAGTGCTATTTGGATCTCCTTCGTACATTATACGATTCCCCGAGTGCTTCACTGATGCTTAAGGGTTATTCTTCCCAACCTCTGATGATCAAGCGCGGAACGAGACAGGGTTGTCCACTATCGACGTTGCTATTCGCGTTGGCGATCGAACCGTTAGCGATCAAAATACGTGCTAGTGAAGACATTCGGGGTATCAACTGTTGCGACTATGAACATAAATGTTTGCTTTTTGCGGACGATCTATTGCTGACCTTGTCCTCGCCGATCACCTTCCTCCCTAATTTATTGGCTATTTTACAACCATTTTCTGAAATTTCGGGATTAGAAATTAACCACGGTAAATCTAGGGCTCTGAACTTATCGTTACCTAGTAATATCCAGGCTACACTTGAACAATGTTTTCAATTCAGATGGGAACCGGACGCTCTCCCCTATTTAGGCATACATTTGACTTCCTCCATTAGCCAGCTATATAAAAGAAATTACCCAGGCCTCTTTAAACGATTGACAGACGATTTAGCAAGGTGGCAGTTGCACCCCCCATCGTGGCTTGGCAGATTACACTCTATAAAGATGAATGTTCTACCTCGATTATTGTACTTTTACCGCACATTACCGATACCTTTGCCCTGTAACGACCTTAAGCAGTTCCAACGCAGAGTCTTACAGTTTATTTGGGGGGACAAGAGACCTAGGGTGAACAGGGTCACTCTATATACGCCGAAGCGAAAAGGTGGACTCGGGTTACCGGATTTGCTGAAATATTTTTACGCTGCACAGGTGGCACAATTATCGAGATTCCATTCCCAGAGGCCACAGGCTATCTGGATGCTAATGGAATCTCATTCATGTCACCCCAGTCCAATTTCCCACCTTATGTGGCTCCCGACTAAGGAGAGGCCGGACATCCTATGTCCTACATTGTCATTATCTTTGGACATTTGGGATAGACTCTCCAGAACTCATAAATTTAGGTCGCCCCATACCCCGTTGGCACCATTGTTGCTGAACAAAACCTTCACCCCGGGTCTCACCCCCCAAGCATTCAATTGGTGGACTAACAAAGGCCTTTTGCGGATAGCTGATTTGTGCGATCATAGGGGAGTGCTGTCCGAGAGGGCTATGATCGACAAATACCACATGCCCCCAACAGAGGGTTACAGGTTCAGCCAACTTACCCATTACATGCAGACTTTAGCCCGTAAGGGCGATCTATCTACCTTTACGCCCATGGAACAATTATGTAGGCAATACGACAAGATTAAAGGCCACATATCTGTTATATATTCTGTATTGTCACACGTAGCGGCTAAATTGAACTATATGGTCCAGTGGGAAACTGATTTGCAGGAAACCATTGACCTAAAAGACTGGTGTGAAATGGCGGAGATAGCTTCCCGTTCTCTCATCAATACTTCTATAATAGAAGCTAATTATAAGGTTTTGCTGCGCTGGTACATGGTGCCAGCGAGACTGGCAACTTTCGTGCCAGGAGCTACTCCATACTGTTTTAGGGGATGTGGCCAACTAGGTACTATCTATCACATCTGGTGGACATGCCCCAAGGTGAGGAGGTTCTGGATCAGGGTGTATAACTTTATTTACTCTCTCACCCGGATAAACCTGCCCAAATTGGCGAAGCAGGCGCTGCCGGGGTGTGGGGGGGTTGAGGCCTCTAAATCCAGCAGACGACTACTGACATTTATTTTCATCTCGGCTAAAATCACCATTGCCAGAAACTGGAAGTCAGCGGCTCTCCCATTTGAACAACTTAAGGGCAAATTATGCTGGCTGATGCTAAATGAGAGGTTGTCAGCCCTGACACAAGATAAAATGGAATTCTTTCACCAGGTGTGGGATCCTTGGATTCGTTACCTCACTAATGATACCGGTATGCGTGGGACTTAGTTATAATTTTTGGTTCTGTGGCTTGGAAGTGCCGATCCGTGGCTCCTCCCCCCTCTCCTTTTTTCTTCCCCCTTCTTCTTTTCCCCTTTCTCCTTTTTTCTTTTCTTCCTAACTCTTCCCTTTCTATCCCATTCTCTCTCTTTGACTTCTTTGTCCCGGCTACCTTGTTATATCTTCATTGGTATGACCGGATTAAGCCCATATAGGGTTTGCTAGGCTTTGATGCTCTCTTTCTCGGCTTATCCGCATTGTACGATCGGTGTCGGTCAATGATCCGAAGCTGAGGGAAATATTTGTTTGTGGTTAGTCTATGCATTCTTCATTGGATTCAGTATTTTGGTTTTTGTTTATTCTTTGTTGATGTTTTTCTTGGTATTCCAACTGGAAGCTTAGGGCATCAGATCCCTTGGTATTGAAATCCCATATACTGTTATAACTGTACAATGATCAGATATGCTTCTTGTATGTTTATACCATTTTACCCTTTCTAATAAAAAAACATTGAAACATAAAAGTCCCGTTCATGCTTTGAACTTGTAGCTCAACAAATCAGTAACTTACCCTCACTATCTCTATAGTTTCCTATGTTTTTATGTGCTGATGAAAAATTAGATATTAGATTGCCAATATTTTAAGCTGTCCTGTCCATAACTCCCTCTCCATGGAACGCTTGACTCTAGCTTGTCTTTAAACTTTATAAACAGTTGTTTTTTTTGTACTGAAATTTATTTCTCTACATTGCCTAATAAAAGTCATGTGATCATGCCTGCATCATCTTGTCATATTGCTTGTTGACCTTTTCTATGACGCATTTAAGTATCCAGTAAATGATTTGTACAGATAAATGGACAGATTACTTGGTCGTTTTGTAGCACAATAATCAGACTGTCCGTTCTACATGGGCAAAAAGAAAATGTCAGTGCTTATTTTATTGACCTACAATCCACTTAAGGCTTGTGATCAATGATATATAGCTGATAAAATAGAGAGTTTTATAGTAATCAATGACATTTTATTATTATGTTTCTTGAAATTCTTTGTTACGACGGAGCCTTCTGTTCCCAAGCGCATGTTGGTTTTTATTGTTTAACAATGCTACAAGTGTAATGAAAAATGTATGGCTTCCACAAAATAATAAAGAATATATCTTTCTACTGTAAGTAATGTAGAACTTTATTTTATATATATTTTATATATATATATATATATATATATATATATATATATATATATATATATATATGACAGTGTGTATATATATATATATTTATATATATACAGTGCTTTAAGTGGGCCGGAACGCGAGAGTACCAGCACCTCTCCGTGCGCCTAGTACCTGGGTTTCCCGTACCGGAACGCACTGGCGTAGCGGGGGGGGGGGGGGCTCCTGCACCGGGCGAAAAATTGCGGGGGGGCAAAATCCTGGCGTCCGCGGAATGCGCCGCCGCCACCGCCGCCGCCTTAGGAAAGGCCGCGGCTTTGGCCTAGCTCTTGGTACACCCGGCGGCGGCGCACGATGAGTTTTTTTTTCAGCCCTTCCGCCTGGTTGGCTGGTGGAACTGTCTGTCTCCCTTGATGTGGGAGTGGCGGGAAACACCAGCCAACTAGGCAGAAGGGCTAAAAAAAAACAGATAACGGCGCAGGAGATTGGCGGGCGGTGGAGTGGGAGGCGCTGTACCTCTGTGCTGCGCTGATTGGCCTGGAAGTTGGAACATGTGTTTACAGCGCGGCGGCAAGTTTCTCCATCTCCAGCAAGGTAAGCAAAACACTCTCCTGTACCACAGGGGAGAGAGAGAAGGGGGGGGGGGGGTCGGTGTAAATCTAAAGGGGTGCACTGCCTGATCCCCACCTATCCACCTCAGAGCCTGTCATTTTAGTAAGACTGCTGGGACTTGTAGTTCTCCATCTTCTCCTGGGGCTCATGGAGATTGGAGAACTACAAGTCCCAGCAGGTTATACATACAATAAGGCTCTGAGGTGGATGGGTGTGGATTGCATGCACCTGAGCCCCAGGAGAAGATGGAGAACTACAAGTCCCAGCAGGTTATAATATAAAGCTCCGAGGTGGATAGATGTCTGGACAGTGACAATTGGTGGCACAGTGGTGACAATTGGTGGCACAGTGGTGACGATTGATGGCACAGTGGTGACAATTGATGGCATGGTACAGTGACTGCATTTGATGGCATGGCACAGTGGTTGCATTTGTTGGCATGGCACAGTGGTGACAATTGATGGCTGTGTCACCCAGTCCTCTGTCACCCAGCCCTCTGTCACCCAGCCCTCCATCACCCAGCCCTCCATCACCCAGCCCTCCATCACCCAGTCCTCTGTAACCCAGCCCTCTGTCACCCAGTCCTCTGTCACCCAGCCCTCTGTCACCCAGCCCTCTGTCACCCAGCCCTCTGTCACCCAGTCCTCTGTCACCCAGCCCTCTGTCACCCAGCCCTCCGTCACCCAGCCCTCCGTCACCCAGCCCTCCGTCACCCAGTCCTTCGTCACCCAGCCCTCTGTCACCCAGCCCTCTATCACCCAGTCCTCCGTCACCCAGCCCTCCATCACCCAGTCCTCCGTCACCCAGCCCTCTGCCTCCCAGTCTTCTGTCACCCAGTCCTCTGTCACCCAGCCCTCTGTCACCCAGCCCTCTGTCACCCAGCCCTCTGTCACCCAGTCCTCTGTCACCCAGCCCTCCGTCACCCAGCCCTCCGTCACCCAGCCCTCTGTCACCCAGTCTTCTGTCACCCAGTCCTCTGTCACCCAGCCCTCCGTCACCCAGCCCTCTGTCACCCAGTCTTATGTCACCCAGTCCTCTGTCACCCAGTCCCCTGCTGTCACCCAGTCCTCTGTCACCCAGTCCTCTGTCACCCAGTCCCCTGCTGTCACCCAGTCCTCTGTCACCCAGCCCTCTGTCACCCAGTCCCCTGTTACCCAGTCCCCTGCTGTCACCCAGCCCTCTGTCACCCAGCCCTCTGTCACCCAGTCCCCTGCTGTCACCCAGCCCTCTGTCACCCAGCCCTCTGTCACCCAGTCCCCTGCTGTCACCCAGTCCCCTGCTGTCACCCAGTCCCCTGTTACCCAGTACCCTGCTGTCACCCAGCCGTCTGTCACCCAGTCCCCTGCTGTCACCCAGTCCTCTGTCACCCAGTCCCCTGCTGTCACCCAGTCCCCTGCTGTCACCCAGTCCTCTGTCACCCAGCCCTCTGTCACCCAGCCCGCTGTCACCCAGCCCGCTGTCACCCAGTGCCCTGCTGTCACCCAGTCCCCTGCTGTCACCCAGTCCTCTGTTACCCAGTCCTCTGTCACCCAGCCTGCTGTCACCCAGCCTGCTGTCACCCAGTCCCCTGTCACCCAGTCCTCTGTCACCCAGTCCTCTGTCACCCAGTCCCCTGCTGTCACCCAGTCCCCTGCTGTCACCCAGTCCTCTGTCACCCAGCCCCCTGTCACCGAGTCCTCTGTCACCCAGTCCCCTGTTACCCAGTACCCTGCTGTCACCCAGTCCTCTGTCACCCAGTCCTCTGTCACCCAGTCTCCTGCTGTCACCCAGTCCTCTGTCACCCAGCCCTCTGTTACCCAGTCCCCTGCTGTCACCCAGTCCCCTGCTGTCACCCAGTCCCCTGCTGTCACCCAGTCCTCTGTTACCCAGTCCTCTGTTACCCAGTCCTCTGTCAACTAGTCGCCCAGTCCTCTGTAACCCAGTCCCCTGCTGTCGCCAAGTCCTCTGTCACCCAGTCCCCTTTCTGTCGCCCAGTCCTCTGCTGTCAGCCAGTCCCCCTGCTGTCTCCCAGTCCAAGTGACAAGTGACACGCTGAGTCTGGTGACGGGATGGGTGGCAAGTGACACACTAAATCTGGTGGCCAGTGACATGCTGAATCTGGTGACAAGTGGCAAGTGACATTTCCGAGTGTCTCCGATGCTCTCCGGCACCCCCCACCTCTGGCAACATGCGGTATTGCATGCAATTGAAGTCAATGCGGAACAAATTATTTTCGTTTCCATTAACTTCAATGGGGAAACTCACTTTGATATGTGAGCACTTTGGATTACGAGCATTCTCCTGGAACGATTATGCTTGTAATCCGAGGTTCCACTGTGTAACATATATATATATATATATATATATATATATATATATATATATATATATGTATATCTCCCTAGCCCTACGTGCTTTCATATCGGTCTTATCTTTATACAATACGCTCTTTAAATGTTTATTTAAAATGTATGGTTTTCTCTTTTATGAACAAAAAAATAATGACGTTATGATGTTGGGCTGGTATAATAATGCTATGGGGCTGGTATGAAATGTTTTCCAGGGCTGGTTTTTACTCCCAGTCCGGCCCTGCACATATATATATATATTTGTTGCACTAATGGCATAATTATTACAGAAATGATAAAAGCAGTGAAGTCCATGTAGTGAATAACAGTCCGCTCTGGTTGTGTACGCTAAATCCACCACCACAATTGCTTTCAAAGAAGATTCATGTGAGTACCACCACAGTTAGGGACAGATGTACGTTTACTAGCTTATTTTTACCCCCCATAAAAAGAGAAGTAAAAAAATGCTTGTGGTCAGTATCAACAAGGGGTATGCCTGGTGTGCCAGGGCACACCCTAATCATCCTATGCAGCGCAAATTCCCTTTGCTGATATTTCACCAAAGCCCCACAATGGGGCTCCTAATTTTTTTTAATAATACGAAAATAAATTAATAAAAATAAAAAACTACTGACACGCCTACTGCCCTGCTAACACTGTCTATGTTTTAATACATTTTAAAATGTTTTTTTATATTTATTAATAAGAGTGCGTGTGTGTGTATATATTACACATACATACATACATGCACACGTGTGCTTGCACTTTAGGGTGCACAACCTAATGCAATAGGCTGCGCACACCTATGTTCAGTATATTTGGATCATACCGGCATTCGCCAACTGCATCAAATTAGATCTAGGTCCGGGGATCCAAGGAAACGCTGCTCCGGTTCACACGTGCCTGGCCACATATACAATTTCTCAGAGGAAGCAAAACATGCTCCACATAGTGTAAAAACTTTTTAAACCCAACTTTAGTAAACAGTATTACACTTTCATTCAGTTGCAGGCAATTGCGCATTGTGTAAAAACAATCCAGGTGGCATGATAAACTAAAACACCTTCACTTCTGGTTAAGAGGTGATGTCAGCATAGGGCTACATCTGACATGTTTCGTCATAAATGATTTTTTCTGGAACATGGAGCGCCATGCTGTACAGTATCACTGCTCTTATAATATACCATATGAAACCAAGCCTCATTTTGAATGTGCATTACTTTGACCAAGATTCAATCTGAATAGCTCTACAGCAACCACCAACAATTAATTTAATAATTATGCTTTGATTCGGATTGAGGCTTGGAACTCATTGAGTTGCATTGTTGAGGTGGTTGCTGTGGAGCTATTCAGAGCGAGGCTTGGTCAAAGAAATGCACATTCAAAGTGACATTCAATTCACATTTAAGTCCTGATCTCAGAATGTGGCAGCTATGAAAGTCTCCTATTAGGTACTCAAGATGGTATTTGGTACCTGCTTGGGTTAATAAGTTTATCCCTACTTATTTACCCAACTGTTATAGGGTCTGTTGGGAGACAAGCATAAATCTCCACATTTGGTGAATATGCCCATTAGTACACACATTTTGGACTGACATTTTTGGGATACTCTCTACACTTTTTGGTACATAACTCTCTCATGAGCCTACAGTTGCTTACTTAACAAGAACACCTTTAAACTCACTAATTTGCAATCTAAAGTGGTTGTTAACTATTACATATATTCAATGAAGTGACTGGCCTCAGATGATACACAGAGATGAAACAAATCCTCCTACATAAGTTGTACCTGTCTATCTGCGGTCTTCTCTTCTCTACATCCATTCAAAGTCCAGCTTTTTAAAGCTTGTGTAAGAATTCAGAAAAAAAGGTGGCAGAGAGCTGAAGTTACACTCTTCAGTGCTCAGCGAGGAGAGCTCTGAGAGCTGATTGGAGGGTAGAGACACCCCCCCCTCAATGCAGCTCACAGGGTCAGAGATGATTCTGTCAATCTGCTGGAGCTTGCATCTGTTGCCATTTTTCACTTGGTGTCATGAAACCTTCCCAGAAGTGATGCATGCTAATAGCAGAGGAATGAAGCAGCAGACAGAAATCAAACTTTGTGTTCTTAATTGAGACAAGTACACACTTTAGAGCAGTGGTCTCCAAACTGCAGACCACAGCCGGATGCAGGCCCTTTGTTTGCCTTTTATCCGGCCCTTGGGGTACTGTCCCTCCCACTGATACAATACTCTATTCTGCCATCTGACACTGACAATGAAGCACCATTTCTCCCACTGACACCACTAATGGGGAACTATTCCTCCCTATGATACCGATAATGGGGCACTATTCCTTTCCCAGGTGTTTACTCCCACTTATGCCAGGAAAATATCCATTCCCGCTGGCCAAAGTTTGGCCCTCCAAGAGTCTGAAGGACAATAAACTGGCCCTTTATTTAGACTGTTTGGAGACCCCTGCTTTAGGGGTATATGAGGTATATGCTTTGTACATATTTCATGTTTGAGGGTTGCAACCACTTTAAACTTCTTCAGGTTGACACCACTATTAAACAAATGTTAGCAAAGGCCTGGAAAATGTTTGAACTGCCTCATGGAAACCAACCATAGGGTCACACAGGCAATAATCCATAGTAAAATTTAAGCCACTTTGCAGGACAGAGTTCTGACTCTTATGCCGCATACACACGGTCGTTTTTTTGTGATGAAAAAAAATGACGTTTTAAAAAACGTCATTTAAAATGATCGTGTGTGGGCAAAACGTTGTTTTATGTCTTCTGAAAAACGACCAAAAAAAAATTTGAACATGCTTGAATTTTTTATGTCGTTTTTCAGAATGTTGTCTTTTGTTTCACAAAAAATGATCGTGTGTGGGCAAAACGACGTTTAAAATGACGTTTTTAAACCCGCGCATGCTTAGAAGCAAGTTATGAGACGGGAGCTTCAATGGAACAGAGTGCCGTCGAACGTGGTGTACGTAACCGCGCTTAGCAAGAGCATTTTCAGAAAACGATGGTGTGTAGAGTGTAGGCAACGTCGTTTTTTAAAATGAAGTTTAAAAAACGTCGTTTTGTTTTGTGAGATAAAACAATGTTTTTTTACATTACAAAAAGTGATCGTGTGTACGCGGCATTAGCCTCTGGATATGTGTGCATATCCCAGCAGCATAGTGCACGTCATCCATTCTTAAAGCTAAACTCTAGCCAGAAGGAAAACAATATTATTAGGTACACCCATTGCTTGTTAAAAAGCTCTCCTTTTTCTTATTCTATTTTGGAAAAAAAAATTGTGTCCCCAAGCAGGCCCCTTATGCCTCATGTTTCTGCTTCTTTCCACCTTGTGCTACTGGGCACTGCTGTTTTTTCCATTTCCCAGTTATGGTTCTTACTATGTGTAGTTACCTGAAGATTAGTGTTGCTCACGAATATTCGTATTGCGAATATTCGGTTTGAATATGGCATATTCGAGTATTCGCGATATATTCCGAATTTCGCGGTGAATATTCGCTATTTGGAATATTCGTATTTTTTCAATTTTTTTTTTAGAACAGATCACATTCTAGAGATCTCCATCGACGTCTAAAAGCATTGCTGGTATGATTAGAGACCTTGGGCCGAGTAGCTGCAGTGATCATTTTATATTGCCGAAAAATCGCAATGCGATTATTCGGCAATAGCGATATCGCGCGATTATTTTCTCCGCCCTATCTTCCGCCTCAGAGCGATTATTTCAGTTTCATTTTTAAAACATTTTTAAAACAGATCACATCCTAGTGATCTCCTTCGACGTCTAACAGCATTGCTCCTTGGTCCGAGTAGCTGAAGCGATCGTTTTATATTGCCGAATATTCGCAATTATTTTGTATTGTAATATCACGAATATTCTGAGCCAATCAGAGTGCTCCATTCCGCATTTCTCGAAATTTCGCAATTATTTTGTATTGTGAAATATCACGAATATTCTGAGCCAATCAGAGTGCTCCATTCCGCATTTCTCGAAATTTCGCAATTATTTTGTATTATAAAATATCACGAATATTCTGAGCCAATCAGAGTGCTCCTTCCGCATTTGCCGAATATTCGCAATTATTTTGTATTGTAATATATCACGAATATACTGAGCCAATCAGAGTGCTCCATTCCGCATTTCTCGAAATTTCGCAATTATTTTGTATTGTGAAATATCACGAATATTCTGAGCCAATCAGAGTGCTCCATTCCGCATTTCTCGAAATTTCGCAATTATTTTGTATTATAAAATATCACGAATATTCTGAGCCAATCAGAGTGCTCCTTCCGCATTTGCCGAATATTCGCAATTATTTTGTATTATAAAATATCACGAATATTCTGAGCCAATCAGAGTACTCCTTCCGCATTTGCTGAATATTCGCAATTATTTTGTATTATAAAATATCACGAATATTCTGAGCCAATCAGAGTGCTCCTTCCGCATTTGCCGAATATTCGCAATTATTTTGTATTATAAAATATCACGAATATTCTGAGCCAATCAGAGTGCTCCTTCCGCATTTCTCGAAATTTCGCATTCGCATTCGCAAAAGCGAAATTTCGCAATCATTTAATTTCCAAAAAATATCGCGAATATTCGCATTTAGCGAATATATCTCGAATATTCGACTATATATTCGAGATATATCGCGAAATCGAATATGGCATATTCTGCTCAACACTACTGAAGATGAGTGTCACTACTTGCCTCTTTGGGTGGGTATGATTACACCGTTTCTGTCCACCCACAGCTATTGATTGGCAGAGGCAGCCCTGAGCACTGCCCAGATGCTCACTCACCATGTCAGTGAATTCCAATGGTATCATTGGAGATGTAGTTCCGATCCTCAATAGGAAACCTATTGGATGTGATGTGGGCTGCTTCCGCCAATCTTTTCCCCTGTCACCCAGGTAAAGTAAAAATTAATGATATGACCGCTGACATCTAAAATCAATAATCGCACAAAAAGTAATAATTTAAAATAAAAATTGAATACTTTTTATTGTGGATGAGAAAAGTGAAATAAGTGTCAACTGTGTTCAGGGATCTTGAGTTCAGGCTTAAACAATGGTTTACAGTACACATTAATAAGTGGTAATATGCACTAGTACAAACCAGTTCAATTCAAAGCAAAGCAATACTCATTAAGGCAGCAAGAAATAATGAATTACAAAGTGATCTATGCAATACACTAGCCCATAAGCAAATCACGATGCCAACCAATTGGTCTTGTCTGACAGTCAGACAGGTAAATAATAAGGTGTAAAATTAATTTACGTTTACTTTTATTATCTGCTTAGTGTTACCTGGCAGAAAATACGTATACAGAGTGTTCCATCTGACTTAGCATTAATTATGTTAAAATATTGTCTTGTCATTTAGAAAAGGAATATGTCATTGTAGTTGTTTTTTGCAAAATGTGGCAAGCTTTAATTTTGCATGCACGGTGTGTTTTCATGGATGCACATGCTTGTTTCTCTGCATGTGTGTCCACATTTGAAATATGCACTCAAAATATATTTTTTGGGAAACCATGTAGCCAGATGCTGGACTACAGAAACAGGGAGGGGGCATTTGCTTCTTTCCAATTCGTTTATTTTCACGTCCTGCTGCAATGTTGTGATGCACTATCCCCTCCAGTCAGTAGAGGGAGAACTATAGCCAGAAAAGCCTTTGGATTGGAATGCTGGGGATTCTGGAATTTGAAGTCCAAGAAGTAAGCCATATTGTAGAGATTATGGACCCTTTGCACTTTAATTCTCAATAAACACTGGGACAAGGAGGAGGAGTGCAGCTGCTTTTCTGAGACTGTTCAACTAGGCTCTCTCTCTTAGCGTAGAGGGAACCAGGGAGAGTATACTTACTGCATTAACTACACTGCTGAGAGACAAGTCTAGCAGTACTGAGCCTGAGACTGGAGACACCTGGGACAGCACACCACAGACTGCAGCGATGACATCTGTACCATTGCTGCAAGAGGACCAGGGTGTCCTCTCACCCTCTACTTCTCACTGCTAAATTTTCTGGAGGCAACCTGTGAAGAGGCAAAGAGTTGCCTCCTTCCTCAACAAGTGTTCACAGCCACACCAGAGGGATTGGTGAGAGGGCTCACCCACCCAATGCTAGCAGGGACTGAGTTACTGGAAGCAGGCCATTCAGTATACTACATCTATGCTGCACTTATTCTACATCTTTACCACACTTATACCGCACGTTTACTGCATTTGTACTGCACCTTTGCTACATACTGGTTTATTAAAACTGTTGTTATGTGCACCATTGTTTCCTAAAGGGCCCCAACGATAGACTGGTGACAATATATTTAGTTTGCCTCTACTAACTGGTTCTGCTTGTTACTACTAGGTGCTAAGTATTATGCCGCGTACACACATTCATTTTTCAGCATGTCCAAAAAACGAAGTTTTTCCAACTTCATCAATTAAAACTACGTTGCCCACACACCATCGTTTAAAAAAAAATGATGAGCAGAGCGCGGTGACATACAACACGTACGACGGCACTCTAAAGGGGAAGTTCTATTCACCTTTGGGCTGCTTTAGCTGATTCCGTGTTAGTAAAAGTTACAGCGTGATGAATGTGCTTACTCCATTATTTTTTTTACAAATCTCTTTATTAAGTTTTACATTTTCCATACATATATATCACATTCCATTCCCTTCTAACGCTCCCCCCCTATATCCAACCCATCTAACACAATTCTCTTACATTCCTTATTCCTCTCTTGTGGTGTATTAGCCCTCTTCCTGTGTCCTGTTTATCCTGAAGATGTCATAGGATTTTCTATCCAGCTTGCCCACACACTCTTAGGCCGCGTACACACGTACGAGAACCTCGACGGGTGGAAAATGACATAGTTTAAAACCACATTACAAAAATGCAGCATGTTCGTTTTTTATTTTATTTATTTTTTACTTTTTTTAACCACTTCAATACAGTGCACTTAAACCCCCTTCTTACCCAGACCAATTTTCAGCTTTCGGTATTCTCACACTTTGAATGACAATTACTCAGTCATGCAACACTGTACCCAAATAAAAATTGCGTCCTTTTTTTCACACAAATAGAGTTTTCTTTTGGTGGTATTTAATCACTCATGGGTTTTTTATTTTTTGCGCTATAAATAAAAAAAGATGGTAGATTTTGTGAAAAAATTGAATTTTTCTTTGTTTCTGTCATAAAATTTAGCAAATTAGTATTTTTTCTTCATAAACGGGTGACAGGGCAGGTCACTGGTGGATGACGGGTGACAGGGCAGGTCACTGGTGGGTGACGGTTGCACCGCTAATGGCAGTCTATTTATATGACAGGTGCACTTTATGGGTGACTGTTGGGTGACTGGTGACAATTGGGGGGGGCAAAGGGACAGATGTGTTTGTGCAGACACTACAGTAACACAGAACTGTAACTCACTGCTTCTAGCTCTTCTCTCCTCACACTGGAAACGATGTGTGAGGGGAGAAGAGCTGGTAACAGTTAGTTACAGCTCTTTGTTTACACTAGTGATCAGAGATGATCACATGGTACACAGCCCTGACCAATGGCTGTGTACCATTGTCGGTGATGAGCAGTGTTCCCGGGAACACGCTGCCACCGACGGGCACGCGCGGCGCGATCGCTCACTTTGGGCCGTGCACTTTGGGGGTGTTGCCATGCGTGATCAGCCGTGACTTCATCACGGCCGATCACGTGGTAAACAGCGCATCCGCGCCGCTGTTCACCCCTGTCGGTAACGAGCGGTGTCTCCGTGACACGCCGCTACCGACAGTATAAGGATGCACGCACGCGATCGCACGCATTCCCTATTCAAATGACTGCACGTCATATGACGTGCAGTCAGGATATTGGAGTCCTCCGCCCGCCGTCATTTGACGGTGGGCGGTGGACAAGTGGTTAAGAACCTGAAAAATTATGTGAAGCCCACACACGATCATTTTAAATTAGTTTTTTAAAAAACAATGGGCCAGATTCACGCACATCGGCGCATTTTTTGACTGGCATAGCGCACCTCCTTTACGTTAGACTGCCGCAATGTAGCGGCGCAATCACCGTATTCTCGATTGATTTACGCAGAAAATAGCGCCTGTGCAACAAAATTTTAGAGGCGTAAGGCGGAGTAATTCAAATTGGGAAGGACGTGGGCGTGTTACATTGAAATGAGCACCTCAGTGCGCATGCTCACAACTCGGGAACGGCGGAATCAGTGAAATTGGAAGTGGACTAGGGAAACTTAGTGAACTACGCAGACAGCACAAATAGACAGACACAAACGCACTTCCTTAGCAAAAGTACATCCCTTTGTATCCCTTCCTATACAGCAAGGTGCTTTTGTTCTGTTGTTTATTAGCGTTTGTTTGTTTGTTTGTTTGTGATGTGTCTTTGAGATATTTGGGGACTGTTTTGCAGAGTGATTTTTGTCTTTTATGTGTTTTCTTTGTTGTTATTTTGTTTAAATTATATTTTTGCTGGGCATTTTTTATTTTTGCTGGTCAATTATTTTTTTTGGTTCTGTTTGTGTATGATTTGGGAATGTGGGGGTGACATTCCTGCCAGAAAGGGGTGTCACCCTCATTTGTGGTGGAGAAGTGATCCCCAGGTCCGTATGAATGGTGTATGAATGTACAGTGACATAATTGGAGCCGTGGCATGGCGTTGCTGCTCACAAGTCCTGCATGGTGGGCTTGTGCCAATCCAATGTGATGAGAATGTGATGTGTCTGTGCTAGGGACCGCAGTGGTGTGCATGCATGCATTCTCATTGTGCCATGATTAATGTGTGTGTTTAACGTGCAAAGATGCCTAATGTGAGCTGGCTCCTGGCTGCTCTTCCCTCAGAAAACGGGGTAGCCTTGGTTAGGGGGGTTCTGTATAGGAGCCATATGATGGGGTCCCAGTGCATATGCAGAGTCACCCTGAAGGGATAAGACAGGAGGATGTTAGTAGTGCATGTGCCCCTTGTGATTTCAGTATCATGGGGGGGACAGTCATGCCTGCCACCCATGTCACTCACCAACCAGCCAGCTGTCCCCATACATGTTCTGTTCGAAATCTGTGGGGATGGGGCTATGATTGTATATGTAGCTGTCATGGGTGTCATGGGTGGTGTCATGTGTTGGGCTGGTGATGTCCTCCTGCAGGGTTGTGGTGAATTCCAGGATGGCATGAGGGGTGAAACTGAAGATGCGAGACACCTCAGAATCACTCATGCCAAAGATGTCTATGCGTGTGTGATATATCAAGTGAAGAGTGAGGGGCTTGTATCAGATTAGATTATTATATCCATCAAGGTTTTAAAGGGATATTGAAAGATAGTGAGACCGTGTTTGTAATTTGTATGTATGTTATGTATTGATGTATATATGTATGTATATATTTTTTGTAAAAATGTTTCTTCAAGCAAAGAATTTTTTTTTATAAAAAAAAAAAATCCTCTTCCGTGCCCTCCTCCGTGCCCTCCTCCGTGCCCTCCTCCTTCTTTGCTCATCTAAAGTCAGTAGTATAGCTATGAGCATGGATGCCACTGGCATGTTGGCATACAGATTGTTGTGCAACACGTGTGACTGCCCAGCTCCTCACTAACAGTGTTGCTTTCTCTGACATGTAGACGAATTGTCTAATTTTATACCACCTTTTATATGGTCTAATTTTAGACAGGCCGTGCAGCTGTTGCGCACAGCGCGTAGCCTGCGCTGCACCAACGTTCTTTTGTGGATCCCTGTAACTCCCTCATTAGCATATTTGAATAGCAAATCAATGGTGTCTCTAGCGCAGTTTTACGCGGACGAATGCGCCTGTCTAACGAAAATTACGCCGGACAAAAAAAAGTAGATTTCTTGCGTATCTTGTTTTGGGGATGCGACGCATCGAAACGAATGCGCAAATTTAGACTTACGCCGCGCATCTCCTGTTACGCCGGCGTAATCGCTCTGTGAATCTGGCCCAATGTTTTTTCATGCTGAAAAATGATCGTGTACACGCGGCATTACTTTCAGTGATTTTCTGAGATATTGCATATTTTGTACACTCAACCTAGTTTGTTAGGCTGAGGCGAAGAAAAGAGGACCACTGCTAACTAGCTGGCTCCTATGGGGGTAGTACTTCAAACATTCTGTAGTTTATAACAAACTTGTGAATATGAATCCTCTTATAGTAATTAAAACATCATCAGAAGCCAGATAGAGTCCATACTATGCTTTTCAAACTTTGTAAATTTTTTCAAATTATTTTCTTTTTCCTTTGTAATTTCTTAACCATAAAGCCATATGCTTCTCTTCTAAATCAGCACTATTGGCACATAAATGACTGCTTTGTTCATACATACCGATAGCTTTCCTAGGTTGCCCTCAAGAAAAAAACACTTATTTTTAGCACTAGTTTTGTATGATAGTGTTTTTTTATTTAGCTCACTATATTTAAATATGAAGTGGCTCTTTCTGCCATGATCTGACACTGTTGTAAGGTGTTCAGTAGATGTAAAGTCTTATTTAACTGCTTGCCACCCACCCACGGTAGATTTATAAATGTCACTGACAGGGAAGGTGTTAACACTAGGGGGCAGTCAAGGGGTTAATGTGTTCCTGGGAGTGATTCTTAGTGTGGGGTGAAGGGACTGATTGGGGGAGGTGACCGATGGTTGTACCTATGTAAAAGGGACACACCATCGGCCTCCTCTCCCTGACAGGACGTGGATCTCTGTGTTTACACACAAAGATCCACGTCCCTGTCTCTGAAACTGCCGATCGCGGGTACCTGGCAGACATCGTGGCCGCCAGGCACGCGCATCGGCACCCAGTGCCTGGGAGGAGCCGAGGATGTCAATTGATGGCCTCCCGGCATTGTAGAGCCACCTTGTGGCCATCATTCTACAATGGCCGGGATGGCAAGTGGTTAATAATTATCTTTTTATTTTCAATCTGCAATGTTGTAATTTTCTGTAAAATTCTGCGCAATATGGTAACCAGAAGATGTTCCAAACAGAAATAAAATGTTCTGCTTGTGTGATTGGCTCCTTAATTTTCCCAGAAGTCTGCACTATGACATGTCTATGGATGCACATAGCCGGCTCTGGAGTGTGTACCCCCCTTATCACCCAACTTCCCGAGGGGGCACTTGGAAGAAAAAGGAGCAGAAACAGCATTGGTGAGGACTGCCAAAGAGGAGGTGAGGGACTGCTCTGTGCAATATTGTTGCACATAGCAGGTAAAGCATAACATCTTTTGAATTTTACTATAATAAATATGCTTTAAAATTATTTAAAATATATTGTAAATGTGAATAGTTTTTGTAATGACAGCTTAATTTTGTTTTAATCCATTGTGCATATCAACCTTTGCACTTTGCACCTTATATAACAAATTATTTTATTGCTTAAGATTTTGTTCATGAACTGTATTTTTCCCAATTTTATTGTAGAAAACCCATTTAAACTGTAATCATTTGGTAAACACACACAAATGCGTGTTGAGTGCTCAGACAACAATACAGTTTTTGTAGGCATAAACACCACTCTGTGTTCTTTGAACTACAAAGGCCTTATTATATTCCATGCACTGTTCTTTATTCAACACTTTTTAACCACTTGACTACTGGGCACTTAAACCCACTTAATAACCAGACCAATTTTCAGCTTTCGGTGCTCTCACATTTTGAATGACAATAACTCAGTCATACAACAACCAAATGAAATTTTTGTCCTTTTTTTCCCACAAATAGAGCTTTCTTTTGGTGGTATTTTATCACCTCTGCGGTTTTTATTTTTTTCACTATAAATGAAAAAAGAACGAAAATTTTGTAAAAAAAATGAATTTTTCTTCATTTCTATTATAACATTTTGCAAAAAAGTAATTTTTCTTCATAAACTTGGCCTAAAATGTATACTGCATCTTTGGTAACAAAACAAAAAAAATGTAGATATTATTTAGTCTGGGTGAAAGTTATAGGGTCTAAAAGCTATGGTACCAATTACTGAAAATGTATCAATTTGATCACATCTGATGTACTGACAGCCTCTCTCATTTCTTGAGACCCTAACATGCCAGAAAAGTACAAATACCCCCCAAATGACCCCTTTTTGGAAAGAAGACATTCCAAGGTATTTAGAAAGAGGCATTGTGAGTTTTTTGAAGTTGTAATTTTTCCCACAATTCTTTGCAAAAATCAAGATTTTTTTCATTTTTATTTTCTTTCCACAAAATTTTCATATTAGCGGGTTATTTCTCACACACAGCATATGCATACCACAAATTACACCCCAAAACACATTCTGCTATTCCTCCCGAGTATGGCGATACCCCATGTGTGAGACTTTTACACAGCGTGGCCACATACAGAGGCCCAACATGCAGGGAACGCCATCAGACATTCTGGAGCACCCAGACCAATTCTGACATTTCTCTCCTACATGTAAAAATCAACACTTATTTGCTAGAAAATTACATAGAACCCCAAAACATTATATATGCTTTTTTAGCAAAGACCCTAGAGAATACAATGGCGGTTGTTGCAACTTTTTATCGCGCATGGTATTTGCACAGCAATTTTTCGAACACATTTTTTTTGGAAATAAAACAGTTTTGTGCTTTTAAAAAAAAACACATTAAATTTAGCCCAATGTTTTTGCATAATATGAAAGATGAAGTTACGCCGAGTAAATAGATACCCAACATGTCACCCTTCAATATTGCACACGCTCGTGGAATGGCGCCAAACTTTGCGACTTAAAAATCCCCATAGGTGACGCTTTAAATATTTTTACTGGTTACATCATTTTAGTTGGAGAAGAGGTCTAGGGCCAAAATTATTACTCTCGCTCTAACGTTCGCAGCGATACCTCACATGTGTGGTTTGAACACCGTTTTCATATGTGGGCGGGACTTGCGTATGCGTTCGCTTCTGCATGCGAGCTCACGGGGAGAGGGGCGCTGTATGCCCAGAGTATTGCGGAGTATGCCCAGAGTATTGCAGAGTATTGCAGAGTATGCCCAGAGTATGCCCAGAGTATGCCCAGAGTATTGCAGAGTATGCCGCCCAGAGTATTGCAGAGTATGCCGCCCAGAGTATTGCAGAGTATGCCGCCCAGAGTATTGCAGAGAATTCCGCCCAGAGTATTGCAGAGTATGCCGCCCAGAGTATTGCAGAGTATGCCGCCCAGAGTATTGCAGAGTATGCCGCCCAGAGTATTGCAGAGTATGCCCCCCAGAGTATGCCCCCCAGAGTATGCCCCCCCAGAGTATTGCAGAGTATGCCCCCCCAGAGTATTGCAGAGTATGCCCCCCCAGAGTATGCCCCCCCAGAGTATGCCCAGCATTGCAGAGTATTGCAGCAGGGATGGCTGAGGAGGGAGGGATGGATGGATCTGTGATTGCATTTGTCACAGATCCAGCCCGCAGAACTGGCGCTGCCATCCGCTCCCTCCCCTCTCCTCTCACACTGTACCGATCGGTACAGAGAGAGGAGGGAGGAACCGGCGTCATCAAATGACGCCGGTCTGTTTATATCTGATCGCGCCGTCATTGGACGGCGCGATCACGTGGTAAACCGCCGCTATCAGCGGCGATTTACCGTGATCCGTGACCCGCCGGGTCCTCTGGACCCGGCGGTCACGGACATTCCCGTGTGCGCGCCCCAGGGGGCGCGCGGGAGCGCGACTCTGGAATCACATTATATAACGTGATCCCAGAGTTAAGCAACCACCTTGCCGCCGTTATTTTTCGGCAGGTGGTTGCTAAGTGGTTAAGGAAACTATTAATTTATTTACATCTTTTTTTTTTTTTACATCTAAATTTAATTAACTTATTTTCTTTCTTTCTTTCCATTATTTGTACAATTCCTTAAATTACAAAAAAATTTAAGGAATTCCTGTTCCTTGGCATATTTCACAGATAGGGGTAGGAGATGGAGGTAAATTAAAAGTTGCGATTCTCCAAATTTTAACGGCAGAAATCAGGCTAGTGCAAAATGTTTTTACAAATACACTCAGACATAAAGGGCCAGATTCACAAAGCACTTACTCCGGAGTATCACGAGTCTAAAAATGCACACGCTTATCTATGCACCGTATCCCCAAAACGATATATGCCTGAAATCCACATTTTTTAGACCAACGTAATTTGGATAGACCGGCGCAGCGTGCGTGCAAAACTGCACTAGACACACCATTGATTTGCTATGCAAATATGCAAATGAGGGAGATACGCCGATCCACAAAAGTAAGTTTGTGCGGTGCAGTCTACACGATGTGCTTATCAGCTGCACGGCCAGCCTAAAATTAGAACATATAAAAGCAGGTTTAAAATTAGACAATCCGTCTACATGTCAGCTAAAGCAACACCATTAGGGCCGAGCTGAGCAGCCACACTTGCAGGACATTAATCTGTATGCCAACATGCCAGGGGCATCCTTGCTCATAGCTATACTACTGACTTTAGATGAGCGCAGAAGGAGGAGGGCACGGAGGAGGGCATGGGAGAGGCTCCCTACTAGTGTGGTTGATTACACTAGTAACCACACTAGTAGGGATTCCTACCTATTAGACTCTAGAGACACATTTTTTCTTTGTTTTATATGGTTTAGGGTGCATTGGTCACAACTGGCATCCTTATAGCAGCATAGGATCATTTTACTTTAGCAATCTTTGGACCTGCTGGCCTGCACAGGCTCCTGACCTAATTAATTCACCTTTACTCAATTTGACTGAAATTAGTGGAAGCTGAGGAACCAACATCTACCCTCCTATTAACACAGGGTATCTCTCCAATTGCACCCTAATTCCAGCCAAAAGGGGGGCCTATTACCATTGGGCTCACCCCACGGATATACCCAACAAAGGTATTAATTTAGCAGCGCCATTTCCCTTTCTACTATTCATATTTATATTAGTTTCCCACATAGGGATCCTACTGGGAGGCAACAGCTACTTTATTCACCATAGCGCGGACTCCCATGTTATTACACGGGAGAGGATCTGCCGACCGCCACTGGGCAAGGTACTGGCAACACTACATTTCCTTGCCAGTGGCTCTTTTCACCCTAATGGGTAAATATATATTTTATATACATTTTTTTCTGTTTAGTATATATTTTATAATAATTAATATAATACATATATATTTTTATTTTTTTAACTAATATAAATTTACTAATTTTAATATTATTATAATTATCTTATTTAATATTTAATAGCGCAGAGAACACCTAGCAACCTCTAGAGTGGGGGTCAGCAACCTGTAGATCATGGCCAGGTAATTAGTAGATCACTGTGATGGACTCTGGACACCCTGTTGGGTATTTCCGCCAAGAAGCTGCTTCCTAAGTCCTGGAACATGAGACCAATGGATCTGGCTATAGAAACCCCAAGGACTAGGCAACACCAGTCTTGGAGTACACCAGAAAAGGAACTGCTTTATTTTTAAAAACACACTGAATTTATACAGCAAACCATCAGCTAAGGGCTACGCCCAATATTTCAGACAAAGGTGACCTTACACAGTAGAGCTAGTCCTATTATCATAACAAGCCCAAAGTCCGTGACAATCACGATCTGGGCTTGCTGACCTGTCATCCCAGAGCATCAAACAGAGTGCAATGCTGAGGGACTACTTGTAAAGTTAGAGCTTTAGTAGCGAGCAAGAGCCACATAAGACATATTTTTACCCAGCCTGCCCCAACCACACCCCTTTAGCTGCAGTAGCCAGAAGTATACATACGTCACAGCTGGAGTTATACACTCTGCTATGGTTAGTGTTTGTAGCACCTGGCAAGCATGACCCATTCAAGTGAATGAGGCGACTCTGCAAGTACCCTGCAACCTTGTGCAGTACAGCAAACAAGGGGATAAATCAGGCAACACTTGCTTTAACCCCTTGGATCCCACAAAAGGCATGCAGTTGCGGGTAATTGCAGAGTGGCCCCATTTACTTGAATGGGTCATGATTGCCAGGTAGCACTCACCAAGAGCAACAGGTATTTTATCCCTGCTGCAGAATGTGTACACCTTTAACTGCTGCATCAGCAGCTAAAGGAGGTAGGGATTGGGGAGGTAAACTCAACCACACGCAATGAGGCTGCTGTTGCCGAATGCAACTAAGTGCTCATTCAACAGTGCAGCAGGCAATCTGGGTGTGTTTGACAATATGTTGCCTCATCACCGCCTGACAACCAAAACTGGTGCACACAGAATCTGGTGTAGCTGTGCGATCAACTAACCAAGTAACCAATCAACTTCTAGCTTTTATTGTCAAAGCCTAATTGAACAAGCTGAAGTTAGATGCTGACTGTTTCCTATGCACAGCTGCACCAGGTTCTGTGTGCACCAGTTTTAGTAAATCTCACTGACTGTGTGTACATGTGTACAGGCACATAAGCATGCATAAGTGTATACATACATAACATTTAGATGAATAGGGAACTTAACAGCACCCAAACACAAAAGTTGTTTTGTCACAAAAGCTTTATTTTTTTTACTACATTAATATATATATATATATATATATATATATATATATATATATATATATATACACATAGGGGCTGATTTACCAAGCCTGTGCGCCAAGACTCATGGTGCACAAGCAGGAGTAAACCTGTTTTTGACATTTACCAAAGAAACACGCTGCTAGTGCAGCGTGTTTCCTCATTTACTAAAGTGCCTAATGCGCCCAGAAGAGGGCGCACAGCACGCCAGTACAGAGCTGGCGTGCGGCATTTAGTTATGTAAACATCGGGGATTCGGGCGGGAGTTTATGAGGGGAGGGAGGGGGGTGATGCAGGGGAAGTGTGGTGACATGTGTTTCAACTTGTGTGGCGGGCCGATTTGAAAGGGAAAGTGACTTTTGGGACCCGATCCCCGGGCGCTTGCAAAGTACGCTAGAACCTCGGAAGGTTCACTTGCATACTGGGCATGCGCAGAGGGAAAAATCGGAGCTCACCGCGCGCCTCTTCAGAACGCCGGGAAATCCTTGGTAAATACCAGGCGGCGTAGCAGTGTTTGCACTGCCTGGAGCGGCGTACGGCAAGCTCCGAGCTGTTCTCGGGCTGCGCTGACACTGAAGGGGAACTCCGCGCCAAATTTCAAATGTGAAACCGGCGCGGCTTCCCCCCCAGGGGTACAATAGGCTCTCCGGCTTGGTCCGGAACGTGAGGGGTTAACCCACGCCAAAATCGGCGTGGGGTTCCCCCCCAGATCCGTACCAAGCCCTCATCCCAGGCATGCAGTCTGGCCGGACAGGAATGGGGGTGGGGACGAGCGAGCGGCCCCCCCCCTCCTGAGCCGTACCAGACCACATGCCCTCGACATGGGGGAGTGTGTGCTTTGGGGGAGGGGGGCGCTGCCCCCCCACCCCAAAGCACTCTTGTCCCCATGTCGATCGGGACAAGAGCCTCTTCCCGACAACCCTAGCCATTGGTTGTCGGGGTATGCGGGCGGGAGCCAATCAGAATCTGGGAGCCCCGTTTAATAATGTGGCCCCCAGATTTCGGGCCCCCACCCTATGTGAATGAGTATGGGGTACATCGTACCCCTACCCATTCACCTGGTGAAGGTGGTTTGAACTTTGAGGGTCTTCTGCCGCCGCCCCCTTCGAATTTTTCGGCCTGGACGGGGGTCGCACATCCCATCCAGGACTTGGACGTGGCGGGCTTCTCGTCGCTGTCTTCTGCCGCTGCCCCCTTCACCACGAAGCTCCGTGCTTGTTTGATGAGGGCAGCGGGCTTCCGTCGTCTTCTCCGGGGCGAGGGTCGTACATCCCACCCCGGATTTCCTCGCCGGCTTCTGCCTGGCTCCTACTGGGGGCCAGGCCTTCTTTTGCCGTCTTCCGCCGGAGGGCGCCACTCTCCGGGCTTCTCGACGTTGTCTTCCGCCGCGGGGGCCAGGCCTTCTTCTTTGCCGCCCCCTTCGATTTTTTCGGCCTGGACGGGGGTCGCACATCCCATCCAGGACTTGGACGTGGCGGGCTTCTCGTTGCCGTCTTCTGCCGCTGCCCCCTTCACCACGAAGCTCCGTGCTTGTTTGATGAGGGCAGCGGGCTTCCGTCGTCTTCTCCGGGGCGAGGGTCGTACATCCCACCCCGGATTTCGTCGCCGTCTTCTGCCGCTGCCCCCTTCACCACGAAGCTCCGTGCTTGTTTGATGAGGGCAGCGGGCTTCCGTCGCAGTCTTCCGCCGCGGGGTGACACTCGCGGGCTTCTTCTTCCATTCGATGTTGACACGGCGAGGTCCGGCGCTGAAATGCCTTCTGAGCGGCGGGCAAGGACTTATATTGGCATTGGGCGTGGGCGTGGTTATGCCAACATGTGACCTTAACCCATGTGACAGTGATGTCACGTCACATCACTGTCACATGGGTTAAGGTCACATGTTGGCATAACCACGCCCACGCCCAATGCCAATATAAGTCCTTGCCCGCCGCTCAGAAGGCATTTCAGCGCCGGACCTCGCCGTGTCAACATCGAATGGAAGAAGAAGCCCGCGAGTGTCACCCCGCGGCGGAAGACTGCGACGGAAGCCCGCTGCCCTCATCAAACAAGCACGGAGCTTCGTGGTGAAGGGGGCAGCGGCAGAAGACGGCGACGAAATCCGGGGTGGGATGTACGACCCTCGCCCCGGAGAAGACGACGGAAGCCCGCTGCCCTCATCAAACAAGCACGGAGCTTCGTGGTGAAGGGGGCAGCGGCAGAAAACGGCGACGAGAAGCCCGCCACGTCCAAGTCCTGGATGGGATGTGCGACCCCCGTCCAGGCCGAAAAAATCGAAGGGGGCGGCAAAGAAGAAGGCCTGGCCCCCGCGGCGGAAGACAACGTCGAGAAGCCCGGAGAGTGGCGCCCTCCGGCGGAAGACGGCAAAAGAAGCCCTGGCCTCGGGAGGAGCCAGGCAGAAGCGGAGGAGCCCGAGGTGGGGCGACACCCCCGTTGTTCTCCGCTGTTTTCGGCCGGCCCCCCCCGGATGTAAAAGAGCTTCATTTTGGGGTGGGGGCACAGTCGAGCATGGCGGAGAGCATGGGTGGGTGTTTCCCCCCCCCGGCAGAAGACGGCTAGAAGACAGAGGAGTGGCGACGCCCCCGTTGTTCTCCGCCATTCCCGCCGGCCCCCCCGGATGTAAAAGAGCTTTGTTTGGGGTAGGGGGCCTGGCCGAACATGGCGGAGAGCATCGGTGGGGGTCTCTCTCCCCGGCGGAAGGCGGCGGCGAAGACCGGGGGGGGGTAGGTGTACCCCCGCGGCGGAAGACAACGTCGAGAAGCCCGGAGAGTGGCGCCCTCCGGCGGAAGACGGCGAAAGAAGCCCTGGCCTCGGGAGGAGCCAGGCAGAAGCGGAGGAGCCCGAGGTGGGGCGACACCCCCGTTGTTCTCCGCTGTTTTCGGCCGGCCCCCCCCGGATGTAAAAGAGCTTCATTTTGGGGTGGGGGCACAGTCGAGCATGGCGGAGAGCATGGGTGGGTGTTTCCCCCCCCCGGCAGAAGACGGCTAGAAGACCGAGGAGTGGCGACGCCCCCGTTGTTCTCCGCCATTCCCGCCGCCCCCCCCCGGATGTAAAAGAGCTTTGTTTGGGGTAGGGGGCCTGGCCGACCATGGCGGAGAGCATCGGTGGGGGTCTCTCTCCCCGGCGGAAGGCGGCGGCGAAGACCGGGGGGGGGGTAGGTGTACCCCCCCGGCGGAAGGCGGCGGCGAAGACCGGTGCGGGGCTGGAGCCCCCCCGGCAGAAAACGTCTGGAAGACCGAGGGGCTCCGCCCCCGTTGTTCTCTGCTTCTTTCGGCCGGCCCCCCCCGGATCTGAAAGAGCTTATTTTGGGGTGGGGGCCTGGCTGGACATGGCGGTAGATCATCGGTGGGTGTCCCCCCCGGCAGAAGACGGCGAAGCCCGGGGCCCAATGGGCTGGTGGTGGGGGGTCCCGGCAGAAGACCCCCGGAGCTGACTAATAAATTATTTTTTTCTGTGTGTTTTTTTTTGTTTACACTTTTCCACCCGGTGAATGGGTAGGGGTACGATGTACCCCATACTCATTCACATAGGGTGGGGGGCCAGAATCTGGGGGCCCCCTTAATATAGGGGGCTCTCAGATTCTGATAAGCCCCCCGCCCGCATACCCCGACAACCAACGGCCAGGGTTGTCGGGAAGAGGCTCTTGTCCCTTTCGACATGGGGACAAGAGTGCTTTGGGGTGGGGGGGCAGTGCCCCCCTCCCCCACAGCACACACTCCCCCATGTCGAGGGCATGTGGTCTGGTACGGCTCAGGAGGGGGGGGGGCGCTCGCTCGTCCCCACCCCCATTCCTGTCCGGCCAGACTGCGTGCCTGGGAGAAGGGTTTGGTCTGGATCTGAGGGGGAACCCCACGCCGTTTTTTGGCGTGGGTTTAACCCCTTATGTTCCAGATCAAATCTAAGAGCCTGTTGTGCACCAGAAGGGGGACCCCCACGCCGTTTTTTTTTGTAATTTGGGGTGGAGTTCCCCTTTATCCCGGTCCTGTCAGGGGGGGGGGGGGAATGCCTGCTCGTCTGTCCCTACAATGTATGAACAGCGATCTGTCATTTCCCCTACACAGTCCCACCCCCTTTACAGTTAGAACACACCCAGGTAACATAATCAACCCCTTCCGCGCCCCTAGTGTTAACCCCTTCCCTGCCAGTGTCATTTTTATAGTAAGCAATGCATTGATATACCATTGCTCGCTACAAAAATGCCAAATCTCACAAAAATGTGTCCGCCACAATGTCGCATTAGACAGAAAAAACAAATGATAGCCACCATTACTAGTAAAACAAAAAATTATTCAAAAAAAAACCCATAAGACCAACCCCTACTTAGAACTTTTGCCCAAACCAATCAAACGCTTATTGTGATTTTTTGCAACCAAAAAGATGTCCAAGAATACTTATCGGCCTAAACTGAGGGCAAACATTTTTTGAATATATTTTGGGGGAGATTTATTATAGCAAACCGTAAAAAAGATGTTTTTTTAGTTACCAAATTGTCGCTATATTTTTGGGTCAAGCAAAAATAATGAAAAAACGCAGAGGTGATCAAATACCACCAACAAAAAAAAAAAAAAAAGAATTTTTAGGGGGGGGGGGGGAGGATGAGGACGCCCAATTTTTTGGGGGGCCACGTCGCACAACCACGCAATTGTCAGTCAAAATGACGCAGTGTTGAAATGCAAAAAATGGCCCCGTCAGTGACCAGTAATATGCTCTGGGGCTCAAGTGGTTACAAATTAAGAATACACTAAAGTTAGCCCAATTTATGGCCATAATGTGAAAGATGATGTTACACCGAGTAAATAGATACCCAACATGTTACACTTTAATATTGCACACACTCATGGAATGGCGCCAAACTTCAGTACTTGAAAATACCCATAGGCAACGCTTTTTTATGTGTTTCAGGTTACCAGTTTAGATTTACAGAGGAGCTCTAGTGCTAACAAGTATTGCTCTCGCTCTAACGTACGCTATGATACCTCACATGTGGGGTTTGAACGGGGGTTCAATATGTGGGCGGGGCTTACACATTTAAGGCCCGCCCCCATATATGGAAACATTCTTCAAACCACACATGTGAGGTATCATAGCGTGCGTAACAGCAAGAGGAATATTTATAGCACTAGACCTCATCTGTAAATCTAAACTGGTAACCGGAAACAATAAAAATGCTGCTTGTTCCTTCTGACTGCGAGCTACTAGGGACAGGGGCGTTTAAATTATTACTATTTAGGTTTGTTACGTAAAAATTCTATAAGACCTCCCGTTCAGCTTGTAAAGCATCACTTCATGGGGACCAAAAAAAAATTTAACACCTCTAATGCTTTCATCCGCCATTGCAGATTTGATTCTGGTACTGCATTTCGAGTGAACTGGGCATGCTCGAACAGTTAGAAAAAGAAGTTGGAAGTTTCATCCTGAAAATGACTTGCATCTTTCTGAGCATGCTCAGAAAGCTCTTTTTTTGGCTTAGTAATTTAAGGACATCCTTAACAGGTGTAAGCAGTTCCAAGTGCACACAAACTAGAGGCTGACATTTCTTCATGTGTTTCCAATTGGTTCATTAGCACACATGTTATAAAAAGCGTGGATACTGCACGTGTCAGCTGCCCCTCAGAGGGGGCAGATTTGCTGGCTGGAAGGAATGGCGGAGTGAAACAGAGATGTTTTGGAGCAAGTTTTGTATTTTTTGATGTTTTCTCTGCTACATAATTTTGCTAAATGTTTCTCAAGATGTTAATGACTAATGTTTTAATCCTGTGGGTCTATCCTGTTATTTCAAAAGCATGATTTATTTTCCAATGACTGTGAAATAAACGTTGGTCTTTTTTGTTTTTAGGTGTTTGTATATATTTTTGGTGTGTTTATTTGTAATTTTTTTTTTGCTTTCCTTGTTTTGTGGACCAATAAAATTACTTTCAAATTTTGAAGTTTGTTTTGTGATATTTTTTTCATGCTATGGATTTCAACCGCTGCAGCTGAACTAGTTTGGGCCTAAACCATCAAGTGTGATTTGTCTCTAAGATCTTTCCTGGTGTGTATGCATGAAATGTTTAGTCACCAGAAAAGGAAGGACAAAGCGGTAAGTATTGTTTCCTAGAACTGATGTCCAGACTGACTTTTTAAAGCACATGTGCAAGATGTAGGAAAAGCTGCAAACAGGGCCTGTTGGAGGGGGGGGGGGGGTGGTGTGTTTTTTTTGGACAGGCTTGAAGTGCTGATTTACAGCGCTGTGCTTGAAACTAGCACAAGACAATCCTATTCTAATTGTGGGTTGTTTGAGGGAAGCCAATTGAGTGTTAGAACCCCTGCTAGTGTTTTTAGGTTGGGCTTTGTGTCCCTTTTCCTAAAATTGGCTTCACTTCCTGTCACACAGCTGAACAGGAAGTGAGGTTAAAACCCTACCAATGGTCTTTTCTTCGGGGCACAGGTCAATCTAACTAGTGTCACCATTAAGCAAATTGCACTGCAGTGTACACCCCAAATGATTAGTTACTTTGGGGTTTAGTAAAGGCAAAGCCGCTCTGCAGTAGAAGCGTAGGCAATGAAAATCAGAAGGGAAGCACTGATGGTTTTTACTTCCAATCCCGCCAAGTTTTGAGTTTTCTTCCTTGCTTGTCCACTTGTAGTGCAAAGTGGATTTGCCTTTAGTAAATGGACCCCAAAGTCCAAGATTCCTACTAATTTGGGGTGTACACAGCAAAATGCCATTTCCAAAATGGGAAACTATTTATATTGATCTGTGTGTCCCCAACAAAACATTACTCAGGTGTTTCCCTCACTTCCTGTTTGGCTGTGTGGCAGGAAGTGAATGAATTAAGTAGAAAGTGACAACATTTGTGAGGTGTCTTTACCCTATCAGGGGTGCAGGCATCCCCAAAACAAACATGAAAATAGTTGATTTAACATTGGGTGGTGTTTGTGGGGGTCCCTAACACACATTCATACATATTAGCAACGCTGGATCGTGGCCTATTGGCATGGTTATATTTTCTTAAGCCTCTCAATAAAATGATCTGAAATTTGGGGTTAAACTGGAACAATAATCATCACTTTTATTTTTTGGATTTCTTTCATTTTGGATAGAGTTGGGTGGGGGGGGGGTTAGAAGCTCTGTCAGTTTATTTTGTATTATCCCTGTCCGTTTGGGGAGATTGGCCTTCACTTCCTGCCCCATAGCCAAACAGGAAGTGATCGAAAAAGTAGGCAAATTAAGGGCCCCCCCAAGTCCCCCCCCACAGAACTTGTGTGTGTCCCCTGAAAATTCCTGGGTGGGTCATAAAAAAACAGGGTGTGGCCTTGACAGGAAGGGTGGGTCATTTTTCTATTAGGGGGGTGCCAAAATTTGGTCAGGCCTAGGGAAGCACAAAACCTAAATCTCCTACTGCACATTAGGGCTTATTTAGACAGGATCCAATTTACAGCATGTTTTTAGATTGTGGGAGGAAACCCGCACAGGGAGAACATGCAAACTCCAGGCAGATAGTGTCACGGGTGGGATTCGAACCAGCAACCCTTTTGCTGCTAGGTGAACATGCTACACACTACGCTACTGTGCTGAACGAACATGATTGCAGCTGAAAGCATGAGATGTTTTTTTTTTTACCAATTCCATGCTTTCCAGCCTGGAGGACAGATGTGGGGTCTAATTGACCCCGCCTTTCTCTATAAAGAGGACCTGTCACACACTAGTCCTATTACAAGGGATGTTTACATTCCTTGTAATAGGAAGAAAAGTGAAAAATAATACAAACAAAGGGACAAACAAGTGCAAAAAATAAAATATTAAGTAAAAAAATAAAATAACAAAGGAATTTAAATGCTCCTGTCCCTAGTAGCTCGCACTCAGAAGCGAACACGCATGCAAGTCCCACCACACATATGTAAACATCCTTCAAACCCCACATGTGAGGTATCATAGCGTGCGTTAGAGCGAGAGCAATAATGTTAGCACTAGACCTCCTCTGTAACTCAAAAGTGGTAACCTGAGAAAAAAAGTCAAGCGTTGCCTATGGAGATTTTTAATAACGAAGTTTAGCGCCATTCCATGAGTGTGCGCAATATGAAAGCGTGACAAGTTAGGTATCTATTTACTCGGTGTAACATCATCTTTTACCTTATCCCTAAAAATTGGCCTAGCTTTACTGCTTTCTTATTTTGTCATTCATGAAACAGGTTTTTTTTTGGAAAGCCAAAAAAAAAAAAAAACGTTTAGAACATTTTTGGCACAAATACTGTTGGAAATGTGTCCGAAAAAATGGCCGCCACTTTATTCCCTAGGGTGTTTGTTAATAAAATATATATAATGTTTGGGGGTCCTGAGTAAGTTTCAAGGAAGAAAATATAATTGTTACATGAAGGAGAGAAGTGCCAGAATAGGCGCGGTATGGAAGTGGTTAAAGTGCACCAATAAAAGTGAAAAATTCCTTGAAATTTCGTACCATGGGGGGGGGGGAGGCAATTAGGGGCGCCATCAGGAATTATGGGGCCCCTTACACAGCTTCAGGCATGGGCCCCCTGGAGCAGAGAATAGGGGGGGGGTGCCGCCTGATATTAAGAAGGGGGGGGGGCTGCCGCAATTTGATAAGCGGGGGGTTCCTTTACTAAAAAATACATATAGAAAAATATATATTAAAAAGGGTGGTAGCCATCCGGGGGCCCTGGGGACCACTGGGCCCTTTAATAAAAAGAAACTTCTGGGCTCTTTAATGAAAAATAAATTACAATATCTACATATATAAAATAATAAAAAAGGGGGTTGCCTTGGGAGCTCTGGGCCCTTTAATAAAAAATAACTACCAAAAATCTAAAAAAAAAATAACATTGGGTGGGAGCTGTGGTGGCTCAACGTGAATGGCACTGCGCTGACAAGCCGTTCACCTCTGCAGCCAAGGGTTCGGATCCCGGTCTCGGCTACATATGAATTGAGTTTGGTGGTGTCAGCCCGGCTCCCGGTGGGTGTGCTATGCAAGGTACGCCTGTGCTTAGTATGCCCACCACCCCCCCCCCAAAAAAAAACACCACACTTGCACACACTTTGGCCATGAGGTCTCCTAAAATAAAGGGAGGCGAAGGACCTACAGGGCTGGCTGGGTGGGCTACACTCCTTCATAGGGGGAGTCCCTCTGTCCCATCGGGCTCCCAAGTGTAGCAGGTGGGGTGAGTGGGAGGCCCCCCTCACACCCACCATTGCCACCGGGGCCATGGAGAAGGATGGCGATTGCAAGTCCAGCTCCTCTCTCTCGACTTCACGCACAAAATACACTTTAAAAAAGAAATTAAAGTAAAAAGTAACAAACCTGGGGAAAATGTTTATAACATTTTTAGAAGCAAAAAGGTTGTCATCTGGGGCCCTCTGGGAGCTTTCAAAATTATATTATATATATATATGTTTAAAAAATAACCAAAAAATATATCATATGTTTTTTTTTTTTTTTTTTTTTGTAAAGGTGGGGGGTTGTCATCTGGAGCCCTGGGGATCTCCGGGCCACTGGGGACCAGGCCACTGGGGACCTCCAGACCCCTAAACCAAAACATTGGCCCTTTAATAACAAAAAATTTGGGGGGTTGCCACCCGGGGCCCTGGGGACCTCCAGACTGCAAAAAAAATATTAAATTCCAAAAATTGGCCCTTTAATAAAAAATCCTACAAAAACCAACTAACAAATATATATACAAAAAAAAAAAGAGGGGGGTTACCATCTGGGGCGCTGGGGGGCCTCCAGGCATCTGGGCACCTCCGGACCCCCGGGCCCCTTACAGGTGTACAGGGCCGCCATCATGAATTTTGGGGCCCCTTACACAGCTTCAGGCATGGGCCCCCTGGAGCAGAGAACCGGGGGGGGGGTGCTGCCGCATGAAATTGAGAAGCGGGGGGGGGGGGGGGTGGTGCCACAAATTGAGGAGCGGGGGGGCCCTTTACAAAAATTTTGACAGAAATAAGAAATAAAGAAAAATATATATAAAAAAGGGGGGTAGCCATCCGGGGCCCTGGGGACCTCTGTGCTCTTTATCAAATAAAAATACAAAAGAGAGAAAATACATATATATATATTTTTTAAATATAACATTTATCGAAAAAAAAAAAAGTTAAAAAAACAAGGGGGTAGCCTTCCAGGGCCCTGGGGACCTCTGGGCCCTTTCCTTAAAAAAAAAAAAACAAATATATTAAAAAAATATATATTTTTTTTAAATATATATATTTTATTTAAAAAAAAGGGCTTGCCATCTGGGGCCCTTAGTGGCCTCCGGGCCCCTGGGGACCTTCGGAGCCCTTAAAAAAAAAAAAAAAAAAAAATAGTTTTTTTTTGTTTTAGGGTGGTTCCCATCCGGGCCCCTGGGGGCCCCTGGGGACCCCCGGGCGGTGTAATGCCTGTACCCCCCTAATGGCGGCCCTGCAGGTGTACTGCCTGTACCCCCCTGATGGCGGCCCTGGGTGTAATGTCAGCATGTGAAAAATGACATTCTGAAGGAAAAAAGCCATTTAAAACTGACTCGCGGCTATAATGAATTGTCAGCTCCTGGAATTTGCAGGAGAATTCATTCATTAAAAACACCAAAAAAAAAGCGTGGGGGTCCCCCCAAATTCAATAACCAGACCCTTTAGGTCTGGTATGGATATTAAGGGGAACCCCGCCATCAATTTTTAAAAAAAATGACGTGGGGTTCCCCCCAAATATCCATAACCAGACCCTTCAGGTCTGGTGTGGAATTTAAGGGGAACTCCACTCCAAATAAAAAAAAAAATGGCGTGGAGTCCCCCCTAAAATCCACACCAGACCCCTTATCCGAGCACGTTGACCTGGCCGGCCGCAGAAAAGAGGGGGGGACAGAGCGCGGCCCCCCCCCTCTCCTGAACCGCACCAGGCCACATGCCCTCAACATTGGGAGGGTGTTTTGGGGTGCCCCCCAAAACACCTTGTCCCCATGTTGATGAGGACAAGGGTCTCTTCCCCACAACCCTTGCCCGGTGGTTGTGGGGGTCTGCGGGCAGGAGGCTTATCGAAATCTGGAAGACCCCTTTAACAAAGGGGCCCCCCAGATCCCGGCCCCCCCCCTGTGTGAAATGGTAATGGGGTACCTTGTACCTCTACCATTTCACGAGAAAAAAAAATGTAAAGGGTTAAAAAAGACAAGAGCCGGTTTTTGACAAGTCCTTTATTATCTTCTTTCTTCTTTCCTTCGGGTTTCTTCTTCCTCCTCCTTCTTCTTCCTCTGCTTCTGTCTTGGGTCTTCTATTCCCGCATCTTGCCCGGCGTGTTCTTCCATCTTCTTCCGCTGTCCTTCTCGTCCGCATCTTCTCTTCTTCTTCTTCTTCGCCGGAGGCGCCGCTTCCAATTGAAATCCCCGCTGTCTGCCGGACCACGCCCCCCCCCTCTGACGCCTCGGGCAAGCTCTTAGGAGTGTGCTGCAAGTGCGTCAGAGGGGGGCGTGGTCACATGTCAGAGGGCGGCCAATTCAATTTGAAGCTCGTGCGCGGCTTTTTCTTTGCCAGAGTCGCCGCTTCCAATTGAATTGCCCGCTTTCTGGAACATGTGACCACGCCCCCCTCTGACGCACTGGCACCACACGGGGACTTTCCTAAGAGCTTGCCCGTGGCGTCAGAGGGGGGGCGTGGTCCGGCAGACAGCGGGGATTTCAATTGGAAGCGGCCGCTCCGGCGAAGAAGAAGAAGAAGGAGAAGATGCGGACGAGAAGGACAGCGGAAGAAGATGGAAGAACACGCCGGGCAAGATGCGGGAATAGAAGACCCAAGACAGAAGCAGAGGAAGAAGAAGGAGGAGGAGGAAGAAACCCGAAGGAAAGAAGAAAGAAGATAATAAAGGACTTGTCAAAAACCGGCTCTTGTCTTTTTTTACACTGACACTTTTTTTTTCTCGTGAAATGGTAGAGGTACAAGGTACCCCATTACCATTTCACACAGGGGGGGGGCCGGGATCTGGGGGGCCCCTTTGTTAAAGGGGTCTTCCAGATTTCGATAAGCCTCCTGCCCGCAGACCCCCACAACCACCGGGCAAGGGTTGTGGGGAAGAGACCCTTGTCCTCATCAACATGGGGACAAGGTGTTTTGGGGGGCACCCCAAAACACCCTCCCAATGTTGAGGGCATGTGGCCTGGTGCGGTTCAGGAGAGGGGGGGGGCCGCGCTCTGTCCCCCCCTCTTTTCTGCGGCCGGCCAGGTCAACGTGCTCGGATAAGGGGTCTGGTGTGGATTTTAGGGGGGACTCCACGCCATTTTTTTTTTTTTTGGGGTGGAGTTCCCCTTAAATTCCACACCAGACCCGAAGGGTCTGGTTATGGATATTTGGGGGGAACCCCACGTCATTTTTTTTTAAATTGACGGCGGGGTTCCCCTTAATATCCATACCAGACCTAAAGGGTCTGGTTCTTGAATTTGGGGGGACCCCCACGCTTTTTGATTTTGTTTTTTTATGAATGAATTCTCCTGCAATTTCCAGGAGCTGACAATTCATTATTGCCGCGAGTCAGTTTTAAATGGCTTTTTTTTTTATTATTTTTTTTTTTCAGAATGTCATTTTGTGCAAAGACATATTTCTAACCGCAGGAAAAGTGCGCTTTATTCACCTGCTGACATTCCCCCCCCCCCCCCCCCATGGTACGAAATAAAAAAAAAATATTCAAATGACGTGGGGGTCCCCCCAAATATCCATAACCAGACCCTTCGGGTCTGGTGTGGAATTTAAGGGGAACTCCACCCCAAATTAAAAAAAAAATGGCGTGGAGTCCCCCCTAAAATCCACACCAGACCCCTTATCCGAGCACGTTGACCTGGCCGGCCGCAGAAAAGAGGGGGGGACAGAGCGCGGCCCCCCCCCTCTCCTGAACCGCACCAGGCCACATGCCCTCAACATTGGGAGGGTGTTTTGGGGTGCCCCCCAAAACACCTTGTCCCCATGTTGATGAGGACAAGGGTCTCTTCCCCACAACCCTTGCCCGGTGGTTGTGGGGGTCTGCGGGCAGGAGGCTTATCGAAATCTGGAAGACCCCTTTAACAAAGGGGCCCCCCAGATCCCGGCCCCCCCCCTGTGTGAAATGGTAATGGGGTACCTTGTACCTCTACCATTTCACGAGTAAAAAAAAGTGTCAGTGTTAAAAAAAGACAAGAGCCGGTTTTTGACAAGTCCTTTATTATCTTCTTTCTTCTTTCCTTCGGGTTTCTTCTTCCTCCTCCTTCTTCTTCCTCTGCTTCTGTCTTGGGTCTTCTATTCCCGCATCTTGCCCGGCGTGTTCTTCCATCTTCTGTTCTCTCCGCTGTCCTTCTCGTCCGCATCTTCTCCTTCTTCTTCTTCTTCGCCGGAGCGGCCGCTTCCAATTGAAATCCCCGCTGTCTGCCGGACCACGCCCCCCCCCTCTGACGCCACGGGCAAGCTCTTAGGAAAGTCCCCGTGTGTGCCAGTGCGTCAGAGGGGGGCGTGGTCACATGTCCAGAAAGCGGGCAATTCAATTTGAAGCTCGGCGACTCGGCTTTTCAAAGAAAAAGAAAGAGTCGCCGCTTCCAATTGAATTGCCCGCTTTCTGACATGTGACCACGCCCCCCTCTGACGCACTGGCACCACACACTTTCCTAAGAGCTTGCCCGTGGCGTCAGAGGGGGGGGCGTGGTCCGGCAGACAGCGGGGATTTCAATTGGAAGCGGCGCCTCCGGCGAAGAAGAAGAAGGAGAAGATGCGGACGAGAAGGACAGCGGGAGGAACAGAAGATGGAAGAACACGCCGGGCAAGATGCGGGAATAGAAGACCCAAGACAGAAGCAGAGGAAGAAGAAGGAGGAGGAAGAAGAAACCCGAAGAAAAGAAGAAAGAAGATAATAAAGGACTTGTCAAAAACCGGCTCTTGTCTTTTTTAACCCTTTACATTTTTTTTACTCGTGAAATGGTAGAGGTACAAGGTACCCCATTACCATTTCACACAGGGGGGGGGCCGGGATCTGGGGGGCCCCTTTGTTAAAGGGGTCTTCCAGATTTCGATAAGCCTCCTGCCCGCAGACCCCCACAACCACCGGGCAAGGGGTTGTGGGGAAGAGACCCTTGTCCTCATCAACATGGGGACAAGGTGCAATTTTGGGGGGCACCCCAAAACACCCTCCCAATGTTGAGGGCATGTGGCCTGGTGCGGTTCAGGAGAGGGGGGGGCCGCCGCGCTCTGTCCCCCCCTCTTTTCTGCGGACCGGCCAGGTCAACGTGCTCGTGGATTTAAGGGGGGGGTCTGGTGTGGATTTTAGGGGGGACTCCACGCCCACGTCATTTTTTTTTTTAATTTGGGGTGGAGTTCCCCTTAAATTCCACACCAGACCCGAAGGGTCTGGTTATGGATATTTGGGGGGAACCCCCACGTCTTTTTTTTTTTTTTTTTTAAATTGACGGCGGGGTTCCCCTTAATATCCATTTACCAGACCTAAAGGGTCTGGTTATTGAATTTGGGGGGACCCCCACGTCTGCTTTTTTTAATTCTTTTTAAAATTCGTACCATGGGGGGGGGGGGGGGAATGTCATGTCAGCAGGTGAATAAAGCGCACTTTTCCTGCGTAGAAAAGTTAGAAATATGTCCTTTGCACAAAATGACATTTCTGAAAAAAAAAAAAAAAAAAAAAAAAGCCATTTAAAACTGACTCGCGGCAATAATGAATTGTCGGCTCCTGGAAATTGCAGGAGAATTCATTCATAAAAAAACGAAAAAATAAAGCGTGGGGGTCCCCCCAAATTCAATAACCAGACCCTTTAGGTCTGGTATGGATATTAAGGGGAACCCCGCCGTCAATTTATTAAAAAAAAATGACGTGGGGTTCCCCCCAAATATCCATAACCAGACCCTTCGGGTCTGGTGTGGAATTTAAGGGGAACTCCACCCCCAAAAAAAAATAAAATGGCGTGGAGTCACCCCCTAAAATCCACACCAGACCCCTTATCCGAGCACGTTGACCTGGCCGGCCGCAGAAAAGAGGGGGGGACAGAGCGCGGCCCCCCCCCTCTCCTGAACCGCACCAGGCCACATGCCCTCAACATTGGGAGGGTGTTTTGGGGTGCCCCCAAAACACCTTGTCCCCATGTTGATGAGGACAAGGGTCTCTTCCCCACAACCCTTGCCCGGTGGTTGTGGGGGTCTGCGGGCAGGAGGCTTATCGAAATCTGGAAGACCCCTTTAACAAAGGGGCCCCCCAGATCCCGGCCCCCCCCCTGTGTGAAATGGTAATGGGGTACCTTGTACCTCTACCATTTCACGAGTAAAAAAAAGTGTAAAGAGGGTGTAAAAAAGACAAGAGCCGGTTTTTGACAAGTCCTTTATTATCTTCTTTCTTCTTTCCTTCGGGTTTCTTCTTCCTCCTCCTTCTTCTTCCTCTGCTTCTGTCTTGGGTCTTCTATTCCCGCATCTTGCCCGGCGTGTTCTTCCATCTTCTTCCGCTGTCCTTCTCGTCCGCATCTTCTCCTTCTTCTTCTTCTTCGCCGGAGCGGCCGCTTCCAATTGAAATCCCCGCTGTCTGCCGGACCACGCCCCCCCCTCTGACGCCACGGGCAAGCTCTTAGGAAAGTCCCCGTGTGGTGCCAGTGCGTCAGAGGGGGGCGTGGTCACATGTTCCAGAAAGCGGGCAATTCAATTGGAAGCGGCGACTCTGGCAAAGAAGAAAAAGCCGCGCACGAGCTTCAAATTGAATTGGCCCGCCCTCTGACATGTGACCACGCCCCCCTCTGACGCACTGGCAGCACACTCCTAAGAGCTTGCCCGTGGGCGTCAGAGGGGGGGGCGTGGTCCGGCAGACAGCGGGGATTTCAATTGGAAGCGGCGGCTCCGGCGAAGAAGAAGAAGAAGAAGAAGATGCGGACGAGAAGGACAGCGGAGGAACAGAAGATGGAAGAACACGCCGGGCAAGATGCGGGAATAGAAGACCCAAGACAGAAGCAGAGGAAGAAGAAGGAGGAGGAAGAAGAAACCCGAAGAAAAGAAGAAAGAAGATAATAAAGGACTTGTCAAAAACCGGCTCTTGTCTTTTTTAACCCTTTACATTTTTTTCTCGTGAAATGGTAGAGGTACAAGGTACCCCATTACCATTTCACACAGGGGGGGGGCCGGGATCTGGGGGGCCCCTTTGTTAAAGGGGTCTTCCAGATTTCGATAAGCCTCCTGCCCGCAGAACCCCACAACCACCGGGCAAGGTTGTGGGGAAGAGACCCTTGTCCTCATCAACATGGGGACAAGGTGTTTTGGGGGGCACCCCAAAACACCCTCCCAATGTTGAGGGCATGTGGCCTGGTGCGGTTCAGGAGAGGGGGGGGGCCGCGCTCTGTCCCCCCCTCTTTTCTGCGGCCCGGCCAGGTCAACGTGCTCGGATAAGGGGTCTGGTGTGGATTTTAGGGGGGACTCCACGCCATTTTTTTATTTAATTTGGAGTGGAGTTCCCCTTAAATTCCACACCAGACCCGAAGGGTCTGGGTTAATGGATATTTGGGGGGAACCCCACGTCATTTTTTTTTTAAATTGACGGCGGGGTTCCCCTTAATATCCATACCAGACCTAAAGGGTCTGGTTATTGAATTGGGGGGGACCCCCACGCTTTTTTTTCCTTTTTTTAATGAATGAATTCTCCTGCAATTGCCGGGAGCCGACAATTCATTATTGCCGCGAGTCAGTTTTAAATGGCTTTTTTCCTTTGAAAAATGACATTTTGTGCAGAGACAGTTCTAACCACGGGAAACATGCGCTTTTTCACATGCTGACATTAGAGACCCCCATAGTACGAAATTTAAAGGAAAATTACACTTTTATTATTGCACTTTTAGCATTATTAAAATCACTGCTCCCGAAAAAACGGCCGTTTTAAAAAATAAAAAAAGCATTGTACATGTCCCCTGGGGCAGGACTGAGGTCCCCCAAACACTTTTTAGGACAAAACTTGCAGATTAGCCTTTTAAAATTCACTATTAGATTTCCCATAGACTTATACAGGGAGGAGTTCGGCGGCGGCTTTACTTATCAATCACATCGCGCTGCTGCTGCCGCCGGGTTCATGCGCCTAATTAGGGATTCAATACAGCGCACTAATTAAGCATGTACCGCGCGCAGCGCAGATTCATTAGTAAATCAGCCCCATACCAGTACAGCTAAATGTCTGGACATCCT